>VZZY01008937.1:0-84613 GCA_013400335.1 Eurystomus gularis | reverse complement strand
CCCCGACCCGCCAGCAGCGGAGCCGGGAAGGGGACGGGACGGGACGGGACGGGACGGGACGGGGGATGTCCTGCCCAGCTGGGTCCTGGCCGGGCTCCACCAAGTCCGCTCTCTGCGCAGTTCGCGCTTACGACAGAGAAACGCCGAATTTCTAGCTGACCTGGGCTTGTTTCGGAGGGGCCAGAGGCAAGGATAGCTAGCTTTTTAGTCCTTCACTTACCCCACAGCAAAATATGTACTCAGTTTTGAGTCGTGCTATAAATAAACAAAGTAAAAAAAAAAACAAAACAAACAACCGAAAGGCACCGGTCTGCAAAATAACAAAAGCTTAGTGCTTTCTGCTAGGCCCTTCAAAGCTGTGCCCTTCCGTACCCTATTCTACTTCTGAAAGAGAATGAATCCGTGTGACCAGGAAGGATTTTGTGTGGTTTTCAGTCCCTCTGCCCATTCAAAGACCCTACGTGCAACTCCTCTGCGCTCCATCTCAGCTAACCAGGGGGTGAGTCTTCGATGCTGCAAACCCCCATGAGTGCAGATGCTTGTCTGTGTCTAGCTTTGAGTTGCCTCAAAGCCCTTGGGTCCTAGAAGACTTTTCTACTTTTTGCTTTCAGTGCTTGTCCTCGGGCCAGATAACTGCTCAGCTGACCTTTCTCCTCCAGCAAGGTTGCCGCCAGTGCACGGTATTGATCTCACTGCAGCACAAGAGGTGCAGCTGAAATACCAACAGTCACTTACCTTGCCCAGTGTGGTACAGTGAACTTCAAAGTGCAAGTGCTTGTTCAGGAGACTGATAAGAGAAAATCATTAAAGAATACCTGCCATCCGTTGCGCCTCTTGACATTCAATGTGCTGTAGCTGTGACTTGTTTTATTCACTCATTATAAGGATATAATGCACTAGGGAGGCAGTAACTTGCAAAGGGAAGTATCTGCTGTCCCATAAATTGTCCCTCTAATTTTGTAACACATTACAGTTTAAAGGCAGGTCGTAATGTTCCAAATCAGTTACCAAAAGGTAGGTCTCTAACTAAAAATGACTTGATTTTGTGAGGAGCTGAAAAACTTGCTTCAAATTGGGGCACTGGAAATCAGGCCAGTTTGAGTTAACTGCTGGGGGAGTCTAGCTCTGAAAACATGGGCTGCCATCTCCAAGAACAATGCTTACCTTTTAAAACAGATCCAAGGAATGAACAAGCATAAAAATATTTGAGACAACTTCAGGGTACTATTCAGTGGCACAGACCCTGGCTGAGCCAATGACAAGCATGACCTGAAGGCCCTTGCCTTTTATGAAGACACAATACAGGTACCATCTCCACTGGATGTGCATCTGCTTGACCCTGGACAGGTTCTTCAGTGTCTTCTTGGGACACCAGATCCACACTCTGCGTGCTGTAAGAGGAAAACAGGGGATTGGGATAAATGAAGTTCTGTTTGCTGCTCTCCAAGTTACTCTTGCACAGACTGAGTAGCTAACTGTACAAGTAATTTGACTCATACTGGGAGTTGCTTAGGCTTTTGAACAGCTGATTGACCTTTTACTTCCGTCTACGTATCTGATACATACTCGCAAGATAACTTCTCTCAGCAAATTTTTGAGTTGCAGCATTGAGAGCTGCAGCAAACCACTTACGTTTGGTTTAAGTTTTGTTTATTACTTACTCTTCAAATATCAGCATGCACTAAGGTCTGCAGGAGCCCATCACTTCTCAGGGACATGAAGGCTGCGAGAACCTTCTGATGGGGAACAGTCCGTGCAGTCTTCTGCCTACAATAAACTTTTTTTTCCCAGTATGTGGGCAACAAGACAGAATATCACAGAGATTAAAAAACAGATTGAAGCTCTCATTGTGTTTAAGATGCAGTATATATTAGGATATGGCATTTGTCTAATGATGAGTCTTATGGCTGAGGTGTTAAAAAAGAATTAGCCTAGGCAATTTAGCCACCAGTCAGCTATTGATATTAACAGAAGCAGTCTGATTGACTTTGAAAGTCTCCAATTACAATCCTTGCTATAATTATGATTATGCTTCTCTGTAGAGCACTACTGAGCCTCCACTTTTGACTCATACCAGATTCCTACTGAAGTCAGCAGGAGCTGTGCTTGAGATGGGGCTCCCATAGGCAGTACTGTTTGTCCAAAAGTAAACAAGCTGTTCCTGTAAATTGGCTCCCTAATATGGACTGCTTTCCCCTTTGTATGGTAATAGCTCTAACCAAACATAGAGCTTTTGCTTTGTTCTGCCACAGGAATAAAGCGAGGTTTCAGGGACAGGTGGTCTGGAGTATTTTCAGGCTTGTCCAGCACTGTAACAATCTTAACTAGACTTTTCAGGCTGGTAGATATAGGGGCTGGCTCGAGTGTCTTGAGTCTCCATCCAATAATTCAGTATTGAGAATACCCTGCTTGCCTGTAAATCTTCTTCTCATTAGTTTTTGGACAGACAAGTAAAATATCTTTAATTGATTTCATCATCATGATTAAAAGGAGGTAAGTGTATTTACCACAAGAGAAGTAAATACTCAGGTTTGTTGTGGAAAGCTTACATGGGAAAAATCTATCTTCATCTCCTTACCTACTGCATTATATACTCAGGAAAACTACTTATTGATTGTGGGTGAAGTTGTTAATTGCCTGGCCAGCATTGCAACTGAGTAAATGTGTTGGGGAAGCAGCTTTCCATTTTTGTAGAAAAAGAGGAAACAAAGACCATAAGCCAGGGAAAACCCAAAATAGCAAAATTCATGAGACTATCATTATTCATGTTAAGATGTACAATGTGAGAGGAAGATCTTCATATTAGGAAGTTTCTGTAAAGGTTAGCTTGCTGACAAATTGCCCCCATTACCTCTGTAATCACTTGCTAAGCTGTAAAAAACATAAATCTCTCATCTTGCAAGCAGAACTGGGGAAGTGCAATCCCGTTGGATTCTGAATGGCCTTACCAGCCTGCTGAAGTCGATCAGAGGACAGGGTTAAGGCTGCCGTCTCAGGCTACGTTTGACTGTTGTTGTATTCTCTTATTTCTGAAAGAAATGGGGTCTTCACCCTGTCAGTATTTGTCTGGGCATCAACAAGCATATATATCCACAATCAGAAGTATATAGACATTTCTTTTTGGAGATTTTCCAGAAATAAAATTACAGCTGTCCTTTAACACCATGTTCTACACTTTCCCATGTTCTTTATAGTGCTCTGCTATGTGATGGCTGTGTTAACCTAAAGCCATACCAGCGTTGTAGTCTCAGACTTTTTTTTACTGATTCCTCTTTCCAAAATTTGCAGTATCAAGTACTCATTGTCAAGCACAGAAATAAAAGAGATAGTACCACTCAAAAAGTTTTCCATTGCAGTGGTGGGTACAACATGTTACCCTATGGTACTTGAGTGCTTGCATACAGGAGTGATTTCTGTCTCCTGAGAGCACTGGATAGCAAGGAGTTGTCCTAGTTTTGCAGAGAGTGATTTGGGTACTAGCAGTAAAACCACATAAGCATTATGGCTTTTTGAAAGTGGTGTTAGGTGGGAGGCACAGCATGGCTGTAGTTTCAGAGTGAGTCTGGGGTCTTGCAAGACGTGGGCCCTGGGCATGCCACACTTTTGACAACCAAATCAATGCCTTCTCTCATTAATCAATAGCCATGGTCCACAACTCAGTAGGACAAACCTTCTTGCTGAGCACACATTACCTTCCTTCTGTTGGGAGGGAGACCAAAATTTGGAAAGTCAACCTACCTTACTTTTTCAAAATAAAGGAGTGGGGCTTCCTGAAATCACTTGCATTAATCAAGCATTGACTGTGTCTGAGAGGCACTCGGGAAGCTCCCACCTGGAGAGGAGACAGGTTAATCTCAGATTTCGACATTTCTGCTACCTGCAGCCAGGGGTGGGAGCGGCAGGATCCTTTTCAGGAGACACCAGTGTCATCTAGTGGTGAAACAAACCCACTCCATCACAGCCCCAAGGGCCACCATCTGCCCACTGGTTTCCATACAGAGCGTTGGGTGACACATTCTGTTTCTGCTGCACTTCAACAACCTAATGCAGAATGTAGTAATGCTTATTTTAGCTTTTGTCCTTGCAGGTTTTATGTTGTGGAGGGTAGTGGAAAATGATATGAGCCAACCACAGTTAAGCCAGCAGCAGACAGTAATGGCTCTCTCCCTGATCTTTTTCTGCCTCTGCAATGAGACACAGAATGGGTCTGTCTTTCTGGGTACAATGGCCACAAGCATCAGCCTCGCTCCCTAGGAGTCAAGTGAGAATTTTACAGGATAAAGGGCCATTTAAAGCTTTATTTACTTATTATATTGTGTAATCTGTCTGTTGTAGGAATGGACATTCAATCTCTTTGCATTTTAGAGCAGATTTTCTCCCAAACTCTTGCTGCTTTTCACACACAAATCCATATTTCT
Organism: Eurystomus gularis; assembly: GCA_013400335.1. Taxonomy (NCBI): domain Eukaryota; kingdom Metazoa; phylum Chordata; class Aves; order Coraciiformes; family Coraciidae; genus Eurystomus; species Eurystomus gularis. Next base: position 80,195 of record VZZY01008937.1, on the reverse strand, counting down.
TAGTGAAGCAGAGCATAAACATAGTCATTCTCTTTTAATCAGTCAAATACAAAAGAAAAAGCATCACAAGCGTTACTAGCAGAGGAACATACAGGGTAAGCTGGCTGAGCTGGTAACAAAGTGGAGTGGAGAAATATTGGCTGGTTATGTATAATTTTCCTGATTTGTCTTTCTGGCAGTTCATCACAGTAACTTCAATGCACTAAGCCCCGCTTAAGGTGTTGTGCTGGTCTTCTGTGGAAAAGCAGACTTTGACTGCCCACAAGTCACCTAGAAATCATGTTCTAAAATTACTCCCAGAGCTGGGATCCACTTGAGTGTACTCAGTGCATATTTCCAAGTTCAGAACTGGACATGTACCTTTTTCTGGACAAAGGTGAACTTTTCATATTTTCAGCTGATGCCAAGGACTGAGGCTTAGGGAAAATCCCAAGTGCTAAAATCAGGAGAGTAGGGGCTGGTGAACAAAGGAAGCGGAGCTACATGGCCTCATAGTCCCACTCCCACCATAGGCAGTGCAAATAAAGAGTCCACAGCATCTTGTCACTCTTCCCTCCTACTGGAACAAGGTCTGTGGACTGTGCCAATGGAGAAAAGACCTCTGCTCCCTCTTTTAACTCAACTGTTTCTCTGAGGAGGAATCACAGTAAAAAAATACAAATGCCTGATGTCCCTTTGAAACTGGCAAAAGAAGAAGTGTGGCTGATCCTGCCAATTCCTGGAACTGTATTGTTCCACGTGTCTTGCCACCAGTTCAGTGCTGGAGAGGTGCTCCTGCATTTAAGAAAAGGCACATTTCTAGTTCTTCCCTTGAAGCTGTGAGGAAAGGATGCTCTGTGGGCAAAGGATGCTCCAGCGGCACAGAGCAAAGGGTGCTGAAATTCCCTCCTCAAAGCAGAAGTCCTTTCCCACACTTTTACCCATTATTACAATTGTCCCCAGCCTGCCTCCTGACTCTGTGCTGTTTCCTTTCTTTGATGCTAGATCCTTTCCCATTAACTAGACACCTCTGTTTGGCTCTGCATCTGTCAGGGGCTGACCTGCTGCCTCCTGCCCAGTTGCTCGCCCTGTGAGCTATGGTAGCAGTAATGCTGCAGCCAGGAGTCTGTATGGCAGAGAAAAAGGTGCATGAGCCTGAGAGCCTGAGCTCCCAGTCATCACCCTCCTCCTCCTGAACTATGCTACTCTCTCTGTGTGCTGCATGAAGATGAACACCGCTAATCCTGGATTTGCTCTATTCAGCAGTGTATCCTATATTGTGCGAGCAATACAGGACACACCAGTTTGCAGTGAGGCTTTTGAATGATCAGAATCAAACTGCGCCTCTGGCTGCTTGCTGATTAGCTCCTGACCCCAAAGCCCCTGTGGTCACAGGGACCATGTTGTGAAAATGTGAGGATGCAGTTTCTGTTCTAGGGAGAGAACTAAGGGCATGCTTCATCATTCTTCAAATGGCACTTCACCTCCCACTGCCTCACAGGGTTTTCTGCCAGAGCAGGCCTTGGGCAATCACGCCACGCGTGTTTCTTTATCCTAAGGGCACGTGCAAGTGAAAATAAAACAACAAACAGCCTCAAAAAATGCACTGCACCCCTTTACAAAGCTGCCAGCTGGCCACGTAGCAGTGCACTGGGCAGGGCTCTGATTAGCCAGGTAGTCAGGGGCTCTTGTCGAGCTGAGGGCAGTGAAGCAGGTGGGTTTTTCCCCTGTGTTGCTCCACACTGGGAGCCGCAAAGGAAAGGGCGATCAAGAGCCATCAGCTCTTGCTATTTGCTGGCCCATCAGCCTCCCTCTCCCCATAAGAGCCGACCCTTCATTTGTCAGCCTGCCTGCGTCAGCAGTAATACAGGGAGCTCAGCTGCTCATCATTCCAGCTGATAACATCTCGGGAGGAATTAGGCAAGGCATGCTGGTAGGAGGGAGAGAGAGGCTTTAAGGGAGGATAAATCACAGGCACAGTGATGGGAAATAAATGAGATCAGAAAAAGAAAAAAAAATCAGGGTGTTCTTAGTCTAGAGGGGAGTGTATTTTTAGGAGGATGGGGACATTTCAATCTCAGCCGAGGGGAGCCATGGGATCAGCATCAGGTTTTGGAATTTCAGCAGCTTGGCTCAAGGCTGCAGTGAGTGAGTTGCCACAAGGCAATTGGCATTCAGCTGTGCTGCAGAAAAGCTAACTGAGTGGGCTGAGAGGCTGGGTTGTCCCCTCGTCCACAGAGGAGTTGTGGTAAGAGGCTGAGGAGGGCTTGCAGATGCTGTCCGAGTCTGCATGGGTGCTGTGCAGACCTTCCCTCTTCTGAGGGAAAGCAGAAAGCTTTGATTGTCACAGGTTCTCAGTCACACAGCTTTCGGCTGAGATTTGAAGCCCTCTTTCCCCAGTAGGACAGTGCTAATGAGGAGAGACCATGTCACAGACAGTCTAACTGAAACCTAGGGAGGTCCTGACAACGTGAGCAGCATTATTTGCTGTGCAGCAGCTGACTGGAGTCCAGACCCTGGTGCATCCTTCACCAGCAGAGTGAGCAGAGTACTATATCAAAAGAAGGCATATCTTTAATCAATTCCTGTGGTGCTGTAAAACTCAAATTTAATTTGAATTTTTTTAATCTGCTTCAGCGTTTTACCCACTGTTATCACCAGAGCGACATTATTCTCCTTCTCCCAGTTATTTCCCAGCAGAATGTATCTCTGTTCACTGAAATCAAGTAAGCGCTTTGGAAATACTAGCAAGGTCAAGAATGTTTTGCCAAATCTTATCTGTGTAGCCTAAATGGACCCGGCAGCAGAATAGATTGTGCTCTGATCTTGGGGAAAAAGGTAGAGTAACTCATCCTCATCAGTTCTGCTATTTGTATGTGGGAGTAAATTCTGGATGATTGTCCATCTCCAAATGCTGCACTGACCTCCAGATACATGTCATCCCCAGTTGCAGTGCCTGGATTGTCCAGTGGCATGTACCACGTAGCTGCTTTGCTCTCCCAAATGCCACAGTGAGGCAAAGTTTTGTGTCCAGAGTGCCAGTGCTGGGGTGACCGTAGAACTATAGATCAGAAGTGTCACCTTAGAAAGCTGTCTTTCATGGGTACCAGGGAAGGAACAAATATGACAGTGCTGAATGAGCTTTTTGGGTTTAATTTTGTTCATAAGTGTTGTGTCATGTCTGCACATCTAGAACCAAATCCTGTAGTATTTTATACCTAGGTTTTGCTTTTTTGGACAAAGATCTCATTTTCAGAGAAAACATACATTTTCCACATCTCCACATTTTCTACAAAATTCAGCAGTACCACACAGTATCACACCATTGGAGTGATGCTGAAATTAAAAGGTTTAGCTAAGATTTTCAGAGTGACTGAGGGAGAATTGTCAAGGAAAAGGTGTTTGTCCCCTGCATATCAGGCCCCAAAAAGTAAGCCGAAAAAGGGGATGCCTTGGTGATTGAATTTTTGGCCAGTGGCTACATTTGAATATTGAACTGCTGTGATGGCAAAGCCTCCCTTGAAATGAATTATTCTTCCTGACATCATGCCACCAAGTTAAATTACATTTCATAGCCTTGCACAGAAATTATCCCATACCATGTTTTTCCTTTCAGAACGTGCCTGGAGCAGGCAGGCATCCTTTGCTAACTAGCCCAAGAGGAAAAGCCTATCTTACACAAGCTCAAAAATTTCTGAAGGACTAATAATTTTGGCAGAAAGCACTTCATGCCCTCTAAGGGAACACCATAAGCTATTGCCTGTCAGCTAGCTCATAAATTACCATGCCAGAGCAAGTCTGATAATTCTTCCATTTATAAGAATATTTAAAATAAAATTCATCACCAAGGTTTGCACCTTGTTGATTAGTCCTGTATAGAGGATTATGCACTGCAAAGCCTTTCACCAGGCAGTACAGTTCTTTGGGTATCAAGCAGGGCTTAGGGAATAAAAATGTTGATGACAGAAATTGAAAGAAAATTGTGTTCATCAGAAACACTCCTCTCACTACTTGCACAAGGGCCAGCCTTAGTGTTCACTTGTGGCCTCCAGCTGTTTGGTGTTTCTGCTGCCTCTGGGGTCTGGGAGCAGGGGACTGTCACCCAGCCACCAGGATAGCCATCTTCCCTAACAGCAAAAGTCTCTCATATTATGTAGTGAGGTCTACAAATAATCATGTCAGCTTAGCATTATCATAAACTCTGGGTTGTTTATATTTATTTCACTTTGATTTTTGTTTGGGAAATTCAAAAGCTGGTCCCACCCCTCTGTAATCTTTCAGCCAAGCTTCACTTCATTACCGCATTGTGGGAAGTCTTCTGAAACATATCTATTCACCACCTAGATTTACCTTGTTCCTCCATTCTGCCTGAGTGAAGAGCTTTTTGTTGCACAGTGCCTACATGGCCAGTACAGCTTTTGATACAATTGGAGAGCTACTTCCCTCTCTGCAGGTGTTCCCTGCAAGAGCTACAAACACTTTTCTTCTTTCATTTGAGCTATTTTTTTCCCCATAGGGCTTTGCTACCTGCAGTTGCAATAACAGGATGCAAATGCACAACCAGGGAGTAAAGCCCTTCATTTTCACTGAGACACCACGGGGTTATCCAGGCACTTAATTCCCCATGTAACAACCTAATTCCCTTTGGTGAATCAGCAATGCATGGGTGCTCCTACAGAAGCTGTAACCAACAGCTCACAGGTGTGAGCGGGCTTCAGTGCTGCAGGAGTGGACCTCATGACAGGCTGATCCCAAGATTTAAAGAGTCAGATGAGGCTTAATGGTGACCTTACCCCTCCCTCATACAAACTTGGGGTCCATTTGGCTAAGAAGAAACTCTTGTCTAAACATTTCCTTAATTCCTTGATCTGCCCCAGCTCTGCTTCCCAAGTGCTGCATCCTTAGTCTGTCCCATGCAGCAATGTGCCAGCCAGGAGAGGGAAACCTCTCTGGGACCTTTGTCCTAACATTAGCTCAGAGAAAGTTCAGTCCTTGGACAAGTTAGGGCCTTCATGAAACCTGGGCTGAATGGAGAAAGTGATTGATGTCTGGTGAAGGGACCATGCAAAAACAAGTGTTGCCTCAGGCCAGGAGTAAAGTGGACCTCGGGGACTTCTGCTCGACATCAAGGTATATTTTGGGCTGAAGAAAAGACAGCTCTAGGTTAGCTGCTGTGAATGAAGGAATAACTGAGAGCAGGGTTAAGCAATGACAGGCTGTTGATGAAGGAAGAAAATGACTGGGTAAGGCTGAAAGTCTGAATAACAGGCCTTTTCAGAATGGATGTGAGAGGAGATAAGCAGTGGCTGGTACAGCATCCACAAGGACTGATGCAATGCCTGCCATAAGCAATGCAGTGAGGATGGGACCAGCTGCCACCATCCTTCTGTGTCACAGGGCCAAGATGTCCAACGGCATCTGGGTAACCAGCACAGGGGCTTCCCCATCCAGGAAACAGTTTAGGCAGGGTTGTGTTTGGGCTTTCCACCCCAGTGGCTAGAGATGACTAATGGTCCTGCCCCTCTCTAATGAAACATCCCTTTTAACATGTTTAAATATCCCGAGGTGTACATCTTCTTGAAACCTGTCCATTGCATCTGTTTGCTACCTGTAGTAAATCATGGGAATGAGTGCTTGTAGGTCTAATTGGTGTCCATTTGTAGACTAGTGGGTGAGTTAACAGATTGTCCACCATGCTTGCTCCTTACTAAAAACTATTTATTCCCACTTTATAATACCAGCTAGAGGCCAGCAAAATCAGCGTCTGACTATATTTCTGACTATATCTCAGTATATATCTACACAAACACATAGAATAAACTGCACTCAAAACATTTAAGGTTCAAGACTAAGGGGGAAGAAGTGTTCAAATTTTATAGATGGGATGCTGAAGGAACAGGAGATGACACAAGTTCTAGATCATACTCAACATCTGTGATAGATCTGGAAACTCAAGTTTAACAAGAAAACCATTCTTCCTTCCTGGAGTGGGAAAAGGAAAGCTTATACACACCAGACTAAATAGGATTGTACCTTCTGTAGAGTACTTGTAGTGCTAAAACAACCTTAATTTGCTGCCTGAGGCAATTTCCCCGCTTTTTCTTCATTTTGCGTTCAGTAGTCTAAAGCAGGAACTGTGACACTTCTTTTTTTTTTTTTAAACTTCTTCATTTTTGCAGCAAGACCTACAATAAATCAGACTCAGGAGCTCTGTGAAGTTTGCAAAACTAGGCCCTGCTCAGCTCCAGGCATTTATACATGACGCATACACTCATCAGTGCTCGCTGCTGTTGTTTCTCTGCCAATCACCTTACCCAATGTGAAGATGTGTCACAACACTGAGCAAACATGGAAACAGCCACTTTAATCGACCATATTTTCCCCATCTGGTAACTTTCCTTTAGCATGGTAGTTCAGCTTTCACACAGATTTTATAGAGAGAAAGTTTACAAGCAGTAAAAATTAATGGCCAGTATATATGCAACAAACAAATCAACAAAACCCCCCTATAGTGTATGCCTGAGTGGGTCTAATTCAAACTGTGACTAAATTGTGATTGCATTTCCATGAGCTATCTTGCCTGGGGACATGCAGTATGTAAAAAGTGTGTAATTCATTTCAGGGAGAACCAGACCAGGGGTGACAGGAAGAAGTTCAGAGGACAAGCACAGAAAAAGAGCCATAACAGGAGAAGAAAACCACACAGAGCTGCTTTGCTTGTGCCAAAGTGCCCATTGCCCTCAGAGCAGTAGCTGGGCAGGGAAATGAAGGCCTTCCCGTCTCATGTGCCTACGGAGAAGTTAGCTGGCTTCCTTAATCTTTACCTGTGTCTCCCTGTAATGTAAAAAAAAAAACAGAGCAATGTGATTAAATGCTGGGATAGTTCATGTTTCCAAGCACTGTCTCTACTCTGCCTCATGTCACACTGCAGTTAGAGCTCCTCTGTGTACACTTGAAGGACGTTTCTGGGAGAACTTCTTCCCCAGGAGACGTCTCTGTAGGGGTGCGGAATGGATGCCTTGCTAGAAGTAATCCTCAGTTGTTTCTTTCATGTGTTGTTAATACAAGTACATCATTTCCACTGGCATAGATTAGGAGTGTTAATGGCAACAGAACAATGAATATTTGTGCAACCAGAATCTGACAACTTGTATTTGTCATGCCGCCAAATACTTGTTTTCGAATTATAAAACACTTGTGTGGTGAATGGAATCAGACTGTGATAATTTCCATGTATGAAAAATATTTTAAGGTCCACTCATTGTTGCATCTCGTTCAAATGCTGCCAGAATGGATGCTGGGTGGATGGAGCAGCATACATACATTTTGTTTCAGAGAGGCTTCTCATCCCATCCTTTCAGTGTGGTTGATTGAACTGCCTCTCCTCTGGTTATTCGCTTTCAGTAGGACATGTCAGGAGGGAGAAGACAAACAGAACACAGCACACCATCTGAAGACATAGTGTTTTCATGTTAGGTGGGAGTGGTAGTCTGTTCTTCTATCAAAAAAACAGATGACGTGACAGCTCTGCCTGTCTCTTTTTGTCCGATCTTCTCCTTCCTTCCCCTCGCCCTTCTCCTTTTCTATCATCTGCGTCACCCCAGTCAAATTTGGCAAATGAATTGAGGGATAATATCTCAGAGAATAACACTAAGTTCCTACAGTCTTTGCCAAAATCAGCTGCAGAGGAAAGAGACCCTACTGGAGCCTGCACTGAGGGAGAGGCAGGCTTTAGTCATTGCCTTGCAGTCCTGAGGCAGCCACTCACTGGCCAGTCATTACATACACAGCTTCCACCTTCTTCTGTTATTTGCTGCTCTTCGTCCAAATATTTTCCTTTTTTTGTCCAGTCGAGAGGCCAAACATTGGTGAGGCAGTGGGATGGGATCAGGCTCTGCATGGCGGCAGGATGGAGGGGGATGCAGGAGCGGCATGGAGGGATTGCAGGGGTGCTGGCTGCAGGAGATAGATAGAAATCTGCAGCAGGCATAGAAGTGGAGCTGGGGAACTGGAAACACTGCAGAATAGACTAAGGATATTGCAGTATGTGTGAGTGCAGAGCCCCTGAAGTTAGTGACGAGGAGAAGAGGGAATCCAGAGAACACAATTCTGCCCATGATGTTACCTGATCTTGTCCATTTTCTTTGCAGAACTTAGAGTTAATTAAAAGCAATGAGGCAAATGAGATGTTCCACAATTTATGTTTCATATAACAAATTGTTTCTAAGGAGTGCAATGGAAATACGTTTTAAGAGAAACAAGGGAGAAGAGGGGGGAAATTTGAGTCTCAAAACCAAGGAAAGATAAGTATCTACATTTAAAATGTTATATATTTCCAATTCTTTATTCAACTGCTTAACCATTTGCTTTGATAAAATACACTTGGATAACTGGCATAATTTTCTTTGTTTATAACAATGAAAGGTGATCTCAAACTCAGTTAAGAGGTACTTTGTGTCCTGTGGTGAGGTTCCATGTTAAGGTGGACTTTCAGTAGCTACAACGGGTAGCTTGTATTTTTGACTTAGCGAGAATAGGCAGGTACTATTTCCTCTGAGCCATTTTGAGAGTTAGTAAAAATCTGATGCCAAGTTAGCAGAGAGGAATGTCCTATGGGCAGATGCAAACAACTATCTCCAAGTGTGAATGGAATGGGAAAAAAAATGTATGGCCCTGGGAAATATTTATGGTCCATGATAGGAATACTGGGAAGATACAGAAAGCAAGAATTATTATGGCCAGAGCAATCAGGGTTGTCTGACACCAAACTATGGGAACCTAGGCTCTCCTAGTTACATACTGGTGGAATTCCATGTTCTAGCAAAGTTTGCTGGCATGGTGACTGCTCTGTTCAGTTGTATTGTGCCCAGAGGGTCTTTGTTTCCCTGAAAGGACTAATAGAAGACAGTGGAAAACAACTAAAACAAATCCTTAACTGGGGAGTTTTCTTGGTATGTCCTTAGATTTTTGTTCAATGTATTAAAATACACTATGTTGTTAAATGTAGAAATAAAATACATTGACAAATTTGACTTAAATCCCTTCACAACTGTTATTCTTTAAGGACCAGTATGTAATGTACATGTCATCCAATATGAATTTCATCAATACAACATTAATTTCCAGCTTATTATTATTTGAGACTTTTCTTCATCGTGGGATATTTCAGCATTAAACTTTGCAGCCCAACTCTGCACAGCTAAGATGCTGGATGAGGAATGCTTTTTAAATGGCTCCTCCAGAAACAATTGAAAATGCCCAGTGATCATCTCCTGCAACTCCCAACTGCACACTCGAAATGTCAGAACATTTCAGAATGGCTTTCTTCTGTGTTCCTTTTCATCGGTGATGCAGCTAAAGCAATTGTGCTGTGTCTGGACAGAGGAAACCACAGCATTTTTGCAGAGCAGGCAAGCGCCAGGAAGTCGTCTTATATCTGTTTTGACATTAACTCCTAAATTCTCCTGTTCACTTTTCTGATACAATTTTATTTTAAAGCAATCTCACAAACAGGCCTTCTGAGAACCGATAAAGATTTCCCTACTCTTTTGACTGTTGTAATGCTGTACTGTTCCTGTTGCTTATCAGCACAAATTCGCTCGCCTTCGTTAACTGCTAACCTTTCCAAAGATAACAAGGGGAGATGATAGTTTTTCTTACCCTGATGAAAAATATTTACGTGGTCTACCGATGTGTTGACTTTCTCATTCTCTAAACCCTTTTTTTCACCTGGTGGTTGCTAGCATGTTAGAGAGCAGCTGTCACTTTGGGCTGACGAGTACCCCACCCAGCATGAGGACCTGCTGTTGTCAATTCATGCAGGCCTCAGCTTATTCTAGAGATTAATCAACTGAATACAAATAGTGAAGGTGATTATCACATAAATATCCAGCTCTCCAGTAAATAACTAAACCATTTATCCTGAGATCTGTTAATTAACTTTATCAAGAGTGGAAGATGAAAAAACACTGAAGTATCTAGCTGCCAGTAAGGTAATAATTATTTCCTATAATAATACCAATCCTATGTGAATTCCTGCCTCCATTTTTGACTCTGAAGGAAAGCCTCTTTTGAGATTTGTGTTTCTGCCTTGACCTTGCCCTGGTGCCTAACCTTTGAGCAAGCATAACAGCAACAGCTGATGTGAATGCAGAGAGGCCTGTTTGCAAAGCCCTCTTCTGTAGGATGTTGTTTCAAGCTCAGCCAGTTCACAAAACTTCTGAGTCACCCTACATCTGGGTGTCTGAAATTGTCTGTCTGTAGTACTGAACTGAAGTGGAGGACAGGGCTGATATTCAGGTGTGATCTCACAGCTTCTCTGACTCGGTTTTGGAGCTCACCCAAATACCTGCACAGCGCAGAAGAGCTCTTTAGACCAGTTTTCTATGGAGATGACGTCTGGATGCCTGCAGGTTGTCTAGTGATTTTGCCCATCATCTTCTAATTGTCTGGCCAATTTTGGCCAAATTTGCTGGAAACATGGAGCTCACAAAAATTGTAGTTTCCCTAAGCTTTCCAAAGTTGCCAGGCAGGGAAGGGGGCATTTATATTGCCAATGAAGTTGCAACCTACTGGCAAGGGAAGATGGGTCTGGTTTTCTTTTGCATTTTGTTTATTTTACTCATAAGCCAATTAACTAAGGAGGAAGACAGTAAGTCACAGTAACTTCTCATTTCCAGTCCTAACGCACACCAAATGCCTGTCCTTCCCCAGGGCTGTTGCTCCAAAGTAAAATCCTACAGCTCTGCTGTCTTGCTTTGAAAATGAGGCCTCTGCATAGTTTTCTATATAAGAAGGTTCTCAGCTCCACCTTGTGTCTTTCCTTTGGATCCAAGTGGCCCCAGGCCCTATTCTCTTCCCCACGAAGTACATTGATATGACCACTTAACTCTTCTGTTTCCTGAGACCTTAACAGAACAAACAGAGCTCCTGGCTCTTCCCCTTTTACAGGAGCTGCTATAGTAATTGGTTCAGAGTCGGCTGTGTGTGCAAGTCTTCCTGTGGTTTTAGAAACAGCAGCAGTGAAGCAACATTTAATTTGCTTCTTCTACTTCTTAACCTCAAAGGAAAAAGGTGTTAACTGTTAATTGCATCACAGTGTGAGTGTGCTGGAGAGCACGGCAGTTTGCTCTTGGTGTCTAGGGGCCAGCAAACCTAACCGTATGCAGACCCAAAGAACCACGTGTACAAACCTAAGCCCAAACCACACTGCCAAATGTCTGCCTTTATTGTTCCTGTGGATTTGGAGGCAAGAAATCATTAACCATACCTCAGAGCTCCTGACACTAATACACACAGATATAAAAGATTGCAGGAATGCTGACACATATTCACCGGTGAGGGCAATTACACACTGAAGATGTATATGTGGCAATTCTTTCAAAAAGGTTGTGAAGCTGTCCAGATCAGGCATGTTGCAAGAAATAGGCTCAAAATCTGTTTTTGAGGCCCCATTCTTTTATTTTCAAATTTTGCCAGACCTCAGGGATTTTGTTTCATTGGGGGCTTGGTCTTTTTTGTTATCTAACACTGACAGCAGGGTGCATGAATGTGTGTGTGTGTGTGTGCATTAGTCTACAAGAGAAGGATTTTGCATGAGAGGCTGCAGGAGTAAAGCTCCGGGGTGAATTCTGCAAGGTTAAAAACTCTCACTGTTGCTTCTGCCTCAGGCTTGACCGTTCTTTCTCCCCTTTCCTCCTCCTTTTTCCTCCCTGCTCGTCTTCTGCCAAGTCTAAAGCTGTCTCTGTGAGAGGTAAGAGCTGTAAAGGTCGGTGCTGCTTTTAGCAGCTTGCAGGGAAGCTGTGATGATAGAAATACGATGAAAATTGGACATATTCTAATTAACCTCGGGAAAATTGCCATCAAGAATGCAGAGTATTCCCCTGGAAAAGATGCTTTTAAGTGGCTGATTGTGTGTTTGTCCATGAAGCTTTTATCAGACCACATAACAGCTTTGAGGAAAGCTTGTGAGGACTGTTCTTGAATAGGCTTCCATCAGAGAAGGAGGAGTGGGAAGCCAGCTTGGATGCTGAGAGGCAGTCTGTTGCATTTAGGAAATACAGCGAATAGCCGTATAGGAGAGCAAAAGAAATAGAAAAAACAACAGGGCTCTCTGTTTAGTGGCTCAAAGGCTTAGGGGCACCTCAGCCAGCAGAACCCAGCAATCACAGATTGATGAGTCCTTAATCATCTCACACCGGCAAAAGATTTTCTTCACCAGAACAAATATCAAATAATATTGCCACACATAGAGACAGAATCTGTTAAACTATTTAGGCCAAGCTGCAAAATGAAGATCTGAACTGGACTCGCAACAGACAATAATAAGGTGCAACCCTGCAGCTTTAGTGCTGTTCATGATTTTTTTATTAGCAAGTTCAAAAACTGCTTCTGTGTAATTTTGGAAAGCCCATTTCAAATAGTATTGCAGGGCCATGTGGGGCATTTCTCTAGACTGCCTGGCCTGCCTTAGGGCTTAAGATACTTCCATTTAAAATGAGTCTCCCCCTTCCTTCTTGCCCCTTTTCCAAACCCAGGGTTAATTTGTTCCCACAACTCAGTTTGTGTGAACAGATGTCTCCATCTCTAAGCTCACAATTGTTGGCTGGGAAGTGATTCAGCTACTGAACAGTTGTAAGTGAGCAGGGGAATAATCACTGGGTATTGCTGACATCTGAAGAAATAATCTTGCGTTCATGACTTTGCTAGCAAATTAAAAGGGACAAAAATAGAGGCCCAAGATGCCTCAGAGCAGGACCGCATCTGAAGTCATCTGCAGTAATAAGCTGGTGAGCATTGTGGTGCTCACCACCTCCTCGCTGCAGACAACTACAGATGTGGCCTGCTCTGAGGATAAGCCCTTCTGCACACAGCATTGGACCTAAGCATCTAGACAATGTCCCCACATGGACAATGTTGCTGACTTTTATTGTAGGAAGAACACTAAAAGTATAGGGTCACTTTGGTAGCTAAGGACATTGCCACCATGTCTTCCCACCATGACATCCTACCTCTCTCCACAGTTCCCAGTTGGGAGGTTTGGCTTATAAAGGAGCAGTACTGGCTCCATGGATGGTTGCTACCATTGCAAATGGATGGAACCACCAGGGATGTGGGGATATGGTATCCCTGTACCTTTGGGAGGTGTTGCAAAGGGCTGTGGGCAGTGCAGGCTCTGCAAGCTCTGCTACGGAAGGTGGCATGAAGAAACAAGAACCAACACACAAAAATTCCTGACCTAGTGGGTTGTAATGAGCTAACAGAGAGTTGCAAACATTTCAGACTCACTTCATGTTTTTTAAAAACTCTGCAGAATAAGCAGTTCATTTTTATAATCTTGAATGGATTTTGTTCATGCAGTAAATACATCAGATTGAGTTTTAAGTGTTGAGTAGTTCCTAGCTTGAGTGGTTTCTCAGTTAAAGTAGGTGACATAACTTTTCACAATTTATTATTCTCTGTAGATGCAATCTCTTCTTTTTTATTAAATTATGTTCAGTTTTATAAATAGAAATTTGGGGATCAAATTCACACACAGGTATTAAACAAGAATGTCAGTTTCCTGATTCTTTGTGTTTTGTAATCTGAAGTGCAAAAGGATGAATTCAGTGAACATCCCAAAAAAACCCCCAAACTTGTGTCAGAACAATAACACCTCTGCAGCATACTGACTGGTGCACTCTCTTTTGTATTCTCTTCACTGCAATATTCTGTTTAAAAAATAGACAACTCCAGTTAATAGTATAGCAGCTTAACTCAGAATCTGTGGTTCTCCCAGGCTGATAAATCTAAATTGCAGTGTCAGACATCAAAATAAAGATCATAAACAAAGACTGGAGATCTAGCTTCAAATTCCTTTATCTCCATGATGGGCAAAACTTGTGATCCAGCATCAAAGTATTAATGTGCAATGGACCTGGAACCCCATCTGAACCCCTTTAGCCACCCAAGGCTTAGCTTTTCTGTATACTACATGTAGGGTAACCACAGCTATGAAAGGAGATTCCAGCATCTGCTCCTGGGTCTAGGTGAGACATACGTGTTTGAAGATATGTTGTATGTTTAATAGTCTTTGTCTATTTTGAAGATCAAAAGCTATCACATAGATATTTTGCTAGGCCATAGATATTAGGACTGGCCTGTTCTCTTTTGCCTTTAAATGGAGAAATGGATTGGCAGAGAATTAGAGAAGAAGTATATGGATTCCACAGAAAAATTCCTAGTGTGTACACACAGTACTGAATATTGCCACTCATATTGCAGATAGATATCTGCACAAAAGCCTGTTTTGTATTACAGTAGTAAAACTCATTGTACCATGACTACACTGATTTCACTCCTCATGCAAAGCAGCCAGTAGCAGTCCTGTCATCAAATTAGCAAGAGGTCCACAGGGAGTTCTATTTCTGGTTAAAAAAGGATTATTAGTTTTCAAGTGATAATGATCGTGATAAAATCTGAGCTATAATTCATTGAAGGAAAAGGAACTGTTCCAGTGAGACAAAATATTACCAGTACCTAAAATCATTGTGACTGCTCACCAGTTCATTGTTCATGTAAACTGGCATACAGTGATGTCCTGCAAGCTAACTTTAAACAGGGTGGATTGACAGAAGTGAGTATTGGTAAGGAAGGAGACATGAACATATCTTTACCCCTACAAGCAGGCAAGTGGACCACTGTAAAGGTTGCCGTACAAAGGAGGTTTTGAAGAGTAAAGAATGTAAATGCTTTGGCTCAAATGTTGCTGAGGATGGCTTTGTCATGTTTAAGATAGCATTGAAGCCACTTGGTATAAAAGTGCCTCTAGGAGGAAGGAGTTTTCTGTGAGGAATTAAAAGAGGGCAATTTAATTAACAGGTGTTTAACTCTGTCCTTCATCCTATCAAAATGATGTATATATGTGTTGTGAGTAAGTCTGGGCTGGATTTTATCAAAGTTTGGGTATGTGGCATTTCCTGCATTCCTGGGAGGAACTCCAGAACCATTCTTCTGGATCTTTCATGGACCAGCTGAGGTGCCCTGCCACAGTTCCCAGCATAACCAGTATCTATCACATGGTGGTATGAGCTGAACTGGATCTTACCCACTACTTCCTCCTGAACAGACCTCATTACCCAGTAAGCCTGGGTAAGAACTCCAGAATTACTGGTTTTTTGCAACCCTCTGAGTGATTCCATGGGCTGGCAGTCCAGCCTGGCTCTTTGAAGTGCCAGCACAGAAGACATCTTGAGCAGCATCTTGTCATAGGTGACATTGTCATAAGTATTAAATTTGCAGGTTGCACCAGAAAAACTGGGGAAAATGGTGCATATGCTGGAGAACAGGACTGTAAATTAAAATTAATTTGAAAAATATGATGAATTTAAGACCTCCTTCACAATGACATGAGATATGGAAGAGTATGGTGGGCCAAAGCAGAAATACAGGAGCGCGTGTGAATTGCATGAGTAGCAGCTTTCCAGGGATGAATTCTGCTAGTGATTTCAGAGCGTAACAAGCTGACCAGGAGTCAGAAATGCCACACTGAAAAGAGAATGTCATATTTCATGCTGGTGTGTATTTACTAGAGCACAGCCTGAAAGACACAAGAAGTAACTCTTGGCTGGATTGGTAGTGGATGTTCGAGTAGGATTTACTCAACTGGGCCTCTTTAAGCACCAAAACCCTCCCTCCTTTCCTGTTTGAAAGAGCAAGCCAGATGAGGAGAAAAACTGATAAACAGAGATGAATTACATGCACAGCAAACAGTACTGAAAACAGAGAGTGAAGCCAGAGATAGAGTTATTGCCTCATTTACCATCAAACTGATTATGACAGTTCAATCTACATTCCAAGTTCCCTTTTCCAGTCTGGAAGGAAAACCACACAGCCTCCTTTCACATTACCAGGTGGAAGAAGCAATATACACATATGAATGTTGGCCTAGTGTCAGTTTTGCTCTATACTTGCTGGAAGGAAATGCAGAACGCTCATTGACTCGAGTAGAGCAAACCCAGAAGGAGAGGTTACTGCATAAACCTTTTCCAGTGTATTATTTGCAAACTAGTGTGCATGACTCTATCGTTAAAGGCCTCTCTTCAGTGGGATTAGTAATTTCAGTCTTATTTTATTTATTTCATATAAAGTCTTTAACAGCATCTCAGTCAGGACTGCAAAAACCTCTGCCAAAGCCTTCAGTGAAATCCCTCCTTGGCAGCCACAATTCCCAGATATTTTCTTGTTATTTACCTTCTCACACTCACCCCTAGCTACTGCTATGGTCCTCATAATCTCAAAATTTGGCTGTATCATGCAAAGCCCAACACTGCACAAGTTCAAAATGTATCCCTAATCTTTAAGGTAGACTTTGTATGCAGCTTCTGCTCTTTTTCTGCACTTTCTGCATTTTCTGCACTTTTTGTCTCAGCCTTTTAATTTGCATATGCTTAGCCCATCCAAGCTTTGTCATATTAACACAGAATAAAGATTAGACAAGTAAATCTTCCTTGCTTGCATTTTCTGCCAGTTTGGGTCTAGCAAACTTCATATGATGATATGATGATATGATAATGTTTTAGAATTGGTGATAGTATTATGTAGTGATGCCAGCCCCACAGCAAAGGTCTCTATAGTGTGTGAGCTATAGACGCTACTCAGCCATCTGGGGTGGCAGGAAAGGAACATCTGAAGAAACAGCAAATTGTATCTTCTGTTTGCAGCCAGCCCACATCAGCCTAGCGATAGCGGACTGAAAGGCAGATTATCTTGGACTGCTAAGAAATATGTGATAAAGCATCATTTGCATGAGGATTTGGGTTGACTCAGCAGGTCTCGCAGCCATACTGCTTCCCTACACCAAGATCCTTTTTTTACATTTTTTTTAACTTCTGTTTTTCTTCAGAATTCATCTTTTAAATCTTTTGCATGAAACTAATTGTGGCAAAGTGAATGGTAGACAAAAAGCTTTCGCCTGGCAAGAACAAGGATGATACAAGTACAGAAGTAATCTTCCTTATTTAGAAAGGAATGCCCCATCAAGCACATTTCAATTGAAAAATAACTGATCACTGGCTTAAAAATAATAATAAAAACAGTGAATGTGCCTGAATGTAAAAAGACTGTGATCAGGACTTTAGAGACTGGCACATAAAATGGATCTCATCAGCATCAGTCCCCATTGCACCGGATCCCGTGGGACCAATAATTGGGTTTTAGCCTCCTGTCTGGCAGGCTCAGTGTACATAACAACTAGGATTTGGGGGGGGGATTACATTTTTTTTTAAAGTGACAGCTTCTCTTCCAAATAGCTGAGCTCAGACACTGCAGCTTTGAGTTTGTTTGCATACCTGAAGGGTCCTGCTTCCATCTGGAAAGGTAGGTACTCAATACAACAGGCCCAGAAAACCACTTAGAGAGGTGGAAAATTGGGGAGAGCTATGCAAAGCTTTCTGATGCTTTGTGTAATCATGTAAAGTAATTCAAATATCCTACAGACGTCAGAGCAACATTTAATGAAAGACTCTGCTGTCTCTCAGATCCATAGGAAAATAGCGGAGGATTCCTTGACTTCAGAAGTCATACTGAAAATTATTTTTACCCCAGAACCATATAAGATGACTTAAAAAACCCCTAACAGCAGCTGTTTTCTGTGAAAAGGTATTGGATTTTGGAAAAATTTATTGCTTAATTATCTATTATGGAGCCGTCCCAATATGGTTAGACCAAGAGTCAGCAGATGGCACTGTTACTCATAGTGATAAAACTTCTTTTTACAGCTGTGCAAAGCTTGCTACATTTTTTAATAAATTCTGCAATGCTGCTCATTTTCTAGTCAAACGTCCTTGGCCAAAAACTAGGATTTGGCTCCCCACCTTACCTATCAAACAAAAAAAAAAATACTTCAGACAGGTCTAGCTTTAGAAAACTGTTCAAATTCCTGAGAAAGGGGTTTTTCCCATGCTGTCTGAGTTGCAACCTCTGTTGGAAAAAAAGAGTAAGTAATTGAATACGTTAAAGCAAAAAACCATAGTTTTTGTCAGTGACTTCTCATCTTCTGGGAAGTCGATGCTTTCAAGGACAGTGGTGCATGTGCCATATGGAGTCCATCTTGGATCCCATGAGCACTTGTGGAGAGACTAGATGGACAATACAGGACCAAATGTGTGCAAAGCAACCTGGGCCATGCAAACCAAGGGAGTATTTCACTTCTAATAGAAAAAAAAAAAAAAGAAACTAACTTTTTTTTCATCAGGTCACAAAGCAGGGTGAAGAGGACAGTTAAGGTAAAACTGAGGAACTTTAGCAGACAGGGAGAAGGCCTTGGAAACAAGAGGAGACTCACCAGCAGGAAAACAGTGGAAGCATTTGAAAAGCTGAGGTAGAAACATATGCAGAGCATTGCATGGGTATTGTAGGGGCAACAAGTCTGGAGGAAAATGATGAGGGCTGAGACAGGCACAACAGGTGGGCAGGGAAGCATGTCCACAGGAGGCTGGCAAGGGAAAGCCACAGGGCACTCAGCAGTGCTCATTCGTTCCCAAAGAAGAAGCAGCACCTCTCAAGACTGCTGGTCCAGTCTGAGGTATTTACCTCACTGGTGTCATGGACTGAAAGAAACAGCACATAACGACCAGTAATTTTCTCAATAATTGCATCTGTCTTCATTAAGGTTTTTTTTCTCCTAAGGGTCTTGTAAAACCTCTGTGAACAAATTCTGCTTGTTAATGTTTTGCTGGTGTTTCTGGCTTCTGTTATTAAAATTGTGACATCAGTTACTTCAATCTGTCTGTTAATGATGAATAGGCATGCAGATGCAGACATACAGACACTTTTTGTCTCAGAACAACTATTCCTAAGGTGAAAAGGATTTTACTATTTGACTGAGGCTGCATGCTGCTAAATCATCAGAAGAGTCTACGCCTGGTGAGGACAAAAGCTGGTTTCTAGGATATTCACTAGGATGTCCCCACCTGGTTTCAATTCTCTTTGGTATATGCAAATCCACAGAGATCCAAGTCCCACCAGCGTCGATTTAAAATTCAGCCAGGGCTGAGGTCTAATGGGCACCCTTAGCTCCTCACAGCTGTGAGCAAAAGCTGAGCCAGGTGAAGCAGAGATGGGGGTGGAAGGAGAGCCAATAGGTCTCCTTCTTCCTTTCCTCTCTCATTTAAAAATATCTGTCTTGGTGTGTTTCTCCTTCTGTCAGTTAATGTCAGCATCTTATCCACAAGATATAATGTAGAGTCTCTATGCCCTGTGGAAATTTGGAGAGTGCATTCTTTCATCAGTCTTCACAAAGTGCTCACAACTGGGTAAGTTTATAGGCAATTAAGAAACCCAGAGCTCTAAAAATAACCTTCTATTTATAGTCTGTTTATAATCTATTGTGTTGCTTGCCACTGTAGTGGTCACACTTTTCCCTAGGTTGCAACTAATCCTGTAGGGTTTTTGTGGTGTTGTTTTTTTTTGTTTGTTCTTTTTTTTAAAAAAAGTAAAAAATAAACAGTCAAAAGTAAATAAGGACTGCTATAATTGTTGAGTTGATTAATGTTATGTTTTAGGCTTGTAGTTTTCTTAGATTCTACAGCCAAATTGTTCATCACCTATGAAATTTATTAAATCAAAAGAACTAAGAAAGACCTTTAAAACTGCAGGAGGAACACAGGCTTTATTTTCAATCTGCTTGCAAAAATTCTGTTGCTTGCTTGTCATCTGTCCTAGGTTTGCCTGCACTAATCGATATTTGCTCCATCATTGATTAGGGCAGGGGTGGACAATAAGGGGAAACATGGACTGAACTGTAGTACACAAAAGGGGGAAAAAATTTACAAATATGTAATAGAGTTCTATTTGCGTTGGTGAGTTTCTGCACCAAAACTAATATTTTCCTGCATTAGCTTCTCTGTAAAGGTTTAACTACTAGCTGAATTAATGAGAGAAAGCTACGTCCAAGGTATTAAGGAGTAGGAACTGGATGCTAGAGAGATCCCTATTTACAGGCTACAAAATTGTATAAGGAGCACTGCTGTAGAACACGCTGAGCATATGTTCAATAAGAGCTCCAAGGTTGAAGACCTGCTAAAATCATTTGGAAACAAGTCACTTGCTTGGATTCCTTCATATGCCTTTAGGCAATTACATATTTAAACTCTCAGCATCTCTATCTTCTCTTTCAATGAACAAAGAACTACAAAAATCCTTTTAAATTTCTATTCAGTCAGTGTCCAGGTCTGGGTTTGTATTCCTACCTAATTTTTGTAGGTTCAATAATTTTTATTGAAAGAAATGCAGTCTTCCTGTGCATGAAGGAAGAGGCCATAATCTGGAGGGGTGGGAGAAAACCACACATTTTTACAGTGAAGTACTATTATTGATAATGATTTTTCTGTATTTATTGTATGAGAATCGCAAGGTAATAATGCTTAAACCTTTTAGCCTATGTTTTAGAACAGATGAAAAAAAGTCATGACATTATTGTCTAGCAGCCACTTATTACCTGCAGTGTTATGAATTTGGAGAAAATGGAGTGTATACCACTCTTCTTGTTATGCTTGGTTTTTGGACTTGATTGTTTCAGCCTTTTAAGGGTCTCACTGGTAGCACCCAGCCCAACTAGGTATTTGGGCTTTCATCATAGCTGCCAACTTATGGAGCAATAGCTCAGAGGGAATATCTCCATGCAGGACAAGAGAAACGGCTGCATTATTTCAATGAAAAAGTACTTGTTTCTGGATTGCTATTTGCTGGGCTATAAAGAGCTGGGACAAGTTATCAGCAAGGCTTTGTCTGGATGTGTTTTGGCTATATCTGGGTTAATATGAATGGTTCATGGTCAAAGCTAACTTGCAATTTAAAAGGGAGTCCTTAGATCATCCTGCCTTCTCTTCCTTCACCACATTTGAAGAGGGTATGACACAGTAAGTGTAAAAGTAATTGTGTAAGAGCTCAAGGCAGAGCTTTTGGATGTAAGAGGATACAAATGAGAATGCAGCTCTTCAGCTGCGAGGGTTGTCTCTGTACCGAGCAACACCTAGCTATCTGAGCCATCTTGATTAGGAGGTTGAACGGGGCAGGTGCTTTTGAACTTCATTTTTCTGTTCTCCACCAATGTCTCTGGATAGCAAGCATATCATAGCTGGCTGGAGTCAAAGTGTCACATAATGCCAGGAGGACTGTTGTCTCCTACTCAGGGAGTCCTTTCTGGTTAGGTCCTGAGACACCACAAAACTGAAGGACATGACTCCCTGTGTGAAGTGTGGACGTCTAGGTCTAGGGCAGGGGTCCTCAAACTACGGCCCTTGGGCTGGATACGGCATTCTTTTTCCTGTTTTTTTTGTGCACTACTACAAATAAAATATGTGCAGTGTGCATAGGAATTAGTTCATTTTTTTCCAAACTATAGTCCGGCCCCCGACAGTGTCTGAGGGACAGTGAACCGGCCCCCTGGTTAAAAAGTTTGAGGACCCCTGGTCTAGGGTATGTAAAAGCCAGGGGCATAGCAAGCCTTGTGGGTCTCCAGAGACGATTTTCATCAAAGCTGTCCTGCAGAGACACCTGTTTAAGCACTAGTAGCCATTTTCCAGGCCTCACAGGGATTTGTGTCCTTCTGTCAACATCTATGGGATTTCAAAGATGTCATTATTTGGAACCTGGAGAGGTAGGGGACTATCTCATCCAAAGAGATTGCTTCAGGAACAACCTTTCTGAATAATATCCCAGATCTCTTACAAAGGTAATCTGTAAATTTAGGATAAAGGCACAGGGCTTCACTCCTGTTTCTGTTGTTTTGTAATTCAGCCCCTTCCCTTCCTGGGCAAGGTTTGTTCACAGCCATTGTTTGGCACAGCCTTGTATCATTAGGTTTTTTGCAAACCTCAGCCTAACAGCATGTGATCCTGAATCACTTTTCTACTGACATACCAAAGGATTGCTTTTTAGACAAGCGCCTTGGTTTGTGGTGTATTTTCCATGAGAGGCAAGCAGAAGAGCTGTCTTGGGCCATAGTTTGCTGCAGTGCTTGGCTGGTCTGTCTAATTTCAAAACTGCTGATTCATTTCCAGAATTTGAAATTAGTGACCCCAAACATGGCCCTTTTCTACTTGAGGAACTTTTTTTTTTCATGGTATGTAAACAAATGACATGGTAATGTAAGTTGTCAGGCTTAAGATAGAGTTAATCTGATTTGCTGTATGAAAGGCAAAACAAGCAAATTCCTTCAAGGCTGTTCCTCAGATTCAGACATTAGCTCCAGTCATAGCTTCTTTCTGTATCTGTCAAAATGTGAGCAGCGGTCAGAAAATGTTGTGTTTCAGCATGGGGAGTGTAACAGCTAATGAGCAATACCTGACCCATCCCTCTTCAATCTAAACCAGTGTACTATGACAGCTTTACAAGAGCACTTTCCAGACTCTCTCCACCTCCATTAATGCTTTTGAGTCACGCAAGTGCAGAATTCAGCAAGGGAGAAACATTGTCACTTCTCCCTCTCTACATTTTTCCTTCCAGGGCAGCTTTCTAATGTGGAGGGGGAGAGGGCGTGGGTAGAAATAAAGCCGGCAGATCATGGTACAGAAGACATGTTTCTGAAATCAGATTTAAAAATGGGTGTAGGATGCAGTAAAAGCATGGGATGGGCAAGTTACCTTACAGGTATTAATGTGTGAGCTAGTGTGTGTGCATGTGTGTGTGTGTTGCTTGCTTGAGAAAGGGCTCAGCTAAGAATACAGAGAGTTCTTGGGAGATCTGTCCTTTTGCTTTTGTTTGAATTTCACTTCACTCTAAGCAAAAAAGTGTAGGGACTTGCATGGTTTCCTCAGGATGTGAAGGATATGCGAGCTGCAACTCTGCCTTTAGGTATTTCCAATTACAGGAGAGATCTTGTAGAATCACCTCTTAGTTGTTTACAGGTAAGCTTCTGGATGGATGTAGCAACTACTTGGTCTCAACACAGCTAAGTATCTCATCAAGGGCTACATTTCAGAGCAGAGAAAAAACCCAAAAAATTAACATCTAGTAGAGTGCTCTTCTAATTGTTAAATGTGTATACTAGCTGCCAGTGAAGCAACTTCTTACAGCTAAACCAGCTAAATATGATAAATCTGGCTTTGGAAAATAATTGTTTAAGGTAATTTAAAGCAAACTAAGACCTTGGCTCCACATCTCAAATCCCATTTCCCTGTGCTTTCAGGTTGTTGTTGTAATTTAATATTCCAAGGTGTATGTGATTTACCAGGAAAGAAAACCTATGCCTGCTACTGAGATTGATATCTAAGCTGTCAATGTAGGGTACAGTTCATACTCTTCTGAAAACAAAATGTATGCTGTATGTTCACTTCTAAGGAGAAGAATTCCTTTTTTGCTCTTCCTCAACCACCCATGTTTAAAAGGATGGAAAAATAGACAGGAAAGGTGGGGAAGATGAAACTTTGAACTTACTGTTTTGGAGAGCGTATCCTTGCCAGATGACTCAGAATTCAAGCTGCTGCTCGCTTTGCAATGCCAAGTGAAAGTCAAGTATCAAGCTCAGTGATGTGAAAGAGACTGGATTAGACTGAAATACACTGGCCAGAAAGTGAGGGGCACCTGTTTAGTTGTATACCACCATCCCATAATCTTTCTGGGCTTTCCTCCAAGAGGTGCATCCTGTAAAAGAAAGATGGAGCAAGAAAGAGAAGACATAAAGGGTCAGTGCATACAATTTTTAATACTGAAAAGTAGTTTGAATGGTCTATTGACCATCTTCCATAGCCTGCAGTTACCTTAGCTAAAGCATTAAGTGTACATCTGTGAACTTAGAGTTCTAGCTGGACAGTATGATAATGCCCTTAAAGGAAAGACATCTTTTGACATTATTTCCTCATGAAATTCCTGTGAATTAACTGAGGAAGCATGGTCTTTAGGAAACTGGGTTGAGTTAAAATTTTATTATCTCCAGATATGCTGGTCTCTGGATGTGGCCATCAATGTTTCTGTTTCAAAATAGGAGATATCAAGTTAGATTCTTTGCATGAAATGATGTATTGGTTTGGTTTTTTTATTTTTACAAAGCACGAAGGAATAATCTCAACTCAACACTCCAAAAATAGATCAAAAACCTCTTAGTTCATTGAGCATTTTGGTCAGTGAGCTTTAATTGCAACAGCAAAGGTAAACATCAGAAAACTACAAACCCAAACAACAACAACATAACAGTAAAGATAAAGTGAAGGGCTCAGTATTGGGGCCTGTTCTCTTCAATATCTTTGTTAATGATCTGCACAAGGGGATTGACACCCTCAAAGTTTGCAGATGAAACCAAGTTGGGTGGGTGTGTCTTGAAGATAGGGAGGCTCCACAGAGGGATCTGGACAGACTGGATAAATTAGGCCAATTGTATAAGGTTCAAAAAAGGCAAGTGCTGGGTCCTGTGCTTGGGTCACAACAACCCCATACAATTCTACAAGTCTGGGGAGAAGTGGCTGGAAAGCTGCCTGGTGGAAAAGGACCAGGAGGTATTGGTTGAGAGCTGACTGAATATGATCCAGCAGTGTGCCCAGGTGGCCAAGAAAGTCAACAGCATCCTGGCTTGTATTAGAAATAGTGTAGCCAGCAGGACTAGGGAAGTGACTGTCTGCCTGTACTCTGCACTGGTGAGGACACACCACAAATACTATGTTCAGTTTTGGGCCCCTCACTACACGAAAGACATTGAGGTGCTGGAGCACATCCAAAAAGGGCAAAGAAGCTGGTGAAGAGTCTAGAATGCAAGTCTTATGATGAGTGGTTGAGGGAACTGGGGTTGTTTAGCCTGTATAAAAGAAGGTTCAGGGGAGACCTTACTGCTCTCTACAACTACCTGAAAGGAGGTTGTAGTGAGGTGGGGTTGGTTTCTTCTCCCAGGTAACAAGCAATAGGAGAAGAGGAAACAGCCTCAAGTTGTTCCAGGCAAGGTTTAGATTGGATATTGGGAAAAAATTCTTCAGAGAAGGGGTTATAAAGCACTGGAACAGGCCTACCCTTGGAAGTGCTTGAGTCGCCATCCCTGAAGGTATTTAAAAGATGTGTAACTGTGATGCTTAGGGATGTGGTTTAGTGGTGGATTTGGCAGTGCTAATTGGGCTTGACGATCTCAAAGGTCTCTTCCAAACTTAGCTATTCTGTAATTCTATTTTATGATTCTACAATTAGATATTTTCTTTGACTCCAGCTGTGGAGGTCTTTAAGAACACACTGGACAAACATCAATCAGAAATGACAAGATTGAAGCTGAACCTGGACACACACTATCTAACTTCATAAAGTACTTTCTAGCCGTCTTCTACAGTGCTTGTAACTTATGCATAAAGCTTGCATTTGAAAAGGAACACACACATACTACCTTTATGGAAAGGTTAACTTCTAAATGGCTGAACCAGAAGTGAGGTCTTTTCTCCTAAGAAAATTGGAAAATACTAAATTGATAATGAAGCACTGAGTAATTCTTTCCACTGCACCATCAAATTACATGCTTGCATCTGTCAGCCATATGCCATTCCAGTCTTTCCTGTCTTAATTTCATTAATAGCACTGGGCCAAAACAGGCAGAATTCCTGTTTGTGTAGGCAGGTGACCTCTCAAATAATATCTTCTTGCTTTCTGTTTTAGTGATTATAACCCCAATAGTATGACATTTCAAAATCATATGCTTCATTAATACTTGTAACTTAGAATTAGTTCCTAGAAGGCAGAAATAAAAAATGTACTGTTTATTTTCAGTCTCCTGCTTCTTGCACCTTACAGGGACCCTATTTATGCTGGGTTGCTTGTTCTGTACCTCATCCCGCACAGTGGGACTATAAATCCTAGGAGGAGCTGTTGTAATACTGACAATGATCTTGGCTGACATGAATATAAACTCTGTGGCTTTGTCTGAAAATAATCATTCTAGTGAATTGATCCTCTACTGAAATGATGACTTGACCTCCACACAGAATTATTTCCTTAGAAAACTCCATGGGACACATGTGGGAGGCTGTTTTTGTAAGGCTGGATGACAGGTCAGAGATACAGGAGGTAATTTTTCTCTGACAGAAAGAAAACCTCAGTGGGACAGATATGCTAATGGACCTTTGCTGCTTTAATAAAAAGGCACCTAAATGTGTGCTGCTGTGCCCAGAAAGCTTTTGGAAGATAAAGCCCAGGCTCTCTAATACAGCTAATAAACTTGGATATGATTGAAGTTTTGGGACAGGAAATGGGAGTTGTTTTCTTTGAAATGGTGAATAATTATCACACCCCATTTTATCACCTTGCTAAGAAGGCAATGCAATGGGGTTAATTCTTAAATTTCATCCCAAATATTTTGCAAGGTTTTCTCTGTGTCCACGAATATGAGCTGGAAGCCCTCAAGCTCCCATCAAAATCCTTGTGACTCAGAAGGGTAGTGCAGTGATTACCCCACTGGTGCTGCAGTGCTACAAGTTGTGGGGAGCAGAGAGGCCAAGAATAGGCTTCTGGTTTTTAAATGCTTGGCAAGTCCTGGGAAGAGGTAACAAGGGCAGAAGTTTTGGCATGTACAAGAAGTAAAGTGGTGCACTGCTGCAAAAAACATGGTGCAATAATGAAGCTTTTTATATTTGCAATATTATTCACAGGGTTAAGCTGTGCTACCCCAAGACACTTCCTCCACAGGTGGAAGAAAAGGGTTCTGGTCTAGCTGAATCTCATTCATCATAGAGGACACCAAGTCAATGGTTCTCTTCCCTGATTATGTTTAAATTTTTTTACTGAAGGGGTTGCTTTTTTCAAAATTACGATTTGCCTGACCTCTTTTAATGTTCAGCATAGTGCTGTGGTTTTATAGTCTGTTCACATTAACTTTACAGTAAAGTTAATACGGTAGAATGACTTCGTGACAGAATCTCTCAACATATTTCATTTAAAAAAAAATCTAAACCACAAACCAAAACATTTTGCTTTCAAAAGAAAAGGGATGCTCAATCATTTCAAGACTCATTCAGCCGATGTGGAGGTAAGTTGTTTTTCTTTAGGAGTATTTTTAGAAAAGAGCTAGTCTTTACTTAAAGCAGTTTTTTCTATCCATTCTCAGTCCTCAGTTCCACCACTGACAATATCTTTTCCTGACATCAAGTCTCTGGTTAAGAGAGGCTTACAACCCTTACCCAGAACAGTAGGGTGAAGTTGAGAACACCTTGTAACTCCTAGTCTTCTAAGCCTTGGGCAGTTCTGTCCCAGGGCATTCAAGATGACATCTGTAATGTTAGAGCAGCCTGCAGTGCATGAGGATTATAACCTGGATGAGGGGATTGAGTGCACCCTCAGTAAATTTGCAGATGAAACTAAATTAAGTGGGAGTGTTCATCTTCTTGAGGGTAGGAAGGCTCTACAGAGGGATCTGGACAGTTTGGCTTAATGAGTTGAGGTTAGTTGCATAAGGTTTAACAAAGCCAAGTGCCAGGTCCAGCACTTTGGTCACAACGACCCCCAGCAATGCTACAGGCTTGGGGAAGCGTGGCTGGAAAGCTGACTGGTGGAAAAGGACCTGGGGATGCTGGTGGACAGCTAGCTGAATGTGAGCCAGCAGTGTGCCCAGGTGGCCAAGAAGGTCGACAGCATCCTGGCCCATATCAGAAACAGTGTGACCAGCAGGAGTAGGGAGCTGATTGTGCCCCTGTACTCTGCACTAGTGAGATTGCACCTTGAGTACTTTGTCCTGTTTCGGGTGCCACAGTACAAGAAGGACATTGAGGCACTGGCACAGGTCCAGAGAAGGGCAGCAAAGCTGGTGAGGGGTCTGGAAAAATGTTGTATGAGAGCCTAAGGGAA
This sequence comes from Eurystomus gularis, assembly GCA_013400335.1. Taxonomy (NCBI): domain Eukaryota; kingdom Metazoa; phylum Chordata; class Aves; order Coraciiformes; family Coraciidae; genus Eurystomus; species Eurystomus gularis. Next base: position 52,433 of record VZZY01008937.1, on the reverse strand, counting down.
CTGGGATTGTTTAGCTTGGAGAAGAGGAGGCTGAGAGGAGACATCATTGCTCTCTACAACTACCTAAAAGGAGGTTTTAGTGAGGCTGGTGTTGGTCTCTTCTCCCAAGTGACTAATGGCAGGACAAGAGGTAATGACCTCAAGTTGTACCGGGGAGGTTTAGATTTGATATTAGAAAGAAAGTCTTTACTGAAAGAGTGGTTAGGCACTGGAACAGGCTGCCCAGGGAAGTGGTGGAGTCACCATCCCTGGAGGTGTTCAAAAAAATGAGTAGATGTAGCACTTCAGGACACAGTCTAGTGGTCAGGGAGATGTTGGGATGAAGGCTGGACCTGATGATCATAGAGGTCTTTTCCAATCTTCATGATTCTATGATTATTGCATCCTGTGCATATTGCAACGAGACCATCACCTGTTATTTGTATGCATATTTGAAAATGTAGAGTCACCAGTTCAGGACAACGTGCACTAAAGTATTTCAGAGCTTCATAGAATCATCTTCAATATGTGTGCAGCCTTTAAGAAACAGGGCTTTGAGTCCATCACAGCCTCTTGTGCCCTTGGCCCTCCTATCTAAATCTCTGTTTACATCTAGACTACTTCTGATTTGTGAAACTTTAAGCTCTTTGAGAGGAAATGGCATTGTCTTTTCCATGTAGATCTCAATTTTATTCTAATCTCAGATTTTATTCATCTTTTCCAAGGCCATTTTGCCAAGAAGAAAGTGTTGACTTTAAATTTCAGTTTGTTGCAGTAATCTCTGTAAAAAAAATAAAAAAAACCCTTAACAACAAATGTCGCTTCCCTTGAAGTTATATCACCCTTTTTTACTTTGCGAAAAATAAAACTTCCAAAGGTAAATATACAGGTTCTTAATCTTACAGCAGATTTTGAAGTCTGACATAGCATGGTCAATTCTATTTGAATCAGTTCCATTTCAGCATTTCTACTTAATAGAACCAAATTGGCAGAAACTATCTGCTTGACTGTTGAGAAGGTAAAGCTTTTTTTTTCTTCCCCTTTAAACTAACAGACTAGGGCTGCATCTACAAATAGGTCCCCTTTCTATTCAAGAACAGTAGATACAGGATAGAATTTGAAGAATGCCCTGAGATTAGCCAGGCTGTATCTTGGGTAAGAAGAGGTTGGGTTGAAGTGGATTCTTCAGCTCCCAAGCAGGGGTGGGGGGAACCCAAAACAAAATCCAAGATGTATACTTGTATATATGCAAAGCAGTGCCTCTGGCAGCAAGATGATTCCCTTGGATTCCCTGCTTGCAAGGTTAGGAAGAGGCTTTGAGCCGCTATCTTGCCATTAGCCCCTGAACCTTGTGTTAGATATGGACCTCCAGCTTTCTCCAAGTCTAGGTGCTCTGTACTGCAGGAAATAAGGGACGGAACAGATTTGCTCAGACCAGGTTGCTCATGATAATGTAACGAGTGTCTAGAGTGAGGTCTGGCCTACATGTGGAATTATATTATTTTCATATGTTGACATATGTGGGAAGAGGGTAAATCATCTTTTTCAAGGCTAGTGTAACTTCTACAAGTGCCTATAGCGTTACAACTTAGGAGGGAACTTAGTAACTGATACTATTTCTGAGCTGCCTCAGTAGCTCAGTACGGATTTTCTGCATGACTTAGCTAGAATATTTGTATTCAAGTGGTATGTAAAAGGGCTTTTCATCATGTACAAGTAAATGCCAGACTACATCACATAAGGACTACAAAAAAGCTCAACACTCTTAAAGGCTTTGTATGCTCATAACCTGACCTATATTAATTGGGTGGAGTTTCCCAAGAGCAGAGAACAGGACAGCTGGAAATAAAGCTCAACAAAGATAGTATTGAGTCAATGTCCAAGAGGCTTGAGGAGGAACCAAGATAAATACAGCTGAAATTAGGGAAAGATTTCTAGCATCCTTCAGTGAGATGAAAGAAAATTGTAGGATCCTCACACAGAATCTAGACAAGTGCCTTTTTTAAGGTGCAGTAATTAAGCTTTGTTGGGATAATATTTGTCACAGTTTATACCTAGAGACAAAAATATATTTCTTTACTTAAACTATTTAATGTGATGTAGGTGGTGTGTGAAGTTTACTTGATTAGCTTGGACTGAACCCATCTTGCTGCCCTTTGATCCATTTATGCAAGTTTGTGTACTATTGTTTCATTGCAAAGTAAGCAACAGAAATATTAATAGCATAAAGACATCAGTCTCCATCTCAATCAGGATTTTTTTGGCAAATCTGTTGTTAAAACCACTGGAGAGTATAAATTGGACAAACGCATCTTCCCTCTTTCAGTTTCTCACTGGCTTTGGAGGAATCACACATTTCACGAGTGCGATTTCTAGAGGATTGTGGAGGGTGATGGGAATAATAGACAGCTCATTTATATCAGTAGATCATGTAATGCTCATATGTAACAAACACAGTTCAGACAGAGACTGCTGATCTTGTCTCTTTACTAGGTATCAGTGACAAGATCATTCACAGCCACATAGCTGTCTTCTGGAGTGGGTGACAGCTGTACACCCAGCCTTTCCGTGGCCACACAAGGTTTTGGCACATAGCACGCGTTATGCTGCACAATCTCAATTAAGTCTTTTGCCACTTTGGAAGCTGACAGAAAAATGCAAGCCAGAAATATACCTGGCTGGAAAGGTGAGCAGGCTGCATACCAGCTTTAGGTCTCTGTAGAGTTCTGCTATACCTACTACCTCAAATGCAAGGGACAGTAGAAACTTGACCACATAGTTCATTAAAAAGATATTGATCTTAGAAACATGGCTTCCTAGTGCTTCATATCTACAAATACCAAAATATTCCTGAAATTTGCTGGTTTTTCTAGCCTTTGTACAGGGAACACCAATGAAAGAAAATTGGCTTTGTTTCATATACTCATAGCTTTTCCTACATTGGGGAAGCTGTAGGTAATGTGGCAATGGTGAAAAGAGGGGTTTCAGAGTTTCCAGCAGAGCAATACTTGAGTGAAGGGCTGCTGCTCTTAGAGCAGTTGAGGGGAGAGACCAGAGGGTTTGAGCAACAGACCTTGTCAGGATACTAAGGCAGGAAGGCAAGAAAAAAACGTAGGATGGGAAATGCAACAGTAGCATGGAATCTGAGTACAGATTTATGGCAATGAAAGAATAAAGAAGTTATTTACCTTCTTCTTCCTGCCTTCCTTCCCCTCCTCTCTTCCCTCCTTGGTCGAAAAGCCCTGTCTTCTCCCTTGACCTCAAAGTAGGATGTCCATATGCAAAGTGACTTGGCAAGGGTCCCTGTGAGTTTTTGGTGTGGTAGCTTTTGATAGAGCAATGCTAAAAGCTTAACAGTATAGACCATCACATCCCTATTCCCAGGAACAATCTCAAGCACTGTTTAATACATGAGGACAGACAGCACCAGTATTCCCTTTCTGAGAATTTTGCTGGGTGTTCCTGGGGAGCTGCATTGAAATGACAGAAACTCTACTGATATTAAGCTACTGAAAATCTAACAGTTAATTGCCAAGAGGAAAGAACAGTGAAACAATTATCTCTGATTTCAAGAGATGCCTCTCTTTCTTAAATCTCTTCATCTGTTACATGCATGTTTTTGCAGAGATGGCATTCAGACCCATGATACTTCCTTCTTGAAAAGCTGTTGGTTGTGGTAAATACATCTGTGTTTATCCTGATATCCAGATAAGCTGCTGTTCTGGATCTGTAGTTTGGATGTATCTAAATTAATCTACAAGTGAGATGCTTCAACTTATATGGCAATAGGTCAGACTAAGAATCTATTCGGCTTGCTATACTAGCTACTGTACTGGCCTGGAATGGCAACATATAAAAGTGAGAACAGTGCAAACATAGTTAACCTGGAGTACTCTCTCAGCTACAGCTGCTATTGTCTTAGGGAATGTTGTATAATGAGCCTTATCCTTTTGTTTGCTCTTGAACCTGGCTCCAAATGGCTTTCCTTAATGCCTCATTTATTTTACTGGCAAAGAAGGCAAACAAACAATCCTTTTTTAACCTATCCATGAGCTTCACAATTTGGTAGACCTCTACCATATTTCCTTTTGATTATCTTTTTATGACTGAGCAGTCTAATCCTGTATCCTTTATCTTTGTTGCTTTCCACCTCTGAATCTGTTCCAGACTCCCACAAGATGAGGAGACTGCACACAATAAGCATGATCCAACTGAACCATGGCATAACTATGGTCTCACTTTGCTCTGTTTATCATCTAATTGTACCTAAACTTCAAATTCTTAAGCATTGCAAAGTATTGAGCTGGAATTTTCATGAAGCTTCCTATTACATCAATATAGTTATGTTTCTATTTTTGTTACAGTCTCAAGATACCACTTTGGAGTGGTAATGGTCAGCTCAGTGTCAAGGGTCATCATTTATATGTGAAACTGGGATTGTACCTTTTCTTCTATGCATCCTTTATTAGCACCTACACTGAATTTTCCCTGCTCCTTTATTGTCCGTTCAGCTCTCTAGTCCTGCCGTTTTTCTGTTGGCCCTCATCCTTAATATTTACAAAACAAGAAGATTTTCTCAGTATATTCTTCAGCCTCTCTCAGATCCTTCACCATGATGAGAACCAGCATGAGTCCAGGTAGAACCAATAGTCAGCAAGAAGTGACTATTTACTTTGAAACTCTGCTTCTACTCCTTTCAACTGATTGTCTATGCTAAAACATTCCTCTTTTATGCTGTAGTTACTTGTTTCCACCACTTTAATAAGATATTGTTTTGGAAATCTAAGTAGACATTGTCAGCTTCATCACTCTTATCCGCAGAGTTTCTTACTCTTTTCAAAGTACAGTTTTGCAAGGCGTAACTTGTCTTTGAAGCCATGCTGACTCCTGAAGTTGATCATTCTGATGCCTATTAATTTGTTTTATTCTTAATTTAAGTTGCCACTTACTTGCCCACTACACACACCAGGTCAAGAAGACTGGTATTCCCCTGAAACTGTTCATTAAAAGTTGATGTCACATTTGTCACGTTCCTCAGGTACTGATGCAGTAAGAGGCTGCATACTATCCTTGATAATTCAGTTATTTCTTCCTTGAGTTCCTTTAGAGCTCTCGGGTGAATACCATCTGGTCTTGGCAATTTGTTAAGTTCATTTTGTGAATTTGTTCCATAACTTATTCTACAGTCACTTCAATTTCAGACAGCTCCTCTGAGTCACTCATTTAAAAAAAAAAAAGTCCTCGAAAAGACCCCCACCGTTATTTTGTTTTTACGTGGAAATCTTCCTAGCTTCTCTCAGAATGAACAACAGTGCAAGAAATGTGTCTTCATAGGTTTCTGCTCTTTACAAAGAGTCAGTTGATCATAATGTAATCTTTGACAGGTTTTTTGCTCCTTATCTACTTAAAAGTAGATTTATTGCTGTTACCCTTTATCAACTGTGCCTCAAAGTATGTTTGTCAGCTTCACTGTATATTTAGGTTTTAATCTGCTGGAGTTCATGATCCTTTTTATTCAGCTCCTTTGGACACACCGCCTTGGCTTTCTGAGGGCTGCCTCTGTTAATGTACCATGAGGCAATATTGAACTTGCTTTGCTACCTTTCTCAAGGATTTCTCAGTAGATGGTATTTGTTGGCTCCATGCTTTCAATATGGTGGCTTTACACAGCTTTGAGTGGATGGATGTAATTATTTTAGCTATACCTCGTCTTTAAAAAGTTTTTCTTTAAATTTACATAGAGTATTGAGTTTTTTGTAATTTTTCTGTTGTGAGGTAGAGTTTTCATTTTTTCATGTCTGAGTGATCAGGTAATGGATTCCTTGCTTTTTTACCTTGAAACTTGTTCTAGATATCAACAATAGTTATGTACTCACTTGGGTCCTTTGTGTACTCATTGAACACTAAAAAAAAACCCCAACCATATATATTTAAGTGTGTGTGTATATATATATGTGTGTGTGTGTGTATATAAATACATACACATGAATAAAAGGGAAATTGTGTTGTGTTCTGAATCAGTAGCACCACATGAGATGAACTGGCTAATTCTGGGTCATCTTTGTGACTTCATATAATAAACGAGTTCCTGTAGAGCTTGTTCCATAACCTTCTGATGTTTTTTTCCAAGTCTCATTGGATGGCAGTGACTGCAATGAACAGTTTAGATAGCTTATAGTTGCTAAGCACCAAGCATGCCTTCAGTTAAAAGGAAAAGATAACTGTGAGAATTCAAAAATACATAAGAAATTATTTTAATCCCTAACTGCATCATTTGCTTTTGAAGTTACTTGATTTTGTCAACCTAAAACAGGCAGTTAGGGAGAATAGTGATCTAACCTGAGCTTTGTATATGGCATGTCTTGGAGCATACTTGTAGGAGGACCTTAACATGAAGCTAAGACAAGTCAGGGAGGCTCCCTGCTTATAAATTTAAGATTTTATCAGTTACTAAGAAACACAGGCAGTATTATCTGCTGGTAGCAGCTCTCTGCATGTGGGCATCCTGAAATATTGCCATCTATTTGAACCACAACAGTCCTGCGCGGTTACATTAAGGCCAATTAAAACACCAGAAGAGTTGCATCTGAGTTTTAAATGTAATTATTAAAAGTAATTAAAGACCCCTCACTCTATACCTGCTTTCTTAATGCTATGGGTCCAGCTGACTTGTGGGCGCATTTTTGTGTACTGCACATATATCCTTGTCTTGTGAAAGATGAGGAAAAATGCCTAGTAATGAGATGAGTAAAGGAAGACATGTTGTTACATTCCTGGTGATGTCAGGTTTTACATCTAAGGCTTTGAACCTACTGGCCTGTTAGCAGTGAGCTCTGTGCCCTGTCTGCACACCAGAAATAGTCAGAATGTGTCACAAAACCAGTCTGAAAAGGTTCATTTGCCAAAACCAACTTCTTTTTTGTTTGAATTCTGTTGAAATGCTCAATCTTGGGAAGGTCAGGACACAGTTTAGTTGCCATAAGGTTAAGGCATTTTAGTTCAACTTTATCCAGTAAGCTCTTCTCTTGCACAAAAATAGAATTTCTAACACTGAGTATTTGAACCAGCATTTAATGCTGTGTTGTGCTGTGACCAGAATAGCAGACAAGGTGTCATGCAGAGGACACCCACTGTGGGCACCCCTCTGCGAGCAGTGCCAAATCAAAGCAAATATGCCTGAGTCCCTCCAGCTACAGCTGTCATCTGAGAACAGGGAGTATGATTGTTCCCTGTAAATAAGTCTTGACATAATATGACCAACACTTCCATGTACATACACTGTTATATAATAAAGTGTGTAGGCATTCATAGAAAACTTTGCAATCACTGTCTTATTGTCATTTCTTCTCCTTGATCAGATGTTCATTCACAAGGACTTTCTGATCTCTTTCAGTGGTGGCAGAATTATAACTTAACACTTCTGGGCTCTAATTCTAATACCAGTATAAATGCTGCTGCAAGTAATAGTTTATTTTTCAGTGAGATTGTTCAATTTTCTGTTTATATGCCTTAATGGCTTGCAGCTGTTGATAGGCGAATGAGAAACAGTGATAGTATTTTCAGTCACTTGAATATGACTTTTAGTGAAGTTATATTTGCCTGCTCATTTATAAGATGCACTACATATGGTGAAATAGTATTTCTTTTGCTTGAACTTTGTTCTCTGAAACTAGTCTAGGCAAGTTGTTTTGGACATCTGTAGTTGATGCACAGAGAAAAATTCTTCCAGTTCTTGATTCCTTCTATGCACTGATGTTGCCTCAATTTGGATGTGACAGATTGTCCTGTGGACCAGGCTTTCCTTTTTTTTTTTTGTTGGCTACATGTCCAGCTCATAAATTATTTTCAGTTGGGTGCATAAAATCAGGGGTGTAGTTGAAGGATTAGGATTTCTGCAGTCCTTTGGTAGGATTAATCTATTCATGTAGGACCTCTACTTTTCTCATTTGCTAGCTAAGCCATGCTGTTTGCTCAGGTGTGGGGTAATACTATACCATCTCTTCACTTTTGATCTGTGCAAAACAATTGTTTTCCACTGCTCTCAATGTATAATCAACAACAGGTTTCCTTACAAGCTGCATCTTGTGTTCACCTACATTAATATGCCTGGCTTCTTTAAATGCATCATGTCTGAGCTTTCCTGATGTATGACTGAATTTTTTTTCCTTCATAAAATCATAGAATCAAGGAATGGCTTGTGTTGGAAGAGACCTTTAAAGATGGTCTAGTTCCAACCCTCCTGCCATGGGCAGGGACACTTCCCACTAGACCAGGTTTCTCAAGACCCCATCCAACCTGGTCTTGAACACATCCAGTGATGGAGCATCCACAACTTCCTTGGGCAACCTGTTCCAGTGTCTCATCACCCTCATAGTGAAGAACTTCTTCCTTACATCTCATCTAAATATACCCTCTTCCAGTTTGAAGCCATTACCCTTTGTCTTATCACTACAAACCCTTGTAGAAAGTCCCACCCCAGCTTTCTTGTAGGCCTCCTTCAGGTGCTGGTGGACTGCAATGAGGTCTTCCCAGAGCCTTCTTTTCTTCAGGCTAAACAACCTCAAGTGTCTCAGCCTGTCCTTGTAGGAGAAATGTTCCACCCCTCTGGTCATCTTTGTGGCTCTCCTCTGGACCTGCTCCAACAGGTCCATGTCCTTGTGTTGGATGGTAAAATGCTTCTGGAATAAAGTTCTGCTCTCCAAGTGAACTGCCTTTCTGGGGTAGCAACTTAAGGTTTGAGCATATCTACTAGAATTACTAGGAAAAACTCTCCCTTACAAAGAAAAGAGACTGTAAGTGTTCAGAGGCTGTGATGGAAAATCATGGGAGATATCTCAAACCTTGTATAAACTGAAACAATCTCTCAAAATGTAGACTGGTGAGTTAAATATATGGCTAGAGGCTGCCTCTTGGAACAAGGGGTCAAAGACATTTTATGTCATCTTGGAGGCACTCTGCAGGAAAAAAAATGCACCTCAGGGAGTCACACTCCCACCTTGATTCTCCGCCATATAAGCTTCCTAAAGAGACATGTTTTGGTGTTGAATGACACTGCAATATTAGCACCCAATAATTTGCTTCTACAATTATACTTTTGCCCCCTCTCCCTATGGTCCTCAAGTTTAGTGACATCACTCATCTTGAGTGTCATTGAAGTTAAAATGCAGCAAATAAGCTTGCAGGTTGGAAAGGAAGGAGGCATGATATATATGTTGTGTCATTTATAGCTGGTAATTCACAAAACTGAAAACATTTTTCAACCTCTTCCCAGTAGGAATTACAGTGCTCAAAGTCATTCCCACTTCCCTTTTGTGGCATTAACACTTCCTTTAGGAAGAACTGTGAACAGCAATGAAAATCTAATGGCCTCCAGCACCTGCTAGTGCTGAGGATTATTCCTTGCTGTGGCCTGAAGTGGTAACAGAAGTGAGGAGTCATTAGAAGAAAATGTTTTGGGTTTTTGTTTGTTTTATTTTTAGCTTCTTCATTTCAGCAATCCCAGCTATGGAACGAATTATTTTCTCCAAGTAGTTCTGCTGGGTAGGGACTGGTATATCTGACTGCACTGCCAATGAGTTTAAGAAAACCCAAGAAACCCAAAACCCAGGACACAATGTCTCTAGTCTCCTCCTTTATACAGCCATCTCAAAATTGAGGCAAACTGGTGACAAACCTGAAGAGCAGAAAGGCAAGTGTAAAATGAGTTAAATTACTATGCAACGTTTTATATCATTTCACACAAAAGTACTGTCTGCAAGGCATGTCTAGCTAGTAGGATTATTTTTTTACCAAGTCTCTCTTAATTACAAAGAAGAAATTGCTGAGAAATTATTTCTGTTGAGTTTCTGAAAGAGGCATTTTCAGTTGCAAGTGGTAATTATGAAACATAATTATACTTTATTTAATTTACATGTAAATTAAATTGTATTTCAGTTGCGACTCAAGTCACTCTTGCAAGATTATTACTAAGTGGAAAGAATGAGTCAGACCTGAAAAGAGAGTAGACTTTATGAACTGACAATAAAATCCTAAATTATGTTTCAAAATTTCAATTTTAACTAAATAATTGGTGTCACAAGCACAAGACAGTTGAGAAGACAGAAAAAGGTTTGTAATAAAGACCTTTAATTTCCAGGCACTGCTTGATATGTTTGATATGAATAAAATCTGGCTTATTTACTTGCTATTCACAAGTTAATTCCTGTCAAATTCAGAGGCCTGTGCTTGAAAAAGGTGAACAAGATTTGGCTGCTCTGAGTCCAGAGTATGCAGCTAATTAAGTTCACAGAAAATCCACCCACAAAATAACTTCTACATCAGCACCTAAAAGCACATTTTATTTAATATGCATACTGGAGATGTGCAATCTGAGAGTAATTAAGAGGGAGGGGAAAAAATATGCTTATAGATTTTCAGGCTCCGTGATCACTCTAATGAAACAAGAAACATCCAGTCTTCTGGATTTAGAGTCTATTGGGAATGTTTCCAGCCAAAGTGTAAGGGAACACATCACCATCAGCCAGGTATTTTTAGAGGACATCTGGCAAAAAAACCCCAGTAACTAAAATAGCATCTTTGCCGATTCTGCCTGCAGTTACCTATTGAGGCAGACTAGCACACAAGTTTGTTTCCCATGTTTACATCCATGAGGGGATCACTTGTTCCTAGAGCTAATATATAACATTGCTGTGCTGAGAGTGAGACGGATTGCTCCAGCGATGCATTGCCATTGTGCTCCATCGCAGCGCTGCAGTGCTGCCTGGCAAAACAATGTGGCATCACAGTGTAGCCTGTCTCATAAGTCAGGCCAGGGTGAAGCTTCAGCCCAGCCTGTAAAAACAGCACTAACAATATTTGCTACAAGGCAATGTAATTAAGTTGCACAGAGCATCCCCTTTGCTCCCAGACTCTGTTTACTAGGAAAACTGTTCTTTGAAAACTTCACCATGTTCTAAGTAACAGCGCTTGCATTCACGCTTTAGCCAGCTTAGAGTTCATACTAAATAACAACTCATGGTGGTCCTGGAAAACCCTGGAAGACCTGCCTTTGTCAAAGAGTAAGAGGATCTGAAAGCCACTGAAAATAATTCTAGACGTTCTAGCTGTTACTGGCTATAATCATGATCTGGTGAAGTTCTCATCATTGATTTCAAACAACAGGCTTTATATTGCCTAACGAAACAGCTTTCTCTTTGATTTTTGTAACAGAAAACTTTCACTGGTCACCACAGCTGAGCTCTTGTATCCAATTTGTGGGGGCAGGGAACTCAAGTGAAGAGAAATGGCTTTAAGAAATTAATGGCAAAAAATTAAGCTGATGAGCAAGTTTAGTTTTTTCAGTAACATTTTGAAGTTGGCTTATTTACACTACTCGGTTCATATTTACACAATAGAGCAATGTGTGCATATTGCCCTCTTAGGGAAGAGGGCAACTTTTTTGTGCCATATTAAGATTCTAATTGTTCCTGGTCTAACTTCCTTTATTGATGCAGTGCAAGTATGGCATACATAACTAGGGTACTGTGTAAGAATAACTGAATCTCCTTGAGTTTTGCTTCTAGGCAATAGGTAGTGCAAGCAACCTGTTATTTGTTGTGCTTACTAAATTATGTACCATTTAATGCTGTCATCTTAAAAAAGCTTCTTTTGAAATATTTATTTGAAATTAATTAAATAGAAATATATACCTATGTGTTCTCAACACAAAATAAAGGTGAAAAATTAGGAGGAATTACATCATTTTAATGTGGAACTCTACAAAGCTGCTTTTATGGCTCGAGGCTTTTTTAGCACCAGGATCATAAGACCCTAGGTTGACTTGTTTTGACTTTCCAGATCTATCACAGACATTGAGTATGGTCTAGAACTCATGCCATCTCAGCACCCTGTCTATAAAATGTGAACAACACTTCTTCCCCCTTACTCTTGAACCTTGCATGTTTCAAGTGCATTTTATTCTATGTGTGTGTAGATATATACTGAGATATAGTCAGAAATACAGTCAGACTCTAATTTTGCTATGGTTTGAAAGTGAGAATAAATAGCTTTTAATAAGGAGGAAGCATGGTGAACAATTTAACTCACCCACTAGTCTACAAATGGACAATAATTAGACCTGCAAGTGCTCATTCCCATGATTTACCACAAGTAGCAAACAGATGCAATGGACAGGTTCGCTTTGGATTGCTTTGCTATTGAGAGACAACAATTTCCTCCACCAAATGTTTCAATTTTCCTTTATTTGCCAGAAATTTTCAGGTTTGGTCCTTCAGTCCAAAATCAAAGGCAATTAGAAGAGCTTCAATTTTTATCTAGTCCACTGCACAACTTGAAACAATCGCGGCAGAAACAAACATTTAATTGCCCTCCATAGTGTCTACTGATAGCAGAAATATTTTTGTAGGATAAAGTTGACCCTGAATGCCCCCTTCTCCCAGAGGGAATGTGTCTCCTGGCATTAAGCTGATGGAGAATGTGTCTGCAACAGTGCATTTCCGCACAAGCATGTCTTGCTTCCTTCTTTGGAAGTCCAAAAACAAACCCAGGCCTCTTGAATTGCAGCCCCTAGAGTGTTATTTCTGTCTGTGTACTGTGTGACACATCTATTTTGTTTCCTTTTGTCCAGTCCATTATAATAATAATTCAGGAAAATAACATGTTCCTAAAAGCTAATGTTATTACGATTGGATAAATGGGTTTTTTGTTTGTTTTTTTGTTGGTTTTTTTTTAGAAACTTGTTTAAAGCTAAACTATTTTTTTTGCAGTCGTGAAGGAAATATGTGAAGTATCTTTTGTTCATCTCACCACTTTGTGAAGAAGATATTGAGATATAAAACTTTCATAAACATTTCCATAAAATTTGTATTTCTCTTTCTCTAAAGTACCGCCTTTCTTTATAAATAGAAGAAAAATATGCTCAAATAATATGATGCTAAACATAATCACGTGATTTCTGTGTAGTTTTGGAAATGTGTGCATTGTAACTGATAGAGGCAATACCTGATGATATAACATTTATCACACTCTTGCTCAGCTCCTTTGCTGTTTATGAAGTTTTGTGATCTGTGTGCAGAAACCATGTTCTTGATAAGATTATAAGCATCTGTGTTGGCACAAGGCCAGCTAAGCAACCTATCATACATTCAAATAACTCTTAGCATGCAATAGTATTGCAAGGATTCAAATGGCTACATAAGTGTCTATATGCAAAGTTTGAATTTCTCCAGGAGCAAAGAAACTTCTGCAATACTTCTAGGCACATGCTTGTTGTACTACTACACCTCCTGATGAGGGGTGAGTCTCAGCAGAATTTCAAACCTGCTTAGCTAAACCCAGCTACTACCTCCCCTACCATTTGCTACTGCTAAGGTATGCTGATAGAAAACTCTTCAAGTACCAGCTGGATAGCAGCATCAATTACACAAGCCTAAAAGGCTGATGTAACTTTAGAGCAGTTGTATGTTCAGGACTTAGATTCCTTCTTCATGATCTTTTTCTGATTCTGAAAAGTACATTTGCCTTGAGAGGGCTGGGTGCTAATGTGCTCTAGGCATACGCTTTTCTTTAGGGTTTATGGTGATATTTTTGTTGCAGTTCTCACTGTAGTGAGATAGCCAGAAATGAACTGTGTGCAAACTTGCAAGGTCTTGCTACCATTTTACACTGTTTTTATCTTAGATTTTATAGTTTCCTGTTTAAAATTGAAAAAAAAAAAAAGCAGGGCAGAAAAATTGCAATCTGTTTAAAGAGTTGCTATCCTTTTTCTATGTAATATAGTCATGTACTACCCAGGGACTTCTCTATGCATCAGCAACCAAAATACGAATGTGTTAGGACTCTACATCTGCTCAAGAACAGCAGTCAGGGGATTGGGGGCGGGTGGAAACCTATTTTTAAAAATAACTGATTTATGTTTGAACTCACCCCAAAACAGTTTGGGTATTACTACTGCGTTACAACAATAATAATGCTGAGGACTCTTGCAAGAACAGTCTTCTTACCTGCAGTGCATAATAGAAGGTCTTTCTTGTGCATTCGAACTACCGTAAAGCACAGATGACATCCAGTTACACTAAGGAATTGTCTAGCCCTCCAGAAACAGTGTGGAGGAGAAGAAAAAGACTGTTGTCACACTCCACTTAGAAAAGAAGTTGAAACTAATGTATATTAATGCTGAAGAATCTGGCTAATATGCCTGGCAAATTCCTTTCCTACAGAAAACTGCATAAAAGAATATTCTAAAATGAAACAATCCTTAACAAATACTGAGGTGGATAGGAGCAGGCAGCTGACTGAGAACACAGCAAGTTGCTAATGATACCCTTCAAATAAATGATTCACACACCAAGCCTCTTGCTATAATCTCACTCATACAGTGCAAGACTCTGAGGAGAAAGAACAGAAACAAATTGTGTTTCGCATCACTTGGCGTCTCAGTATAATCAAAACCTGAGATCCAAGTGAGTATGCTATTGAATTCTAAAGTATTCTCATCCCTTACCTAAAAATGCCAATTCATATGCATCAACTTTGCACTCCTAGTTCTGCTGCTCAAGCTCTGCTGTCAAGCTACAGGGAAACTCAAAAGCTCGGCTCAGGCCAAAAATGGCAGTGATACCAGGATTTCTGTGAAACGTGCAACAATAGGATTAGAAGGAAAGTCTGAATTTGATACATGCTGCTCAGAAGTAAAACTTTGAGAGTATGTCCAAAAAAGTAAGTCCCGAATGAGGCACAGGGTCAGATTTTTCAAAGTCTTGATGTTGTGTGGACAGGAAAGTGGATGTTATTTGGATTCTCAGAGGCATCTGAGAAGCCTGGCTTCCTAAAATCAGTGTTTACTCATGTTGACTGTGGTGCTTTGCTTTCTGTGTATGTTGATGATTGTTTGTGTCTGTATATGAAAATAATACGACTTTATCAGTTCTAGAAGAAAGGGAGCTGTTTCGGTACACTTCACTTTTCAATTTGCTTCATGAAATTTAAGCACAAATTTAAGTTGTCTTTAATTCTAGTTCTTAACATCATTCTGATCAGAAGTCTGACTGTCAGCTGGCACAGTTCAGTTCTGTTGTGCCCTGCATTGTACAACTGGTAGTTGTACAACTTGTACTACCTTGTTCCACACTATGCCAGCCCACAAAGCTGAAGCTGTTGGTTCTGAGACCCAACCCTGACATAAGTTGCTTTGTTTAATGATGGCTTAGTAAAGCATATCTGACAAATGTATCTATTCAATGTTTGCCTTGCAGAGGGTTAGAGGCAGGAATTGTATGCTATTTCTTGTTCATTTCATTGATGTTCAACTTTTGTGGTTTTCCCTAACTGCAGTTTTTCACTGACTGTTCTTCTCCCAATCATCACATGTCATGACCGGTAACTCTTTCATAATCACAGTAATAGTGCAAACGCCTTGCAAAATTTTGTGGGGTTGTGGAAACTTTAAGTTTTCTAGATGCTATCTTTTCCCTAAGTTTGCAAGTTGCAGTATGCACCATGAAAATGAATAACCATGAAAGTGAAAGGAAGTAACACAGCTGGGGTTTGGGGAGAAATCATACCTTAGCAGTGAAGTGGCCTTAGAGCTTGACTATATTTTCTTTCTCTCTGTTTAAATTGGTGCAAGCCATTCAAAATAACGATACACTCATGCTTGAATCAGAAGTGGTTCAGACCTTAAATATTCATAATCCCCACTAAATAACCACTACTAAGTAACTTATGAGCACAACTTCATACCACTCCCCATGCTGCATCTCTGCCCTTGAAAGCCTCAGCAGCAGTGACTCCAGAGGCTTTCTGCTTTTGAAACTAAGCACTGCTATCAAGCCCAAAGAGGAGGAACTCCCACATTGAAAGCTGAAGTCTTACCAATTACCCTCAACCTTTTCAGTTCTTTAAGGAATGCTTTAGGTTCGTGGTATCTTGCTGTAAGGCTGGTTCTCTCCCTGTCATTGTTAATAGGCAGAAATACACTTTTTTTTTTCCCCTTCTCCCCTCTATGGGCCACCTAAGGAAACTTTTCCAGTTGTGTAGGGGTGAGATTAGGAAGGCCAAGGCACAGCTGGAGCTGAACTTGGCAAGGGATGCAAAGAAAAACAAAAAGGGCTTCTACAGATGTGTCAACCAGAAAAGGAAGGTAAAAGAAAGCATCCCCCTCTGATAAGCAGCAATGGCGAGCTAGTAACAACAGACGAGGAGAAGGCTGAGGTCCTCAATAACGTTTTTGCCCCTGTTTTTACAGGCAATCTCCCTCTGCACAGCTCTCAGGTTGATGGCCCATGAGACAGGGACCAGGGAGACAAAGTCCTTCCCACCGTAAATGAGGACAAGGTTCGTGACTATCTGAGGAACCTCAAAACACACAAGTCCATGGGACCTGATGAGATGCATCCTAGAGTCCCGAGGGAATTGGCTGATGCAGTTGCCAGGCCACTCTCCATGATATTTGAAAGGTCCTGGCCGTCAGGTCCAGTCCCTAGTGACTGGAAGAAAGGAAACATCATGCACACTTTTAAAAAGGGTAGGAAGGAAGACCCTGGGAACGACTAACCTGTCAGCCTCACCTCTGTGACTGGGAAGATCATGGAAAAGATCTGTCTAGAAGATATACTAAAGCAGATGGAGGACCAGGAGGTGATCCAACAGTCAGCATGGCTTTACTAGGGGAAAGTCCTGCCTGACCAACCTAGTGGCCTTCTACAATGAAGTGACTGCATCAGTCGACAAGGGAAGACCTATAGATGTCATCTATGTGGACTTCTCCAAGGCCTTTGACATGGTCCCCCACAACATCCCTCTATCAAAGTTGGAGAAATACGGGTTCAATTAGTAGACTGTTCAGTGGATAAGAAATTGGCTGGATGGTTGCATACAGAGAGTAGTGGTCAATGGTTCGATATCCAGATGGAAAAAGGTGACAAGTGGTGTCCCTCAGGGGTCCTTACTAGGACCAGTGTTGTTTAATATCTTCATTAATTATATTGACAGTGGCATTGAGAGCACCCTCAGCAGGTTTGCTGATGATAGCAAGCTGGGTGGTGCAGCTGATATGCCAGAGGGACAGGATGCCATTTAGAGGGACCTGGACAGACTCATGAGGTTCAACAAGGCCAAGTGTAGGGTCCTGAACCTGGGCTGGGGCAACCAGCATTATCAATATAGGTTGGGAGAGGACATGCTGGAGAGCAGCCCTGTGGAAAAGAACTTGAGGGTAGTGGTTGATGAAAAGCTGGACATGAGCCACCAATGTGTAATGGTAGCCCAGAATGCTAATCACATCCTGGGCTGCATCAAAAGAAGTGTGGCCAGCAGATTGAGAGAGGTGATTCTGTCCCTCTACTCTGCCCTGGTGAGACCTCACCTGGAGTACTGTGTCCAGCTCTGGAGTCCCCAACACAAGGAGGATGTGGACCTATTGGAACATGTCCAGAGGAGAGCCATGAAAATTATTAGACGGCTGGAGCACCTCTCCTATGAAGACAGGCTGAGAGAGTTGGGGCTGTTCAGCCTGGAGAAGGCTCAGGGAAGACCTTATAGCAACCTTCCAATACCTGAAAGGAGCCTATAAGAAGGCAAGAGATCTGTTCTTGAGGGTCTGTAGCAACAGGACAAGGGGTAATGGTTTTAAGCTAGAAAAGGGTAGATTTAAGTTAGACATTAGGAAGAAGCTCTTTAATATGAGGGTGGTCGAGCACTGGAACAGGTTGCCCAGAGAGGTAGTGGAGGCCCCGTCCCTGGAGTCATTCAAGGTCAGGCTTGATGCGTTCTGAGCAACCTAACCTAGTTAGAGATGTTCCTGCTTATTGTAGGTGGGTTGGACTAGATGGCCTTTAGAGGTCCCTTCCAACCCAATACATTCCATGATTGTATTATCTGTAGCCCCACAAAGAGCAGCAGCAGTTTGGTCTCTGAAACTCTTGGCTTTTCTGACCCTAAGTGCACTCTCAGAAATACCTGGGGTACTCACAAGTGACCATGACAAAGCTTAGAGAGGAGATACCACCTCCTTTGGGAGCAACAACTGCTGTTTCTCTGACTCAAGTCCTCCTGATCCCAGGAATATCTGAGACTCCTGCAGTCTTTCACTAAGACTCAATCTCACCCTATCACTGCTTATGTTCAGAAGTCATGCACTTCCTTTTGAGATGCAAAAGGTCATTAAACCATGTCAATACTAGTACCCAATACAAAACCATGTAGGCCCTGCAGAGTTTAGCACTCAGTTGGACTTTTAGATAGAGGCAGCAAAATTGAATTTGCTTCCACAAGGATGTGGGACAGGCACCAGGCCACTGCTGCTGTAGGAAGAGGATAGGGAGGCAGTGGGTTAGAGAGGAGCAGGACTGAGATGGAAGGTGGCTGTGGGAGGTGCTGTTAGATCTACCTCTGTTGCTCTTTCCAAGGCTGAATGCAAAAAGGATGTGGGAAGGGGAGAGTTTACTGCTGCTACAGACCCCATCAACAGGCTGACCAGCAAGCCCCAGGCCCTTCCTTTGTAGTAGGTTTGATACCAGAACCACCACACAGGGCTATCGCAATGACAAAGCAGCAGTGAATGGTTGGCTGATGTGCCACTTCAGCAGTCTGTCTGGAGAGCTGTAATCTTGATGTCCAGAGATGCGTTGTCTCACTTCCCGCAAAGCCATCTTGTAGCCGATGAAGGAGCAGAGCATGCTTTAGCCATGCCTGAACAGCCTGTTATCTTCTCAGATCTGCTAAAGCTGCAAAATGTGAACAGGAGTTTTGGGAAAAGTGTGTCAACAGATACACAGTTTCTTGAATCTGGGGCCATTCTTTAGCACTTTTTTTTAAGAATGCTTGTTATGAACCAGATTAATCTTTTCCTTGATTGACCAGTTCAGCAGACTCCATCCCTTAGCAGCTGTGGAATGTTTTGAAATGTACAGTAATCTGTGGGGCATTTATCATAGGGTGTCGCTGGGGTAGGCAGAGCTGGTTAACTTTTGATCCCTTGCTGCGGCGGAATTATTTCCAATGAAAGTTGTATTTGTCTTTGTCAAAGTTTCTCTCTTCTTGTCTTTGCCCAAACTTGGAATGTAGCCATGCTCAGGGCCAAATGTCTGAGTTTGCAGGCCTACTTTCAATTTCAACAGTAGTCAGTATCCCAGCTTCATTAATAATTCATTTTTTTCCTTCTTTTAGGAAATCAAGAGCTTTTCCTCACTGATCTTTAAAAGATACTTAGTCAATCTTATCCTTTTTTACATGTTCTGCTAGGTAGCAATACAGTCTCTGGTGTGTTCTAAAGGGTTTTTATTCTATAGTTTTCCCTTTGAGCACCCTTTTAATAATGTATTAAGCAATGTGAGCATCCCTGTTGAGTGTCTGTTTTTCACCTTCTCCCTTGAGACACAAACGTGTTTAGAAAGCTTCTTATTTTGGAAGGATGCATCCTGCTCTGGTCTGAAGTGAAGGAAAAATTCTATGGCATTTTAGGGGGTATTTTGGATTTACTTGCATTATCAAGCGATTATACTACAGAAGGCCAAGTTCAAGAGATGTACATTCTATTTGTCTTGGAAACAGCACATTTTTTTTGTTTTTTGGAAACTCATTCCAGAATAAATGCGCTCCCTAATTTCAGACTCACCCTTGATAAAGTTTGTGACAGCCTCGTAAAGTACAGAGCCAGAATTTCTGCTGTGACATCTCTTATCTTTAATAATTTATAAAGTCTTGTCTTGCAGTTTGCCTTTTTGACATTCTGTGCTTTTATTTAAAAGCTGAGTTTAAGCAAGACAAATGGAAAAAATTAGGAGCCCAAGAAGAACTGGTTCCAAGGTAATCATACTGGCCAGATGTATAAAATGTTTGGATATGATTTAATTGAAGGCTTATATTCAGCTGATCTAACACAGAATGGCATATTGGCACTTGTTTCTTCCTGACACCTTGTTCCCAAGAATCTGATTTCTTTCTTTTTGTATAGTCTCCAACATGGTCATTGAGAGAGCTCTAAAAGCCGAGTGTTATCAGTATAGTAGTGGTTCTGGGGTGCTATGCCTGCTTATTTTTTCAGGAACCTGAGAGAGTGGCTTTGAAAAGTTATGAGTGCTCTTTTCATCAGTGTTTTAAATCCCATCCTCCTAATGTGCTGCTTCTCTGAGTGTATGGAAAAGGCAGTACAAACTCTGACCTACTGCAAAGATAGCTGACTGTGGCAGTTGTTAATCATTAGAGAGGACTATGACTACCCCACACTTGGAAACAACCAGGTCTTTCTGCTCTCCCATAATTTCTAGTTGATATCCATCCCTTAAAGCAGAAGTTCTTGCTGTCTGTCCTGAAATGAATAAGCTTTGTATGTGGAATGACAGTCGCTGGTACAATTTCTGTTACTCCAGTGTGCAAGGTCATCCATTTCTTCCAATACAATTGTCTAACCCTATTACATCTCTATAATGCTTGCCAACTTCACAGGGTCAGCAAACTTCACCAGCATGCTCCAAATATTCACAAGAACATTATGTAAGATGAGACTGAAAGACCAATTGCTGAGGAACTGCCTGCCTATTTTCCTTCCAGCTTGATACTCCCTTCCACCATCTTTAGCCTGTTTCTTGCAGCTTACAATTCCCATAGGTATTCCCTATCTTCTCCAGTTTAATAGCTTCCTATGTGGTAGCAATTTAAACAATCTTCTGATGCTAGATCACCCATATATTTCCCTGTGTGAATACTAACTATATCACCAGAGAAAGAAATCAGTCTAATCTGATCTAACGCTGGTAAATTCACATTGTGTCTTGTCCCATTTGCTATTACCTATTTCCTTCTATATCTATAACAACTCCTTTCTTAATTTCAAATGCACCAGTTTCTTCAAGTGTTTTACTTGTACCTGGCCTGTGGGTACTTCCTCTCCACGTACGAAGTTTTTTCCTTTCCTTTTGCTTAATGCAAATCTGAAACAAAATCTTAAGTGTTTTGGAACCATAGCTGAAATGTCTTTACCCTAAATGTCCCTCTGTGGCAGGGTGAATGGGTCCTATATGGGCTCAGGAAAGCAGTTACACCTTGTAGGCACGAAGTCAGCAGAAGGGAGGACTCCCAGCTGGAGGATGTAAATAGTGTGTGTCTTGTGGGAGATTCCCAGAGGAAACTGAATTCAGGAAAAGCCTTTACAGGTGGAGGAGGTTTGCTGAATGAAGCTACTAAACGTGAAACTTTGCATCATCTGGTGCTTTTATCCAGTTTTAGAGGAGTAATTGTGGCAAACATTGCTTTGATTGGTAGGTGACAAGAGAACAGGTGCTGACCTTTCCCAACTTCAGAAATAGGAAGGACAGAGGGTGAAAAAGAAGGAAAGAGACCTCTTGTTTTGAAGAAGAAAGACACTAGAGGATAGATGCTGTCTCAGTTTGGGTATGTTCCATTGTGTCTTTATGCCAGTCTCAATGAGAGACAGTAGTGCATCTGTGTCACTAAAAATAAGTCTGTAGTTCACTCTTTCCACAATTGCATAAGCAGAAGCTGGAATCTCTTCCAGCATATAACTAGTAGAGACTGTATCTTTTCTAGTGCTCTGAAGTCCCACTCATGTAAGCAGAAGTCTGCAGTACTTTGCAGTGAAAAGCCATATGTGAGTATGGCACAGTACCCTGAGAAGCTGTAAAACCTACTTCAGCTTGAATAATCTTGGATAAAGTGAGCTTTTAGCATACCTGTGAACTACTGAAAATGAAAAATAAGAAATAGAAGTTGTTGGTTTGTTTTTTGTTTGTTTTTTCAATGTCTTGTGGGAGAAGGGTGTGGGGTGGCAGAAGTGTCTCTGACAACTGACCAGGAGGGCAAGATTGAGCTCCTTTCTCATAAAAACAAGCACTAGTGGTGTGTATTTCTTCTCATGATACTGTGAGCACAATCAGAAGACCTGCAGGCTCCTCCTGCAAAACTCTCATCAGCAGAAGCAAAAAGCTTCAGTTAATGTAACATGATATACAGGATGATAAGCACAGATTGCACTGTTGATCTTCTGTGCACCTTGCCTGAGGAGATCATGTTGCGCTTGTTTAACAGCCTAATTTCAATACTACAATATAGTATTGTAGTGCGGTAGGGGCAGTGAAGACTGACTTTATCATAGAAAGTTAATTAAGAAACAGATTGGAAAAAACATTAGTAACAAGACCAGGAATACAGCCAAAGTGGTGGAGGGTAGCACTTTCTGTGAAAAATAGAATCATAGAATGTTTAGGGTTCAAAATGACCTTTAAAGGTAATCTAATCCAGTCTTCCTGCAATGAACTGGGACATCAACTAGATCAGGTTGCTCAGAGCCCTGTCCAATCTGACCTTGAATATTTCCAGGGATGGGGCTTCTACCACCTCTCTGGGTAACCTGTGCCTGTGTTTCATCACCTTTAGTGTAAAAAATCTTCCTTATCTAGTCTAAATCTGCCTTCTTTTCATTTAAAACTATTACCCCCTGTCCTGTTGCAACAGGCCCTGCTAAAAAGACTGCTCTCATCTTTTGTATAAGCCCCCTTTAAGTACTGGAAGGCCACAATAAGGTCCCCCAGAGCCTTCTCTTCTCCAGGCTGAACAACCCTAACTCTCTGCCTTTCTTCATAGGAGAGGTGTTCCAGCCCTCTGATCATTTTTGTGGTCCTTCTCTAGACCTGCTCCAATAGGTTCATGTCTGTCCTGTGCTGAGGACTCCAGAGCCCGACACAGTATTCCAGGTGGGGTTTCACCAGATCAGAACATCAGAATTGCCTCTCTTGACCTGCTAGCCACACTTGTAATACAGCCCAGGATGTGGTTGGCCTTCTGGGCTGCAAGCACACATTGCCAGCTCATGTCCAGCTTTTCATCCAGCAGTACCTCCAAGTCCTTATCCACAGGGCTGGTCTCAATCCCATCATCCCTCTGCCTGTATTGATTCTGAGGATTGCACCAACACAGGTGCAGACCTTACACTTGGCTTTTTTGAACCTCATGAGATTCATACAGGTCCACTTCTCAAGCTTGTGCAGGTCCCTATGGATGGCATCCTTTCCATCAGGTGTTTCAATTGCACCACTCAGCTTGGTGTCATCTGCAAAGTTGAGGGTGCACTTTATCCTACTATATTGTTGAAGATGTTAAACAGCACTGGTCCCAATACAGACCACTGAGGGACACTACGTGTCACTGATCTCCATCTGGACATTGAGATGTTGGCCACTACATTCTGGATGTGACCATCCAACCAGTTCCTATTCCACTGAGTAGTCCGCCCATCAAATCTGTATCTCTCTAATTTAGAGAGAAGGATGTTGATGGGACTGTGTCAAAGGCCTTACAGAAGTCCAGATAGACAGCATCCATAGCTCTTCCTTTGTCTAATGATGTAGTCGCTCCATCATAGAAGGCCACTAGGTTGGTCAGGCAAGATATGCCCTTAGTGAAGCCATGCTGACTGTCTCAAATCAGCTCCCTGTACTTCAGGTGTCTTACCATAACTTCCGGGAGGATCTGTTCCATGATCTTCCCAGGAACAGAGGTGAAGCTGACAGGTTGGTAGTTCCCAGAATCGTCCTTTCTACTCTTTATAAAAATGCTTCCCTTTTTCCAGTCACCAGGAACTTAACAACAGTTCTGAATAAACTCTGGTTCCCTATGAGGAACCTTGATTTTACTTAATAGAAGTACCCCATGCCGTTTTATTTTTGTCTTAACCTGTATTTAGAATAAGAGGAAGCGGACAGCATGTACATCCTTCCATGGGCAGACATCAGAATAAAAACAATTCCATGTTTTCAGTACACAAAGAGAATCTCAGCCATCACCTTCAAAATAAGGTATTCTAATCACTCCAAAATACGTTTGGCAACCTTTGAGGCCTGCAGAGCACAAAATGACTAATTTTAGTGTTGAGTTAAAAATCAAGACTTGGAATAGACACTGAATAACAAAATGCTAGCAAAGTGACCTTTTTGTCAGCAGTTATGAGAGCTTATTCTGCTTGACTGAGCAGACTGGACAGTCAGAATACTCTTTCACTGTAGAAAATTGGAAAGAAAAACTTAATGGAAGTGGCAAAAGGCTGCTTTCCTGCATGGAGTATGTGCATACGAACAATTTTACAAAGAAGTGATCAATGATATAAAATTGCTAGGAGCTTTCTGAATTTGAAGGGAAAATCTTCAGAAGACTTGAAATTAATTGGAATCTCTAGGCTAAACTGAACTCTGATGTGATAGAGAAAACTGTTTTGCTATTCTTCTGTATGGGTTTAATACATCATTACTTAACAAGCTAAGAAAGCTCACAGTCACCTATCAGATCTTTTTTATGACCGTAACAGTAAAATAATCCACAAGAGGTAATACATTAGGTGTAAATGCAACATTTGTGCCACAACAATTATGCACACACAAGTACAGAGCAGGAGAAGTGAGCAGGATACATACTGACAGTCTGATTTGTCCAGAGGAAAGTTAGCCCTGATAAGACAGAGCAACTTCACTTAGTTTTAAATCATAATATTGCAGCATTCAAAATCTCAAATACCTTGAGTGTCCTCTGATGTGCTTACTATTTCTCCTCATGTTGTGTGTGGTTCATTCTTCCTGAGGCCTTCAGTAGAGAAAGACAACTTTATTTTAAGATGTCATCAGTATTTCTGTTGAATGGTGACTTAGTCAGGTAGAAACACTTTGTGAAGAGATACGGAAAACTTTTTTTTTTCCATTGTGTGATGAAATGGGCACTTGACTTATTCTAATCCACAGCACCTCAGAAGGCACCCTGCTGACATTAGGTCTCTTTGGTGTACTATGAGAAACAGTAGCTCTAGTAGAAACATTGCTATTAGCTTCCAAGATGCACTGAGCATATTAGTCTGTGCTTTGTTTTTAAGGCCCAATATGAAAACTCAAAAGCTTGCATCAAAACTCAGCTATGGTCACCAATTCTTCTCAGCCATGAACCATAGCTGTTCCTGGAAGCACATTGATGAACCTTGAACAAGTTTTCTGTGAAATTTAGCCCAATCTTATCATAAAGCTGTGGCTCCTGCTGGATCATAGCCAAATTGTGAAACAGTGCTGGCACTGTCAAG
Organism: Eurystomus gularis; assembly: GCA_013400335.1. Classification (NCBI taxonomy): domain Eukaryota; kingdom Metazoa; phylum Chordata; class Aves; order Coraciiformes; family Coraciidae; genus Eurystomus; species Eurystomus gularis. The sequence goes on along the minus strand of VZZY01008937.1, from coordinate 27,385 downwards.
CAGAGTCAAGGGAGCTTTGGAGGTATGCTGGTTTTAGCTGAGTGTTACTAAGCATGTGCTGCAATTAACTCTAAAAATTGATTGTAAAAATGTTCTTTGTAAATAGGCTAAAGGGAACTACCTCAAAAGCTATTATGAGTAAGATCAGGAGAGATTTCTGATAAGATTTTTCCCAAGCAGTTCCATTTGGAAGCAGATGTGGAGTAGGGTTTGCAAGCCCTCAGCGAGTGCAGATGGCAGCATGAATCATAGAATCATTTAGGGTGGAAAAGACTTTTAAGATCATCAAGTCCAACCATAAAATGATGTCATTCATGGTAACTGCTGCTTTACTCACTGAGCCCATGTTTGAGCATTAGTTGGAGAAGGATGTACATGCAGGTGCTTCTTACATCTGCCTTTTAAAGGCAGATTTTCACAGCTGTGGAGACATAAACCATCTGGCTTGACATTCACAAGGGAATTATGACTGAATCTGTTTCCTTGCTTTCGATAACCCAGACCATGTGTGCAAAGTGGGTGAGCGTGCACAGGGACAATGTAACACTTCGTGTGTAGAGGTGTAGAAGATGTGTTTTCTGACTATGCAAATCAATTGATGAGTGTTTGAGGTGGAAGGTAATATTTGTTATTCACATTTGCACGTTACTGATGAGGCTATGCGTTTGAAGAGGCATGCCATTTTCCTCTGTTGTCCTGTGAGTTGCTCCATGTCCTTGGGATGTCTATAGCTCTAGCATTAAAATGGCATTTCTTACCTCCACTATTTGCATCTGCAAAAAGTGTGTTGGCCCTAATGTGGTGCTGTTTCCAAAAGCCTGATACTGCAGCTGCATTATAAGACATTTTCATAAATATTAAGTTTCATAAAATAAAGTATTCCTTTTGACAATATTAGGATTTCAAAAGAGTTTAGAAACCCTCTTTTTCATTCAGTGCAAAACAGAAGTATGTCTTTGTTGTTAAAGCCAGATAATAATTGACCTATATTTCACATACCTTTATTTATAAAAGTTGACAGAGGCAATGCGCTCTTGAAGCTGATAAGAGATTGTACTGCAACTGGGTTTAAACTTTTTGTGGTGGTCCTCTTCACATAAGTTTTGAAGCTCAAATAACACTGATAAAAACTGCTTTACATTGAAGCAGTGTGAGCTGTAGTTTTAGAGCGGAAGAATAAATCCTGTTCTTCATTACTGACAAGTTATGGAATGCTGTCCCAGTTAACTTCCACAAGTAAACAAACAAAAAACCCACTGCCTTCATCTTTTCTTAGCCAAGATACAATCTACCTAAAATGACAGTGAAACCATAAGGTTTCTGGGGTCTTTGTTGGTAGCAAGAGGAGAGAGAGAAAATAAGTTGAAACCTATAAAAAAAAGTTTAGCAGTAGTCCAGAAATGTATTTAATTTACTTGTATGGCCTGCAGGGCTCATATTTTAACCTGACCTAAGGCTGCCAAATGCTTTAGTAATTCGAGTTCATGAGAGAAGATCAGACGATCACATCTTTCTTTATATTGGGAGTTAAAAATAAGCACAATAACATTAAAAGGTCTTGGATAAGTATACAAACACTTGCAAGTTTATCTTAAATATAAATAAGTTTAGGCTCAGGCTTTTCATTCTTACCTTGCTCTTTTGTACCTCTCTAGTTCAGTCTAACTTGGATATTTCAGAAGAAAAATACTATCCATCACTTATAAATATCCCATTTCTTTGAAAATGCCATTGGTTTCAGGTGTTCATGTCATCTTGAGATTGGTGAACTGCATATATAATTAAAACATAGTGGAGTAAGGAAGATCTGCATCATGAACAAAGTCTATGCTCTCCAGATATTATGTCTGGCTGTAGAACTAAACAGAGCATATGTGAGAATGGGCTCTCTCGCAAGGTCAGTTCTTCCTGACAGTCTGGGGAAAAGAAAAACTGCAGAATCATGTTCACTAAACAGCAACAGGTAGTTAGGAGAAAGTCTCTTTTTAAAGAATGAATCAGACCTCCAGCATGTTACTGGTGAGTTCCATCTCTCAAGGTGGCAAAGTCTGTATGTAGAGAATAAGCAGCTGATTATATGTGAAAATCAGGAATGGCAGTGAAGTCTCTAAAGACACATAAATTGAATCAGGACTTCTACAGCCTTAAAAGCAGTTACAGGTGGGAACAGGAGAAATGTCAAAAGCAAGGAATAATAGGTACAATATGCTTGATTAAGTCACATACTACATTTTGGGTTTTTTCTATTAAGTATAATTGCACTATGCCATGAATTTGAGCTCATGCTGTGAAAAGGGAAATACCTTGGGGGCTGTTGTTATAGAAAATTTTGCATTTATTTTTAATAGCTCTGGCTTCAAATGAAGGTTTTATGGAAACTATAAGACTTGTGACTTTAACTTTTTTTCACAATTTCATTAAAACCCTTCCATCCAACAAAATCAGATCCTGTTTGGTTGTGTTGAGGTTTTCCAGACAGTTTAGTGACTGTTTAGAAATTAGGCATGTTTAATTAGACAAGAATTTTTAGTTTCAGCCCCTTAATTAGTCTATAATTGTTTTCTGAAGGTCTCTTCCCCTACCCTACCCCAACCCACATGGACTGCTTTAATCATATATTACTGCTAGTCACCTAAGGGAGACCTGCAATTCATAGAATAAGTAATGAAAGCAAAGCCAACCTGCTGATGCTATATGAAGGAACAGCCAATTTTCCAAAGCAAAGGTAATGCTGGAATTAGCAGTCTGCAGGCTTTCAGACACCTCTGGCCTCTTTCACTTCTGTGGAGTCTTGAATTCCTCACACAAGTGAAGTCTCTTCTAAATGGCCACGTTATTTTATTCAGTGGTTTTCTAACAAAATGTGTTTTCTGGTTGGGGATTTTTTAATTACTAAATTTAAATAACATTTTCCCAAGCTGGAAGAGAGAATAGGATGCATGAAAAGAATAGGAGAAGGCTGCAGATAGCTGTTCTTAATGTGCCACGGTTTATGGCAAGATTGTTAATTTGTTAAATTATAAACAAAATTCTTCCTCCCCCTACTAAGTACTGCAGTCTAAGAATAAAACAAATATCCATTAATTAAAGCAACAAATAAGGAAGAACATGGATAAAATGCTGGTCAAGGAGGTATTTCATCTAATTATGTGGATAGAGCCTGCTGGCAACCTGGGGCCGGGATGCAAATACTCAGAGTTTTCTTTGCCAGCCTGTGTCTCCTCCTCATTAGGCACTTTCTGCTTAAAAAATGGAGCAATTCCTATTCATCAAAGAGAATACTGTTATATTCTGTCCTTAGGAGTATGTATTATTTTTGATACCATGATGAGGTCTCTGTGAACACGACAAATCATAATTTCTTTTTTCTTTTAAAAATGCATGCTATGAAGCTTAGTTTATTACCAGGGAAAGGCTTTCAGGTTATTTTCCATTTCAAACAAAAAGGGGAAGTATGTTATATTCAGAATTGACTCTAACTGACTGTTCTCTAGCAAAACTTGAGTGCATCTGCAGACATTCAATGTGTTGACTTTTTTNACAGCAAGTGAGCTTTTTTTTTTTTTAAAAAAAAAGGAAGCTGGGAATTTAAATTAGATACAATTCAGACGTGTATATGTGTGTTTCAACACTTAGAAAATATTCATATTTTAGTGGGAACTGGTAAACCGTTAAATATGATCAAGGTCTCAGATGAGTATCCAGTACTGAAACCATGATTGAGATCTATCCAGAATTACTTAAAAAAAGATTATTACTTAAAAGATGACCTTTAGTCATAGATGTAATCTGCTCTGCATCCAGAGCTCAAAGGATGGCAGCTAATCTAAGTGCCTGTCACTGTGCTGGGAGCATTGCTGCCTGCTGCTTTCTGGTGAGGACTTCTGCCCTTGCCTTGATGTGACATCATACAGATGAGCTGGGGGAAAGCAGTTGTTCTTCCACCTCAAATGCCATGTACCATGTGTTATCAATATAACTCAGTCAAAGCAGCACATAACTGGTAGCAGATCACAAACACAGTATCTGGTGAAAAGACTGGATTTTCCGGACAAGAATTTTCTCACCTTTGAAAAAAATATTTTCCATAATAAAAGTATAAGCCTTTTCTTGGAAATTACTCTAGTACCTTTTTTCAACTGTCTCTCAGTCCAGTAAAATCTCAGCTCTGACTCACTTTCAGTTCTTCTTTAATGCTTGAAAGAATAGTAGTCATTGATCTCTTAGGCAGACGTGCTTCCCAGATAACAAGAACATCAGAAAAAAGATTGGAAAAGAGGCTATCTTCAAACCATTCTGGGTAACTAGTGTTTCATCAGTTCATTCATAACAGATCACTTTTTTTCTGAGGCAGGACCACCAGGTATGTCTCTGAGTTTCTACCTCTCCACTCTGCATCTGACACAAATGTAAATGAGAGAGAATGTTTCTTAAGAGTACCTAAACTAAAATAATCCTCTCCAATCCCACATTGAGCTGTGGTTTTCATAGTATTAATTCATAAGGAATGAGGTTTTTTACTTCTTCTAGTTTCAGTGGGAAAATTCCACTCAGTTTTGGGTTGGCTTGAGTCTTTGAGTGCTCACTGCAACAAAAGCATGAATTTGAGATTCTCTTCAAATGGGCACCACATCTTCCTTCTCACTGGCACCTGGGGATTTGTGTTTGTTTCAGCAAGTACAGGTGACTGCCTCTCCCTTCAGTCTCTTGGGGGTTTTGGGGCCACCACAAAGCTGCTCTGTGCAAGCCGGCTGATGATGAGAGTAAACAATGTTTTGGTTTTTCTGACACTGAATTGTAAGGTACAGCAGGAAAAAAATATTTGCAGGGATAAGGATAGTGCAGATGTCTCCTCTGATTCTTATAAGGACATCTATAAGGACATTTATAGCATGTCTACCCTCAGGTGCCAGCAGTTACATGGCAGATCCCTGCCCACCATGTTGAGCCAACAGTTTGTGATCCTCCTCTGGCAAGTGATGTCAACAGCACTTGGCTGTCCACAGAAGGATGATGGCAGGACAAGTAATGCCAGACGTGCCAGTGCAGCCCTGTGAGTAGCCCTGCTGAGCCAGAGGGTGAGCAGAGCCCTTTCCTGAGGCGTGGCCAGGGCTGCCCTGCCTGGGCTGTGCCTATGGGGCAGTGCAGCCAAGCACATCCCCTGGCAAGGGGTCAGCTAGTTCTGCAGCTCCTCAAGAGCTGCTTTCTTAAAGTTAGGTTGCTTGTCTGAAGGGAAGAGCTGCTGCCCTCTCAGCTACTCTGGGTACTCACAGACAGGAGTCGCCTTGTGAGTTCTGGCTTCTTTAATGTCCTGCCATTGTGGATCTCCTGCACTCCCCTACCTGACACTTGCAGGAGGGCTTCCAAGTAGCAAATACTTAGCAAAGGCTGAGCAAAGTATTTGTCTCACAACATTAGCAAGGGAGAGGCTTTCTGCTGTCTCATGCTCATAGGTCATGCCCTATCTCCAGAAAACTGCCAAGAGCAGGGATTGTGAAGATGTTGAGGGAAAAGGAGAGAAATAGTGAGATCTGAATCACTGATAAATCTCTGGAGAAAGGTACAGGCTTCCCCTAAGTCATCTTCCCTAGGTACTAGTCTATTCTGTCTTATTTTTGGCATGATCCAGATTCAAGAATTTCCAATGGCTTTTAAAATACTGATTGTTTCTACTATTTCTCGACTGCTGGCTCCCTGCACCCTGCTCTGCTGAGTCGACTGCAGAAAAAAGTGTTTCTCTTGGCAGTGACTGACAGCATGCTGCTCCAGCAGCAGTAGTGCCTGAGAGCTGGTTTGTGTCAGTCAGCAGGGGATGTCACACCTTCTAGGTCCTGCTGCTCCTCCACATGTACAGGTAGCACAGCTGAAGAGGAAACCTGCTTAATGTCTCAATACATAGGCAGCACAGGCTGCCAAATTACCAAGTCTGGGTGGGCATCACTGTTAATAAAGCACCTATGAAAGGAAGAGAGTTTAAATGAGCCACTGATCCCACAAAGAAAACCTATCAGAAAGTCTATTTGTAAAACAAGCACACAGTGTGTATTCTTCGATTTGACACCTCATAATGAAAGCTTTGTCTCTGTAGCTGGGGTAGGATTTCAGGGGCTGTGTTGCTGTAATGCAGATACTCAGCGCTAGTGAGTCTAGTGAAGCATGTTCACATAGCAGGAGAGAAAGGAGAGGTACCGTGGAAAAGCCAGCTGGCTGTTCTCTGGCATTGTCAGTCACAGCATCACACAAAAGCTTTACTAGGGGTTAACATAAGGAACTATGCTGCACAACTGTGTCTGTGTAAAGCAGGCCTAGGAAACCAATTTGGAGGAAGAATAATTCACCTTCTTGAAGTTTATATTTGCTCCAGCTAGTAGCTCTCCTGCCAAAATCTGTTCACCTTAGAGCTGTGTCTTCAGTGCTGAACTTTGCAGCAGGGTGCTGGTATTGGGAGTAGTATGGTGAAGGTTGGACATGTGCACAACTAAGATCAGTACTCCTGTTCCTATGTCCTATTTACAGCCACAGCATTCAGAGCATGCTACAGACAGCACAGGAGTAGGGAAAGATGGGTCCTGTGCTGAAGAGCTTAAAATTATTACAGATGCAGAATGTGGAAGGAGGAGAGGAAAAATAGGCTTGGTATCAGATGTTGGCTAAAACAGAAGGGAGCTCTGATAAAGAACTGTAGGACTGATATCTTAGTGCAAACAAGTTGAAATTTTCAAAATGTGTTTAAAGGTTTTCTGGATGCCTAACTTCTCAAAGTGCTGAGTGTTTATGCTTGAGAAAAACAAGATTCCTTAATGTGACAAGTCATGAATGTAGAATTGGCAGCATCCAAAATCATTGGGTTTTTTTCATAAATTTTCACTTTTATAGGAAGATCCAGATTAAAATACACCATGTTTCTGAAAAAAACATTAGCAACATTTTTAAACAGTTCTCACTAGCTTTAGCAAAGGATTGTGGGCTTTTAAATAGAGATAACATGCTGACAATAAGTCAGTTCATTAATATCAAGGAAAAAATATTTCAGGCTTGACAAACAGCAAAATGCCTTAAACTTAAACCCACAGGACCTGAACTTTAAACTTGGATCAGACCTGAAGCAGCAAATCAAACATGTGACACAGGACGTAAGCTGAGCCAGCAGCCCGCTGAGCTGATGCACTGCCTGGAGGGGAGGCCAGTGATGCTCATGTCATGTATAATACAGGCTAAACAGGCTCGAGACTTCAAAACAAGAAGAATGCACTAACTAGGAGCGAGCCAGACAACATCACTTTACACCAATTTGAACTGTCAAAGTCTTACTAAAGTATAGAGTATTAGAAGCAGGTTAGCTCCCAGGCCACAAACTCACAGACAACAGTGTATGGTAAAAGGACTGCTGACTGTATGGCTGATAGGGAAGCAGTAAAGTAGGCAGCTACTTTAATAAAATACTTTAAATATATATATAATTAAGGATTAAAGTTTAAAATCTGCAAGTGAAAAAAGTGTGTAAATGAAGTGCACTAAAAGCACTGTCTGGCTCCATGACTGCTGTTAGAATAGAGCTTTCTCTGTAGCTGCAGAGGAACCAGTTTGCTTTTTCTGCACTAGAACAGCATGTGGGAAAGGGCCTGCAACCAGTAAGAAGCAGCCATCCTTACTGGTGAGGGTAGGTGCCAGCCTGCATAGGAGCAAGACCTGTGCCCTACAGCCATACCCACTTTTGGCTGTGGTCTCCTTTCAGAAGGAAAGCTCCACCTCAGGGTAACACCTATAGCTAGAGGGCAGCTCCTATAGCCTGAATATCTACGGGTGCCCTGCAGTGAGCATGGGCTGTGGGGCTCAGAATGTGTGTGCAACTGGGCAGAAGACTTCCTCAAGTGAGGAACAGTGTTAATCAGATGCAACTTGGATACAGTTCTGCATCTGCACTAATTGCTCAGAGAGTTATCACCCTGGGCTGCCCTAGACCCTGTGTTAAAGACAATACTTACACTACTTGTGCCTCCTGCAGGGTTTTTCTTTTTCAGAATTCCTGTGCCAGGTGCAAATGGTTTTGAAAGACTGGATGTTTATGACAGTTGTAACTAAGCACCAAGTAACCCAACTAAGAAATGCTCAAATGGACTAGAAATGGGTTCCTGGGAAAAGTTCCTGGCTTAAGCCTACCCTTTGTACTGTATCTTTTCTTTCTCCCAAAGCTGCAGTTCTAGTACTGCTTTATTGTTGGAGCTTAAACTAATGAATTCACCTTTACACTCTGGTTTTCCTTCTGTGCTCTGGTGGTTACAGAGAAGCCAGAGCTCCCTGAAAGCAGAGAAACAGAAGTATTTTACAAAAGACCCAGTTAAGGTTTAAAATTCAGCATTTACCACTTCAGGTAATTGCAGAAATTTGCAGTTTAATTTAGACAGACACATCATGGCACAACTGCAGCCGCAGAGTGCCTTTTAATGGAGTGCTTTTAAGGTAACAGCTTGTCTTTTTTCCTCCTTCACAAAGAGCGGCCACACACAAACCATGAAAAAATTGACATCTTTGTTGCGTGGTATTTTTCACTAGGTGTTTAGTGCTTTTAAAAGGTCATGGTAGGATATTGCTTCTTAGATGTACCAATCACTGCAAACTTTTTAAACTAGCTTAGGTTCTATGCATGCTTTTAAAATTTCTGCTCAAGTGCTTTTGATGTTTTGCAATATTTCATGGACTGTAAGTACCCGAAAAGGTTAGAACTGCCATACTTACTGGATGATACCTTCTTTCTGCTGCAGAGGAGATGATTTAAGACACAAAGGATGACAAAAGGATTTCATTTGGAAAATACTTGTATAGAAAACGAGTCACAGAGGCAACACTGAACAGACGGGATTTAAGGGCATGCAGGATTGCTCAGAAATGTTATTTAAAAGATTGCGATAACAGACTAATTAAAAGAGCAGCAAAGCATTAAAAGATTACATATCTAAATATGAATAAATCAATAATTCTTGCAAAAAGAAGGGGGGAGGTGAGTCCAATACTCCCTACTTCTTGAACAGGAAGAGAAGGCACTTTCTTACAGTAACCCAATCAAGTTTTGACATGATACTTTCTATTTAGCCATATGGATATGCTTGTTGACTTCTAAAACTAACAAAACAGACAACTAAAACCAAAAAACTTTCCCAGCTTCACAAGCTGGATAAACATTGCTCCTGGTTACTTTTCCTCAAAGGAGTAAAGACCACATGTAGTTCAGGTCATTAATTATCCTCTATATCCAATTCCCTCTCCCACCTGGTCTGTCTCCTGATGTGTGCATGTACAGGGTCTCTAATTCTGTCTTAAATGCATTAACCTTAAGTTGTGGGAAAATGATAGTTCTTACCACAAGGTAGGAGAAAACAGAACTTCAGTATTTGTTTTAAAAGCAGCTGTGAAGTTAAACATTTACAGCTCTCAGAGTGCTGGCTGATACTTGAGTTGATGAGATTTTTTACAAACTGATAAAGGTAGATTCTTTACAAAAGAACAGCCAGTGTTCTTTCTAAGGCCAAACCAAATCAGTCTTGACATCTTAACCACTGTCTATTAAAAAGAGAAAATGACAGATTATGGGTCATTTCACTGTCTTTCCCAGGTTTTCTACCCTCATGTCCCTGCGTGACTTAGGTTCTTCCAGCTCCTTCCTATTCAAAATTGAATTATTTCCTTTGCTCATGGCCTGCAGTTTCCAACATCCCTATTATTTCTGTGGTACAATTTTTATCAGGGATCCAGCTCCAAAATCAAGTTTTGTTAGAAATAAAGAATCTTTACTTGATATTGTCTTTCCTTGAGAAACTCACCTATGAAATATTCTAGAAATAATTTTAGATCTTTAATTTTTCTGCTCTTTTTGTCTGGGTCAAAAACATTGTAAAGAAAAATTGCCACTTGAAATGTAAATCCATAAACATTTATGTTGTAAGTTAGGAGAGCTAAAGAAATGGAGAAAAGGTTTCTCTTTTCAAACAGGAAGAAAAATTAGAAAATTAATCCTGAAAAAAAGTACCACTGTACAAAATCTAAAATTATTTTTAGTTAATATAAAAGGAATTTGAAGTCCTACTGTAAATGCAAATTTAAGAGCAGACTTAATCATATAATTTCTTACAATGCTGGTATTTTATATGGCTGAATAACTGGCAATGTACCAGAACCTGTTCCTTTGATGCTTCACACCTTTGGGAGTTATTTACAATAAAGCAGACCCTTGTTTTCTGCTTGCAGCAAATGGCTATAAATGACTGACAGGTGCTCAGAAATAACAAAAATGCAGATCTTCCCTTGGTGGTTTGATTTCAGACAACCTGGATGCTGGGAAAAAGCAGTCAGTGACTATATACATATATTTATGTGATCTGAGAGGACATTCCTCAGCTGTGTGGCCAAAAGACACCTGAACTTACCACACAACACCCCTATTGTGTCCCCACAAACCAGACACTTTTCCTCATGAAAACTTTGGGTTTGTTGTGCTTGATAGCAGAGGATGAATACACCAACCTTTCTAGGGATCGTAGACTTAGTTTCTTTTGGGTCAGGTTTATGGTTGGGCATAAACTACAATCTCTAGCATACAGGTCTGGAGGCCAAAGAGAAAGAATACTCTCCTCAAAAGGCAAAAAAATTCTAAATGTGCATGTAGTTTGTTGGGTTTTTTTTAAAAGCATGGAGAAAAACCTGCTTGCTAGCTAGCCATTTCATACCTCACTTTATCATGTTGCAAAACCAGAGGAAAGGACAAGATTCTCATCTTACATCTGAAGTGATGGTGTAGTACCTCAGTGGTGCCACAGCCAGATGATCTACTGGCTGTGCCTCACTGATTTGCATGGTGGAGAGAGAAACCATAGCACAGAGGAGGCAAGGTGTTGTGACTTCTTTGCTGGAGGGCTGTTTGCATTCCTTTCTAACTCACAGAGCCGGTTATCTAGATGTAATTACAAGATAAAGATACTTTACAATGGCCAGGAAAACCAGGCCCCTCACCTAGAGCTATTTTGAGGGCCTTCCCTGGATGCAGTTGCATAAACAGCATAAGGCTCTTTTTAGGCATTCAGAACAGGACAAGATTTTCCAACATGTTTGTCCCACGTTGGTCTGCCACTGCATAGGTCAGTACCAGGATTTAGCTTTGCAAAGCTCAAGAGGAAGTTTAGATCTGAGGTTTTGCTTCAGGTGCACTGAGAAAGGAAGTCCAATTTTGACTGTAAGAGCCAGCCAGCCAGCTATGGAATTGCTGGCTTCTCAGCTCTCAGTCATTTCCATATGCTCTGAGTTTCAGCCAAATACTGAAAAGATGAAAGAGGCTATTTACTATATGCCATACAAATATAGGTCCAGGTGCATGTTAGGTGCTTGTTAAGCCTAATCCATTTGCCTAAGGCTGTTATGCATCCAGCCTTGTAGCAGAAATTGGAGAATGAAGGAAAATAACTCACTATGTTCCTCCTTGACTCCATTCCTTTTAAATTTTGGGGGTTTTTGATGAATGTTTTCTATTCATCAGGGCTTCATGATAGAAATAGAGGTGACATCACTTCACTAGATAAATTAATTTAGATTCTCACCAGAAAGCTGGCAGTCAGTACCAAGGAAGAGAAAGGACCACAGGAGGAGTGGGAAAGCTACCCATCTGCACAGTGATGTTTCTGGTGCCAACTGGGCACAGGGCTAAAGGATGGAGAAGGGGAGAGGATGACCACTGTTCTGTGTGCATGGCTTTAGTTATTTTCCTAGCTATAGATGAGACATGCCCAGCATTTAGAAATTGCTGAGACTGCTAGGGAAAAAAGAAAAGTAGAGAACCTGGTACTGGAAGCACGTGGCTGGAATTTGTCTGGGGTACAATTTGTAGTGTCTAAACACACATGATGCAGTGAATTACATTAGTCGTGTCCTTCTGACTGTGTTTATTTTAGAGTTTGAGGGTTTAATGTTCTGAAAAGATCAAATAAGTAGTTACTTCCTCATGCTCAACTTTCATCAATTTGTTATCTGTCACTTTTATCAAAGCAATATTTTCCTAGTCTGGAGAATTCAAGACTGTGATGATGTGTAGGAAATATCAGGATCTTCTCTCTGTATAACCCCATTCAGTCACTAGGAATCTGCTATCAACTGGAGACTGCTACTGTCTCATCTTCTGTTCAGACACAGGCCATTGCAGAGGAGATGCAGATTGTGTTCTCCCACAGAGTATTTTACTTCTTTTGTTGTTCTCTTTTATGCAAAATAAGTATTTTTGAATGTAAATATAAGAGTAGGACTTGTATATGGAAAATGTGATTAGTGAATGTGCATCTATCAGCATGAATATTATTTTCATTAATCAATGGTGACAGTCATTTTGTTTTCATGGGTTTTGGCAATACATTTTCTCTATTCTGAGAGGCTCAATATATAAGGAGCTTGCTGTAAAACAAAATTTTGCAAAAAGACACTGGAAAACATTCTTTCAATGAGCTAAATGTTGACACGTACAGTTACTCTCACGTTATATGCAACCATGTGTGAAAGCACAACACAAGCCCCCCGCCCCCCTTTTGTCTAGTGAAGTCTCATGGGGGTGTATTGCACATATTTCAAGATGAGGGTTTTTTAATATGCTCTTTAGCTCCCTAGAATAGGTTTCTGACTTCTATAAAAGAAGCATTTAAATGTCCTCTAATCAAAAAAAGCAATGAGATTTTAACTAGGCCAGGTGCTATTACCTAACCTATCACCACTTCTAAACTAAAACTGTTTTCCTGCTAGGGAAATATCTCTGACTTATAGCTGCATCATTTGGCTATTGGCCTAAATAAGCATACATATGACTGGTGTGTCAAGGGTAGATTTCGTCTTGATGAAAACCAGGTGTTTGACAGTATTGCCTTAGCATCTCCTCTTGATAATGTTAATCATAAAGAAATGGGATCTGTCTTTTCCAGCTCTAGCCATCATGAAGTTGTTCTAGGTCATTCGCCTAGGCATTTACCATAAACCATGCAGACAGTTCTTCAGAATAATTTGTTTAGCCTTCATCTCTTCCCACCAGCTAAAGAGATATGTACGTGACAATCTAACTTTAACATAGCTAACCATAAATGAGGTGGTTCTTCCTTAGTGTGAATGACCCAGCTCCATCTTAAATAGTCCTTTATGTGGCTGGGGTGTAGCCTGTCCCAACTGAGACACTTGAAAAGTCATAGAGGGCTGAAGCTGCAAAAGGATTACCCTTTTGGTCCTCAGTCCATGGCTCCAGTTCACGGTTTGAACCCAGTCTTGAATCTGATGCTTAAACTGCAACAACCTTGGATCACCCCTCCTCCCTGAGGAAGCTGGCATTTTAATGGGATGTTTCCAATAGCTTGAGCATTGAACTGTAAATAGGATATGCTTCAGACACCAGTGTGTACCTTAAACCTTACCCTTTTTCTGAACTGTATACAGCTTCATATGATATAGGACTCCAGATGTTACTTAGACTACTTAGCCTAGGGATCTGGAGTACCAAATCACTTCCAAGAGCTGGGAGCCTAAAAGACTCAGGAGACATAAATCTTCTTTATTTAAGAATAAATACCTGAGAGAGTCCTACTAATTCCTAAACATGCCTCAGCCAGGCATGTATTTGATGACAGATAATGAATGAATGAAAATTATTAACTGGTCTTAGGGGATTGGACTGAAGTTAGTGCTTTGAGGCTCTGAAAGGTTAGATGCTTTCTTGCTGCCCAGTGATTTCACATCTGTATAATGGAGAGCCATGTTCAAAAGTCAGGATGTGAGTACTGTTATCAACTGAGGCCTGGTGGTGGAGAGGTTTTATGTATCCCAAGGCTAGAGATAGCAAATCCAATGTGAATTAACTCATAATTAAGATACTTGCTGCTACTGGAGGGTAAAGTATGCACGTGTTCATATGGCAAGGAAGGGATACTCAGTGTCATTCTCCTCTTTATCTATATCCTTAAATGAATACAGCTTCCAGCACCATTTTGGCTGGGGATCAAACCTACTTATGTATCTGCTTTCTAAAGATGGTGCTGGGATGGCTGCTATATCTGGTTCGCTATGGCCAAGAAACATTTAAATTGAGAAGCCTGTCCAATTTTGGAAATTAAATAAATTGGCTGAGCCTGTGAGATGGAGAACTTGCTCTGGAGTTAAGCAGAAGAAGAATTTCAGGAAACTTATCAGTGAAAATGGAAAATATCTTTCTCTTTTTTTAACTTTCTCGGAGAACTAAGCAAACATCTTGAGCATCATCAAGACTCTAGGATTCCAAGTTGTCAATTCTCATGGACTTGCTCCTTTGACTCTCTAATAACATCTAAGTATTAGGAGAATAAATTCTTAAATGCAAAAGTTTAAGATTTTGTGGCAGTGGGGAGCTCTATAAGCACTCAGGAAATATATAAAAAAAGAAGCCTCAAGCTTCACCCACTGTCAGAACTGCTTTATGGTATGAGGTATATCATTTATGACAGTTTTTGAATTACTGTTCTGCTATAAGGGTATAATATTAATTCTAAATCCAAAGTGGATTTTGGCATTACATACACATACTGAGGCCTTCTTAGACTTTAGAAGAGGAACAATAAAAGAGGTATGAGACAGTATAACAAAAAGAATAAAGAAACCAATTTCTTATTATTTGTCCCTTCAAGTATTATTCTGTTCAAGTTCAGTCTGCATTCTTCTTGTAATATACTTACAAAGTTTAAGAGAGAGGAATACTAGTATATTGCATTTTATAGGATCCTGAGAGTAGTAGACAATCTGTTTTGTTTTCTTCTAAGTATATTTTTCTCATAGCATTCCACCTAGCCACCATGCCACAGGAACAGTTTTTTCATTGGGGTCATAAGTTTGAGCCTCTCTCCATTTTTATTTTGTGACTTTGTACCAGATGTTAGTGGTTACTGCCAGAGTCAGACACAGTTTTCTCAGTGGTCTTGCTTTAAACCTTCCCTGTCCAAAAATGTATCTATTCTTATGGCTCAGAAACTGAAGCTTTGACTTTCCTAGTTGCTTTCCAGGTATTCTGCAACCTTTTAAGGTCACAGGAGAGTTTTAGAAGATAAAATAGCAAACAACTTTATTTGGAAAATATACATAGAAGTGAACAAAACCCATTGCATCAGCAGTCGCCCACAGTCCCAGTCTTAATAACTGCTTAGCATATTGAGGGCCAAAACTCTAACCATAAAACATTCCTTATACATCTGTAGCTTCCCTCGTGAAATCAGTTAGACTCAGTGGGGTTGAATGCTTGTTCTCCTGTGTGTTCATACCCAGTCCAGTCCAAAGCAATCCAGGCACCCGAAGTCCAGTCAGCCTTGCCACAACCACCTTGCTTTTGTTGAATAAGGCCAACCTTACCTAATTTCTCTGTTCTTGCCAAGGCTACCAGTACAAGGAAACTGAACCAAAAAAAAGCATCTCAAACCTCTTGTTTTTTAGAGACAGCCCTGTTATTGAGTGGAATTTTTATACAAAAGGAGCTTAAGTTTATCTGACCTTTAATATAAAAAGCTCTGTTGCTGTAAAGTAATTCAAATGAGCATTTCTCTTGAACACCAGCTATAAAACTGTGCAGGTTTTTTCTAATGAGTGCACGGCAAGTGCTCTGGGCATGTTGATAATGGCTGCATCTCACTGGATAGCTGCCCTTAGCCTCTGTCTTTTTAATTCCTTCTACCATTAATGATCTTCCCTCATGTTCCCAGTGCAGGTAAAGGGAGAGCAATTCCAAACTCAGTAGTAAGCCAAACGTTCAGGTGCAAGTACCACAGTATCTACAGTGATTCCATCCTTCCTCCTTATAGCCAGGACCAAATTCACCTTTGGTGTAACTTTATCATGGCCAGTGGAGTTCTACAATAAATTACTTCTAGGTAATTTCCAATGGGCAGCCCAGCAGGACCTGTTTACATTGATGCTGATTCCCAGAGCTGTCTCTAGTATTTTTAGGAGAGAGTCTAGAAAGAGGAGTTTTGATTTTTCATTATGATGTTTCCAGTGAGCATGTTCCTTCCGAGTAGAAAATAAAATAACTTCAAAATGTACCAAAAAAGTGACATAAAATTGTATGTAATCTCTTTTATTGGACTAACTGAAAATAAGAAGCTATCCTCCATTACTGTTGGGAAGCTGTAAAATACTGGGGACGTGATATAGCTGATAATGTTACTGAGCTTCTCTGACAAACGTACACCCATCAATAATTTCTGTTATTATATTTTGATGTCTCTAAAAATAGCTAACTATTTGCTTTAGATCTTTTTCTTCTCCGAAACAGTGTGTGGGTCAGCCCCCTTTAAAGAAAAATTAATTTTAGCTTATAAATTACAGGAGTCCTTGAAGTTTCCATGAATAAGTTAGAAGACATCATCGGTCGTTCTCTCTCCATTTCCCTTTCTCATACTTGTATTGCATTTCCTGTGGAAAGGGAGAAAACTCCCATGCCAGTGTGGAACTGAACAACAGTAAAGAATCTGGGGTTTGCCCATGGGCCAGGAGTTAGCACCACCACTGGGCACAGCTGTGCAG
The DNA here is from genome assembly GCA_013400335.1 of Eurystomus gularis. Classification (NCBI taxonomy): domain Eukaryota; kingdom Metazoa; phylum Chordata; class Aves; order Coraciiformes; family Coraciidae; genus Eurystomus; species Eurystomus gularis. The sequence continues at coordinate 10,831 of VZZY01008937.1, read as the reverse complement.
GAACTGCCTATTACCACCTGATGACTTCAAGACCTTTACTAGGGCATATGGAGTAGATTTAGGGCCCCTATGGTTCTCTTTGCCATAGAGAAAGACGTTGCCTTCAAACACAGGGAACAAACAGGTAGGCATAATAAATACAAAATACAGCCTCATCTTGTTTCAAACAGCAACACCAGCCTCCATCAGGAATGTTCTCTGGGGATTAATATCTGCTAGCAGTTAATGAGCCAAAGCACAATGTGGGCCATTAACTCCTCCCAGCTGGTTATCAGTTCCCCAGGAAATGTCCTACACTTCAATCATTATTGTTCAATTACACCCACATTGCTGAGTCCTGCAGCCTTGCTGCAACATCACATTTCTAACAGCTATGTTTGGCCAGCCACTAACTAAAAGGCTGCATCCCAGTTTGAAAGTCAGTGGAGGGAGAAGGACATGAGGGCTGGTGGACGAGCAGCTGTTCAGTCCTGCATCTCTCTGGCTTTCCAGCAGAGCCGTCTACTGACAGTAGATTCAAGTGGAGAGAAAAGAAATAGTCATGCTGGCTCCTTAGTTTAGCTGTGAGCAGTGATCAAGCCTGTGTAAGTCAGAAGTCTTCTCCAAGCATCTGCCCTGCAGAACACAACAGCTTTGGTCAGCGGTTCCCATGCAGACCTGTTCAGAAACCTGACTAGCTGCGTTGCACAGGCAAATCTGATTTCTTGTTTTGTTTTGTAAAGCCTCATCTTTCACATTTCCTATGAATAGACACTGTGGAAAATGCAGTGTGAATCTGTTACAAAAATGTTTCCTTTTGATACTGTGAAACTTTTTTTCATAAAATTAAACCACTAGGTCACTTTAATGTCAGAATATTGTCTATCCATATTACTTGTATATAACAGCTCATTTAGCATTTAAATGGGCAGTAATTAAAAGTGGTAAAAGTTGAGATGTGCTGTTTTCATAGCACAGAATTGAAACAAGGTTCATTTTTCAAATGGGAAGAGTCCAAATGAATCAGTGCTGTCATCTTCCTGTGAAATGTGTCAATTTTAATAGAACTGTCTCCTTAATGGAAACATTATTCTGTCAGAAATTTTCCAACCAGTTATATACCCAGCAGCAACTGGTAAAAATGCCAGCACTGGCTTTGACGGCTGTCCTGCTAGCCCAGGGCAGTCTGGCCAGTGAGCCAGCCAACAAACTCCTTTTGTCTGGGAAGAGCTGCTGCTGCTTCCATGTGAGGGTGCGGGCAGGCCCCCCCTGCTAGCCCCACACAGGGGAAGGGTACCTGCTCCCACTACACAACTGCTTGCAGAGCCCTCCATTTTCCTTCCCCTCCTCTGCCACCTTGCAGCTAAGTATCATCTCCTACAATGTCACATAGTAGGCCAAACGTTCACCTTTTTACAGGCAGAACATCAAACTATGACATCCAATTTGCATCTGCTGAGAGCTCCATATGCAAGTACAGCAAATAATCACAAATTAAAATCTCAGTGTCACTTGTTCTTCTGCAAGGAAGGTTTGGATGTCCATGAGGACTTCCAAAATGCCTGGAACTATGTAGTTCAGACAACTGATCTGGAAAGTTTTATCCTGGTTGCTACTTGTGAATCAAGGCACAGTATCTGTTTACTCTACACCTATTAAATTCTCACCAGGCAAGTGTGTGTGTTAGCTGGGTTTAGTCAGAAAACGGGGCTGCAAGAAGTCTGTTGTACAGGATCTACTCTTTAAAAATGTATGTTAAGCTTTCTTTTCCTGGATATAGCACTGTATCTTTTGTCCAGCTGGAATCATGACTTGCAAGCTCTAGAGGCAAGGTAGTATAAGTGAAACTAAAAATATATATCTTCCGTTTAAAAACAGTATGTTAAGAGCAACATCTGTATTGAGTCTGTAGTGAATTCTAGACAGACTCAAAATAGACACTTGATCTTCTATTCTCATCCATTGCACAGTGAGAGGCTGTTGCCACAACAGAATGCAAATAAAGTAGGTAATGTCTTTCTCTATACCGAACCTTACATATCTCAAGTCCACTTGTGCTCTTAATCCTATACTCAGCTCATAAAAAATAATCCTTAATAATAAAGGAAGCTAGATGAAAGGTGTGAAGAGTAGGGGTGCTGAATGAGAGCCCTGCTGTGTTACGCAGGCACAGTTATCACCCTCCTCAAGGGTTGTCAGGACCTTGCTGCAGGCTGTCCCAGGCAGACCTTGGTGGCGGTGGCAATGATGATGCAGCTGGCATCTACACAGCATCTGCCAGGGAGAGGGGAAACTGGGATGGCATTCAGGCACCTTTTTCTTTACACATCTCAGAGGCCAAACACCTCCACCTTCCCAACAGAAAATGCTGTTTCTGCTGGCTCATTTTGCCTTCTCTTTCCAGAGTTTGCCCTGAACTGACCTTGCAGTTGACTGACCTTCCCCTGCTTCTTTACCCTCAGGCCAAGCTGGAAGGTAGCTGTGCTACCAGGATAGAGTTGAGCTCAGAGCAAACCTCAACCCCAGGTACTTACCCAGCAGATCTGTGCATCCTACATTGGTTATTTTTTCTGTTAGCAGTTTTTTTTTCAGTTACCTCCAATACTATTTGCAGTTGCATCTTTGACAAGAGTAGCTAGGAAATCTCCATTGCCTTCTGAATGGCAGGTGCTTTGTAATCTGCTTTTCAAAAGAAAAAAGTCTAGAGCTACAATGCTTAAATGGTGGCTCCTTCAGCAGTGACTCCATAAAAGCTTTCTCCTACATGCCTGTTCATCAGCATTCTCTTCTGTGAAAGACAACAAAAAGCTTCTGCCATCCATGCACTTCTAACTTGTGCTTGTAATTCATAAATTGTGCTCCACTGCTATGCTTTGCAGGATCCATCAGCAAGGTTCTCAGAGTGAGAGCCAAAACTATTCCCCATAAACGCTAATGAGGGCCACATGAATAAGTCTTTATTTGCTGCATATTAAACTTACCCTGAAGGACAATTTCCAAGACTTTAAAACTTCAGTGAGATGGGGAGGGAAGGAATGAATATTAAGACTTTCTTCTTGTGTCAGTCCCTTCTGACCAGTTTCATTACTTTCATTTTATTCCTTGCCACTGTTCCTCAAATGGAATTTATGGTTGTTGATTTTGCACTCACTGTTCACATAGGGTCACAGATGTATCCATGCAGAATTGTTACTATCATACAGCCAGAGGAAATAAATGCTCTGGGAAAAAGAGCTCCAGGTGAAAGAAAAAGGAGGATAAAATCTCTTGGAAAAAAACAAGCTTCTGCTCTCTGCTGTAGGAAAAACCCAAAAGGGACAGAGTAACTTTTCAGCTTTGCATACATTATGGCAGGAGGTTTGTGGTTAGTCTTGTCATGACCAGCATTTTCCTTAGTAAGAACACAACCTCACAGAAAGAATCCAAAATTCATGGAGAAGAGGTTATGCTTGTCAGTGTACTGGCAGAAAATAATCTTCCAGTTACTTGTAAGGATCACATTTTCTCATGCCATGAGAAACAATATGCAGTCTTTGAAAGTGCCATGCATAGTGAGGCAACAAAACATACACACTGTCCTAGTAGTATCTTTGACAAAACTGCCAAAATGATAGTTATACTTCGCTCTGTTACTGTGACTCCTTTATGTGCCACTTCGCTGGCAGTGTCTTATCACAGAAGCAGCACATTAGTATGGTGGATTGGTTATGTATATCAGATGCAGTGGGGTACCATTCTTTGATGCATCATTTCATCAACCCCTTCTTTCTTGGGTCAGTGGTCTGGTTTCTATCTCGAGGCATTCCACATGCAATGCTGGTCTGATGTGTGCATGTGTGAAAACCAGCATGTCACACTCTAACTTGATGAATGAAGGAAACATTGCTGATGGGATGTGGTGTCCTGAATGTACTTTCTGTAAAGAGATTATGTAGTGTCTACAGTGCTATATGTAAAGAAAAACCTACATAGACCAACAAAGAAACATAGAAATAGAAAGGGTCCTACTGGTTTCACTGGGTTTTTAAGGATTCAGAACAAGTACATTAATAATTTCATTCAAATTGGCTAAGCAAGATTTTGAAAATTTTCAGAACTTCAGCCTTCAAAATGAAAGATAACACATTAGTCAAGAAACCTGACAATGCAAAACTGCCTTGCTTATGATCTCTGTTAACTTTTGACATCGTTTTATTCTGAGACATTAACTTTAGTATGACGCTAGCCATGTTACCTACTTAGAACCACAAAATAGTTTTATGTCAAAGGGCAAAAAAAGTTTAAGAAGTTTACCATCTACATTTGAAGAAGCATTGAGAATATTGAGAAATTTTTTTGTTGTCTTTCCTTCCTTAGCTCCAGGTATTGTTTCACTTGGTCATACTTGGGACTAGAATTAGAAATGCCAGTACAACCACCAAAAAGATGTTAAGCTCTCAGATCGTGTTTCAACTGGAATTGAGCACTGGAGTACAAGAGAACCCCTTGAAAATCACAGTTGTCAGTGTTATTTTCTAGCTACAAGTGATCCTGAAACATTATAAGTAATGAAGAAGATAGGGAATACACTTTAAAAGATGCCCACTGTACCTTAGGTAAGGTTACTGATGTGAAACACCTAGCTCTCTCAGTAAAAAGAATTATAAAAAAATCGTGCAAACACCTGTCCTTACAAAAATTTCTGCTTTTTTTTTTTTCTTAACTCAGGAACTTGTAGATCTGAAATACCCACATGTGGTAGTGCTTAAAGTGAGGGAACAGGAACTTTCTGGAATTTTTTTCATGCTTCTTTCACAATCAGCAGACGGTTGAGAAGTAAAAGGTCGACATATGGGTCACTTTTACTAACACTCTTGCTAGATCGCAAGCAGCTGCCAGACAATTTGTTTTAAGGACAAAGAAATCATTTAGTTAGAGTAAGAGAGCTGCACACATCTTAATCAGTAGCTCGTCTGCAGAAACGTATACCTAACTTTGGAAGTCACCTCCTTCAGTAACTAGAGAATATACAGAAGAAAAAAGGCTTTGTAGGTCTTTTGGTAGAACTGATTTGATAGTTGTAAGATATTTTGATTAATTTCCTCTTTCATAGTGTGATAGTTGGACCAAAACTGAAGTGCATAGAAAAGTCACAAACATAAAATATTTCTGAAGAAATACACTTCCTACAGAAAACCAAAAGCTACTTTCCAGATTTAAGAAATTTCTCCAGAAAAATATCATACTTCCTTCACTGCCTGCTCAGATGGCAGAATTAGTGTGGCATTGAACTCCGTTATGGCAGAGTACTTGAAGGTTTTTTTTTTGCACCTGTCACGTGTACAGCAAAGAATCTGTTTATGGTCCCAAAAGCAATTGGTACTATTTATATGTAATTCTTGCTGAATGAGTCTTCTCCACTGGCATATATTTTCTGCCTAAAAAGCTCTTACTAACACTCTAAAACCAACACAATGATGGGAAAGTGAACTGTGCTACACGATGATTCATGGATAAGAGTTACACTTTGACTGATGGTCCTTATTACTGCAGAGGACACAATTTACTTTCATCTTGAGCTTAGGTTTGCTGGGTTGACAGAATGCAGTCAAACAGAAGTCACTGAGAGGCAGTAAAGATAAAACCTTCACTAACATCTGTAAAAAATTGACAAAACCTTCCTGAAAATATAAAATATATGGCATGTACAGAAAACTTCTGAGGAGATTTTTTTTCCTCTCAGGGAGATAATTATTAGTGATGGATTAATCTTTTCCTGTTGCTTATTCCTCCTAGCTACCTCAGTCTGTAACACTGCAGTCATTTGCTGTGGAGGTTGTGATGGTGCCATGCAAAGTAATGACTGCAGTTGACAAATCAGGATGGAACAGACTAACTGCAGCAATATTGTTCATATCACTTCCACTCACTTTCAGCCTTGAAACTGGGCACATAGCTAGTTTGTGTAATTTCTTCTGCTTACCTTGGTTAATTTAAATTACTCTTTATTTCATCATGTCTTAATGTTGGCCTGAGTCTCTGAGGCTCTTCATGGATGTCCTGCCACCATAGGCACAAAACAGAGCTCCCAACCTTTTCCCAGCAAGCCTGTTATTTCTATTGCAGAAACTAATCCATCTTCCTTGCCAGTTGCTCTTTACCATAGTTTTTTCCTTGATCCTAAAGCTGTATCACTGCTAAAGTTTTCCCCTTATTCCCTCCATAACCTTCTGAAAATTGGCCACCTCTCCCCTCTATCCTCACAGATAAATCTTATTCCCCTGCTAGGACCAGAAGGCTGCTGCAACAATCCTTTTCCTGGCTTGCTAGCACTGTCTTGATGAGGACAGAGAGGTTGCTTCCACCGACAGAATGAACTATTTATCTGAAAAAAAAATTATCACAGCACTACTTGACAATTCAGCTATGATCACTATAAAACCTTTCTCTCTCTTTCTCTGCTGTGAAATATCTGCCTAGACCATCCACTTGTTTCTGCTGTTGATATCTTCTTCGACTTTGCCAATAATACCAGTCTTGTAATTTCCTCTCATGTAAGAAGATGTCTCCAAAAATTCCCCTCTTTCAAAACTGTCTCCTGTCTTAATATTGATGAAAAGCATATGCTTGCTAAAATTTAGGCAGCAGACAAGCTGGGGTTGCTTCATTTCAAGCTAACTATTATTGAGTCATCATTATCCCTCTGTTGCCTCTCCTGGTTCGGCACACATTTGTCATGAGTTACATTACACCACTTAAGTTTCAAATTCCTATATAAGGTATGTACTCTACCTCATAGGATGAGGCTCACATGCTGGATTAGTTTCTAACAGCTGCCTCAATACAATATCAGAAATAATATATTACCAAAGTTGTGGAGAGTCAGTTAGGCTTGTCAGTCTAATTGGCACTTTTGACAAACACCAGAATTTGTTTTTAAAACACTTAGCAAACACAGACATGAAGGTTCAGCCCTAAAGAAGAGAGTCAGAGGAAAGCAACTGATGAAGCAATGCTTCATGATTTTTGGCATGTGTAGCATGACATGGTGTGAGCACTGTATGTGTTTGGGATGGGATGGGAGACTGGGTTTGTATAAATACCCTTGAGACAGCAGCTCTTCATAAAGGAGTGTTTCTAGTTGAAAAGATAAAAGAAAATGAACAAACTTTACATGTGAGATGGTTGATTTTCAAAAACACCCTTTTGATAAATGAAAAGGCAGGCTTTCTTCCAAAGCATAGTGGAGCCTGTCAGACTCTCAACTAACTTTACAGCCACCTCATCAGAAACCTTTAAAAAGTTTTTAAACCTTTAGTTCAGACACAGTCTGAGTCCCTGCTTCTATGCCAAACATTCCTTTTTTGCATGCATCAGTCCAGATTTTCCATTCCTCTGCTTTGCTGTAATTCAGTTATGCTTTGATTTAGTTACCCCTGACATCTTCCAGTGGCAGAGGAGAGACCTGGCCGATCATCTTTGTTTTGTCAACTGTAATTCTCAGCTACAGTTTTCTTAAAACCATCATCTCCAATTCACCACCTGTTTCAGATCAGGTTTGGACAAAGCTCAATTTGAATGGCAAGTCATACCTGAATGGCTTATTAGACCAGTCTCTGGAGACCCTGGCACTAGCCCCCATTGAGCTAGAAGCTGTTCAAATGCCCAAGAAAGCCTCTGCAGTGAAGCACATCCAGTTAAAATAGACAAGAAGGATAGCTGGAGAGAAAGTGTTACCATAACAAAGATGTAAAGTTGAGAAAGCGCTGGTTTGCTGGACTTATGTAGAATAAAACTGAACATATACCATTAAGAGTTTAATAAGTATCTCTCCTCATGACAACACTCCTCTTCCCATCCGCAAGCACATTTAAAACAAGTATTTCTTCTCCATTCTTTCCATTATTTTTTTTTCCACAGTAAACAAGGTTAGAGTTGGCTGGTTCATTACCTAGTGCAAGGTTCGCTGTCCCCACTGAAGCCAGGAAGGGCACGCTGTTATGCATACCTCACACATGGCGAGGCTGATGTACTCCAGGAAATGCAGTGCTGCAGAAATCAGTAGCTATAAGGATCTTTTCACAGAATTCTCAAGATTTTATGGACACTTTAGGCAGCATTCAATGACTTCATATATTCTGAGAACACTATGAGTGGACCATATTGTTTCTCAAACACCATGATAAAGACAAAAGCAGTTAGTATTTTGCCTCTTAAAGATTTCAGAATAACATTTGTGATTGGATGTAACAATTATGGATTTGTATACATGTTCACTTTGAGAAATATAAATGGCTGATAACCCTTTATTGAAGACAGTATAGAAAATGAATGATGTCAGAACATAAATATTTCATCCTGACAATTCCTGGTTGGCAGACATAATTAATTGTCACACGGCTCAGTATTTCAGAAAATTATTTTATGCATGTGTGCCTATTTGAAGTTCTTGCATCTTAATGCAAGCAAATAAAAAGCTGGTTTGTAGTCTATTGCATTACCATTATTTCTTGTGTTTTATTGGTATATTTATTTCATGAGTACTTTATAGTAAAAGTTTTGAGTGTGTTATGCTTTTTGAAAGCTAAGATTAAACTGCTTACTATTCTACAATATACAGATGTAGAATAGAGGCAGCAATAAAAGCACATAGTCTTTTGGTAAGCAGCTGGATATGCTATCAGAATCAGAGATTCAGGATAAATAAATTTTTTTTTAAATAAAAGCCAAAAAATAATCCTTCAAAATGGAAGTTCTAAATTTGTCAAAATATAAGTCTAAACATATGTCTTAATGACAATACCAGTATTGTAAAACAAAGGGACTATACCAGAATTTCTTAAGCCTGCATTTCCCTGGTATATTTTGAAAGCATGCCAAAAAATAAAGCTGATGGGAAGCACTACTGAAAATGGCAAATTCCAATTTTCTTAGATTCAAGAAATTTTGTTCTAGGGAATGCTATGATCTTTCACTCATGCGGTCTCAGTGTTTGCGAATATATTTAACTTTATTCCCCTGAACAGTCTCATCAAATTCTCTAAAGCTAAACGTAATTCTTGAGTTTACAGTGGAGATGAGCGCTTTCAGGATCTAGACTGCACTTTACCCTACCAGTCTTAAACTACAGCTAAAATTTTTCTCATTTTGTCTTTAGTAGAGTTCTCCTAATCCCTTGCAACATCTTGCAATTTTGCAAGTCTAGAAACAAAAGAACAGTTTGCAGTTTGGGGGGTGTCTTTTCTTAGGTATCACATTTCAGAGCCATTGTTAAGTTTAGAATAATGCATAATCAAAGCTGAAAATTATCTTCATCCTCTAAATTTGTCTCTATGGGTGTTTGGACCTCTGTATTCCTTGCCAAGTTTTAGTTAATAAAACATGAAAAGGGCGTTTTTCTTTGATTATGAAAACAAGCCTTTTCTGTTGCTCCATTTACAAAATATTTTAAAGAACTAAAGCTGTTTTCTGAAGTGAAATTCTAGATTCAGATGCTGATATACTTAGTACATCATTGCTCCTGAAAACCAGTACTATTTTATGGTGTTTTACACCTTTCTGTAAACAAAAATCATGTTATGTTTGTAAATGCTGCTCAAGGAGTCTTCCCCCACCATCCCCACCCTTACTGTTTTTGGATGGTTTGTATTAATGCCTAAGAGGAAATATTATGCATTTCATGTATACATATCACTTTATGCAGAACACTGTACGTGAAGTATTTTGACTTGTTATTTGTCCCCTGAACAGAAGTCTCTTCAAAGATTTACAAAACAAAACCCCATCCTTTTTTTTTTTTTTACCTGTTTATGCAAGCTACTGAATGCTCCTTTGTTTTTCTTATATTAAAAATAAGAAAGTAGGGAAAATCAGAAAATCTATTGTATTGCTAGTTGTCCAATTTTATGAGTATGAAATGGGATCATTTCCAAGAGACACCTGATTTTTTATCAAAAACTTTCCAGGTCTTTTTCCTGTATCTGCACAGTTGCCAGAATCTCATTCAGTGACCCTTGCATTTGCACCAAAAAAATTGAGGTAGCCTTTTGTTATAAATCTGAACTCAAGAATGAATATGACCTGTTAATGCTGAAGACCTAATGAGGGAACTTTATATGATAGAACAAATGTACTTTAGACAGTGGAAATCCCTAATAAGTATTTGTTCATGTACTTTGGCTTGGATACTAATAGGAATATAAATATATTTTTAAATATGTGTATAAAGTGTATTTATGCTCATATATATTCTGATAGCATTACTGGTGTGCAGCTAAGGTACATGCTGGCACAATATATTCTCAGTTTTGGCAGAGGTAAGTATCAACACCTATTCATAGGAAGGCAGCTATTTAATGTAAAAATCTTAACAATGGAAAAATATATTCACAGCCCAGAAGACCAACCATATCTTGGGCTGCATCAAAAGCAGCGTGGTCAGCAGGCAATTCTGCCATTTTGCTCTGCCCTGGTGAGAGTCCACCTGGAGTACTGTGCCCAACTCTGGAGTCCTCAGCAAGGGAAAGATAGGAACCTCTTGGAGTGGGTCCAAAGAAGGGACACAAAAATGATCAAAGGACTGGAACACCTCTCCTATGAAGAATGGCAGAGAGAGTTGGGGTTGTTCAGCCTGGAGAAGAGAAGGCTTCACGGAGACCTTACTGCAGTCTTCCAGTACTTAAAGGGGCTTATAAGAAAGATAAGGACAATCTTTTTAGCAGGGGCTGTTGTGATAGGACAAAGTGTAATGATTTTAAACGAAAGGAGGGTAGATTTAACTAGATATAAGAAAGAAATTTTTTACACTGAGAGTGGTGAAACACAGGCACAGGTTGCCCAGAGAGGGGTTTCCATCCCTGGAAACGTTCAAGAT
>VZZY01008936.1:0-87043 GCA_013400335.1 Eurystomus gularis | reverse complement strand
TCTATGATTCTATGATATTTGCAAAATCCACTGTTTCTATCTTTTCTTTTTGTATTTTTTGGCACATTTCAAATGCTTAGGATTTCCAGAGGGGTTTATTTCCGCAGAATGTCTTTATTCTTTGATTTATCTTGATTAAGGTAAGATATGGGCAAATTAAAAGCAAGGTTGTTGTTTTACAGTCTTTCATGCAGCTCTTCAGTGTGCTTCTGCTTTTTACTACAACTTATGTTTGCATGTGTCCTATATAGAAAGAGAAGCTAAAGTTATCACAGAAGCCCCTAAAATATCCAACAATTTTTCTCTTGTCAACAAACTTGTCACAGAAGTGTTCCAGATATGAGTGTTTGACCAACAAGCACAAAGTGCCAAGTAGCTACGTTTGCTTTTACACATATTGAGGTACAAGACCTGCTGTAGTAAAGGGTAGGTAGAAACCTAAAGGGTTTCAGCAGCAAAGGGTTGTACTGTTGTCTCCTTATTCTGTCTATCTTGCATCATCTGTCCGAAGGATTTGTCTTTGTTTGGGACAATTTAGCTACAACAGATACAGCTGCAATTTAAAAGGATGTTATCTACAATTGTAAAAATATACCAAAATCAAGCATGCCCTCTAATCTCCACTCAGGTACCTTTGCTGCTGTTACTAGTTTGACTGACATTTGATGCAAATATATTAAAACCAACTGACAGATCCACTCGTACTTGTTTTCACCTTCCCAATAACATTCACGTCTTGTGTGATATAGCATATTTGCCTATGAAACAAAATACATTTGAGTCTTGTAATTTTTGACAATTGGCAGATTTTTTAATATTTAGGCAGATTTTTGAATACTTGTAAATATACAACCAGTATCATCCTGAGATGCCACTGTTATTCCATTGTTCGAAAAAATTATGCTAGCAGGTCTGTATTCCTGTCTCATTGCCTGATCAAGTGCAGCTCGTAGGTCTGTGTACATCTGAACAGATGTACACAACATCATTGCAACTTGAGTTTCTCAAGCATCTCAAGGAGAACAAACAAGCTATGGCTGTTAGGGGCAGCAGTGATTGCTGTGAAGTGGAGTGAAACTCCACTACCGCATGGAAGTGCAATAAAGTCCCTTAGATATACGAAGGCAAAAACAGAACCTTCCCATTAACTATTCTACAAAGAGTATCCTCATCCTTATTTAAAACAAATTCTTGCAGAAATAATATGATATTGGAAGAGGCATTTAAAATCCCTTCCTAAGCATCCTTATTCTTCACTCAGTATGTCATTCCCCTCACCACAAGACACATGGCCATTTAAAGCCAGCTCTTCCCCAAGCATAAATCTCTTTAAGTGCCCTGGGGAAATTCCTGATTCCTCCCACATGGTTCCAGCCAGCTTCCCTCAACAGATTAGCTGTGATTGTGTTGTAATTAGAGCAAAAGTGTTAGCTCTATTCTTGCTGGTCCCTAGACAGAGGCTTTGGGTCACTCTGTACTTTGTCATTCCATAACGTGAAAGTGCATTTTGCAGTATAATTGTGATGAAGTACAGAATTTCTACCCATGAATTATTTGTCAAGCTAATAAAGAACAACCATGACTGGCTGAAAAGAGAAGAAAACTATTGGTAACCCCAAGTATGCCTTCAATTCTAGAGAGCAAAGTGAGGAAAAAAAGAGTGATCAGGTTCCTCTGCAAATATTTCTAGTTTTCATTTACTAGGTTATGTTCTTCCTGAGGAGCTTCTTATAAAATCCTTCTCTTCTCATACTGAAGAAAGCCATTAATTATATTTCCAGTGTAGACATATCTGATTACAAAATGGCACAGAATTTTGCTTTGAATAACATTTTACAAATAAAACTATTATGACTTCCATGTGTAAGAAATAAATATCTCTCTACCTTTTATTTTCCATATGGGAAAACTGAGGCTCAAAGAGGTTATTCTGTATGTTTAAAATGCATTTTGTAATGGCTCTATGACTGAGTTAAATCACATTTTGCTCTTAAAATCTCTAAAGCTCCTTCATAAACATCATAAGGTCAGCTACATACTTATTAGTCACATATTTTGTATCCCAAAATACTTGCCAGAAAAATGAAAATATTTATTTTGCTACTGCGTAAATGTACAAGGATATCAAAAGCCTGTAAAGAGTATGCTTAGTCACCCATGAAAATGAGATAAGATCCCTTACAGATCTGGTTTTCAATGCCAGGTCTTGTCCACTATACAAACCCTTTATATCCTAGTTATTGGCTGAACAAACACAGCAGAAAAATATTTTGATAAAAAATCTTAATATTTAAGAGAAACAGAATCTTAAAATACCATTTCAGTTATAGTTTCTCAAGATATTGTTACAAAACACCTAAGTAGGATGTTCCTGTACACTTTAGCACATGTACCATGTTTTCACATTTCATCTTCTACACCTATCTTGTAGGCTTTTAAATGTTTAATGACGGATCAATCCACTCTGTTTCCAGAATGACAATGCCATTATGGGATTGCAATTATCACAGCTGACCTGAACAGCCTGAAACTGCTGTGCCGGTGAAATCGGAGCAGTAGAAGGACTGTACTCTTCATGTGGCTTTTGCTGCTGGTTATCCATGTTGTCTCTTGTGTTCTCCACCGGCAGCACATTTCAATTATGTCAATGTCTCAACTGGAAGAGCTATTTGTCACCCTGTCTCCAGCTGTCAGGGTAGCTATCATCTCTGAGTAACAGGCACATTTGAATTACTGACTGTGGGACTGAAAGGGCAGGAGATTGCTACAACTGTAGTTTATTAAGGACCCACAGCTGTTCTGTAGAAAGTCTGAAAATACAGTTTCCTAATAAATAATTCTCCTTCAGTTTGAAAGAGACATCTTTCTTTCTGTTTACTTCCCCACTGAGGACATCACCTTCTGAAGAATCACCTGTTGTCAGAGCATTTACCTGAAATAATCCTTACAGGTTCTTATAATAATTTAACTTTTGTAGGAATTTTTAGGACTCGTATAATCACCATTAGTTGTCAAGACAACACTGTAGTTTGTAGCAGTCGTGTAAACAAAATTAGCACTTTGCATGACCATGCTTCAAGCAGTTACTGAAAAATGTATTGGGAGAATGCAGCAACATAAGCCAAGTAAAAGCCAAAGGAGAAAAACATTTCATACAAATTAAGATTTGTATTTTGAAATTTCCCTCAAATCACACAGGAATAATGGATGACATTGTGAGGGCAAGGCTGTGTGTGAAGGACAATATGCATACCCACTGTCATAGGACCAAATTTTCCTCTTTCTGTGACTTCAAAGAAGAAACAATTTCATGGTTTCAGAAATTGTTTGGCAATTTTTCTTTCTGACTACAGCTATTTCTTTCTGACTACAGCGTATTTGTAGCAATATTCTCATGTTTTTCTCTCCTTTTCCTGGATGTGAGATGAAATGATAACTCAGTTATCTAAAAGTAGGCCTAGGATCTTAATAATAATAGTAAAATATACACATATATATATGCTTTTTTTCTTATTTTTAACCCCATGAGGATAAAAATTACATTATATTACTTTTAATGACACAACTTCTGTGTAATTAAAATGGTATCTTACTGGTGTCTCTAAGTCAAAATCTATCAGGTTTGGAAAAATATTCGTCTCAAGAATAATTTAACTGATTAAGTAATAATCTTAAAACATTTTTAATATCACTGAAACAAACCATTTTATCAAAGTATAGTAAATCTACTGAAATAGCTACTAAACACTGCATATTTGAAATTTCCAGTGAAAGCGACATTCTTGACTGCACAGTTCTAGACTACAGCTCTACTCTGGCACTCCAGAATAACGCTCCCCACTTACTGCAACATCCATTACATTATCAGTCCTTTATGAAATATAACAACTGTCATTAGCACTTTAAAATTTATTTTATTTTCTCACATCAACTTGTAACAAATCCTTACCCTGCATGAAATGTAATTAAACCCAATTCTTTTACTGAGAGTTCCTTAATTTCCTTCAGTGATAAGGTTTCTATGTTCTTTTCAGGAACTATTGTGGAGAGATAGCACAATAACTGCTTCTATTATTAATTCATGTACTGGGAATCGCCAACAGACCAAGACTCCTCTATAGTAGAGCATGTACAGACGCTAAAGGTGCCCACAAAACACTTGCAATGCTGGCAAATGCTTGCAACCAAAGTCTGAAATCAGAGCTAGTAAATGGATATCAGCAAAACAGGAATACAGCAAGGTGTACGAAAGCATGTCAGCACAATAGGTTTACTCAGGTTTACAGTGCTGGGTTCACAGAAATATAGGGCTGAGACGGATCTCTCATTCAGCCTTCTTTGCCCCAAATAAAACTCGTTTTCCCTAGCTGAGCAATTGTTCACCTCCTGTTTCTGAATAATGCTTCATATTGGAAGCCTGTTGACAAGTCCTCCAGAAGATTGTATCCTCTTGAAAAAAGAAAATGTCCCACCTTCTCCAATAAGGAATTTCTTTTACTTTTTTTATCTCCTTGTTGTTTTCAAAAGGATTTAAACATATTTTCTGTTTGTTTGTTTGCTTGTTTTGTGTCCTTTTCTTTCCGAGGGCACTATTCTCATTGAGATCTTAGCAGAAGTCCGGGAAGTAACATTGCTATTTTGTTGTCATATATAAAATGTTCCTGTCTTATGTATGAATTTACTGCATTTACAGATAAATTCCAAGAAGATTTAGGTGGGGTTTTTGTATAAAATCTATTCTATTTTTCTGTATTTCTGCTTGCTTAATTACTTATTTTGTATGCATTTTCTCTTTTTTGAAGCATAGTACCTTACTTTTTATTACATTCCATATTTTCAATTTTCAACCACTTCTCTATTTTCTATAGCTCTTCAAAAGCACTTGCCACAGCCCTTAGCTTAGTATCATTTGCATATTTTATGAATATACTTTCTATCATCCCACTCAATAACAAAAATTTTTAAAGGGACCAGGTTCAGGATACTTTCTGTAGAATCCTGCATACAAAAGCCTTCTAACTCAAAAATGTAACTTTACCAATGGACCCTTTGAAAGTGATCTAGGTCCTGCTCCTGTGCTCAAACAACCGTAAACACTCTTCCTGTGGAAAGATACACAAAAACTTTGTAATTTGTTGGGGCTGTAGGTGGATCCTAATAGATCAAATTGTGGCATGAAAGACTCCTAGTGATGCACAGCACATAGGTTTTGCACTTTATGATGATTACTGGGGCAACAGAGCTTCCATGGCAAAGGAGAAGATTGTGGAAGCCTGCAGTTAAGTCTTAAATTATTCTATGCAAGAATGTTTTATCTTTATTTATGATATGAAAATGCCATTTATGTATACAGAATGCTACAAAAATTCCACTACAAAACCAAAATGTGCATGCTTCTTAAATTTTTATAATATACATTTTCCTCACGGAAGCCAAAATATCCTAAACTATTAACTAGAGCAAGAACAAACAGATTAAAAATTACTATGCATGGGAAAAGCGTTTTGATTTAGAAACACTTCAAGTACTTTCACCTTTTAAACTTTTAACTTTTCATTGGTTCAGTACATTAACTTCTGTATGACATGGATGTAAAGATATGGAGGATATTTTTTCCTGTAACTTCCTTCAATTTCAGTAATTGCAACTATTTTCACCTGATGTAGCAATACAGCACAGGAACGACAAAATCAAACATTTTATTAAAAAAAAAAAAAAAAGGAAAAAACAACAGGCTTGGATTGCTGCAACACTTTTTATTTCTGTTTCAAGGAAAAATCAGTGTGAATGAAATCACCTGCTGTCCCAATTAGCATTTAAATAGTCTCAATTTGGCAGTGAATTTTGTGATCTTGTTTAGGTGAAAGAGGTGAAGAATGTGTTTGTTCCTATCTGTGCAGCTGCTGCTGGGTCAAGTTCCTCCTGAAAGGATGCAAATATTCATGACTGTGTCAGAGTTGTTGGATACAAGAATGCTTCCTAATTCTTCATGTCAAGGGCATTTTTTGGTCTCATCTACATTCAGAACAGGATAGCCATGCATTCTCCCTGTGCCTTAATTTCCTTGGAAAAAAAGACCCATGAATGCAGGCTGGAATTCTTGCCAGATTTCTGCATCAGTGTGTACTTCCCTGCAGCTCAGCCATAGCAAGGGAGATGATGTTTCCATGAGGAGCCTTTGTGAAGACAAGATTCTCCCCAAAGAAGCAACAGTCTATGGGCTCCACATAACACCTCGTTTCTGACGTCCAGAAATATAGCTGAGGAAACTCAGTGCTCTTGTGGAAGCTAAGCATTTCTTTTTGAAACCTGCTTTTCTACTTTTTCCACCTTTGTTTCAGTTTCATTTTTGCTAAAGACCAGCCCTGGATGTGGATATCTGTAGCCCCTGCAGGAGGACAAGATATTCACCACTCTAAGGTGACCTTGTGGTAGGAGGAATTAAATGTCAACTACGCAGAACTTTCAGGTTTAAGACAAGCAAAAGGCAGCAGTAATAAAGAGGATAATTCTGTCTGAGCATTTGTTTTAATCCCACGACATAATGCTTGAGCCCTTGCCAGAAAATCAAAAGGGAAGTGTCTCTGTCTCTTCCTACCTGGTAGAGAAGTAATTGATGTGTAGTGGAGATAGGGAGGTGGTGTTTTTGTAGCTTTGTTTGTGTGTGAACAATTTCTTACATGAAGAGTAAGGCAAGGAGTCTCATGGAAGGGAAATTTCTACTTCTGTGCTGTTTGGCGATTTACTCAGTCTCTACTCCTAATCTACTGTCATCTTTGACGCTCTTGTCCCAGGTTCAAGGGTAATGCAAATTGTGCCACACATATGGTGCAGTAACTTGCTCTAACCTTGTCCAAGACGCGTCAAGAATCACTACTGTCTGCGCCACAGTAGGTCTAACTCAGAGAAGGTGAGCGTATCTACAGATGTTGATGGCTGTGTGACTTTCATGCTAATGCAGCAGTATGTGTTACAGAACTGCCTTGTACCAAGCTGGCTCAATGCATAAGCAACATAAAGGCAGCATTTAGCTTGGTGAAAGATTTTTGGCCATCCTGTCTTTTTTCCACTGCTTACATTGTCTGAGACGGGAAAAGCAAATCCTGTTATTGTCAATTTGATGCATTATTTTCAGTGACAATATTTATGAATATGCTGATTAACTTTCTCCTGTAACATGTTTATGAAACATAAACATATACCCTAGGAATTGGAGTTGGAGTTCCCTTCACACTGGCCACTAGGCAGCCATCAGATGGTTAAAACGATTGCTTGGTTACCACACTGAACTCTACTCAAGCTAGCAATTTGGAGGGGCAAGATTTTGTAACTCATCACAGGCTGAAGATGACTTAATTTATCCCCACACCTCTTTCATTTTGTGTAACATTTTCTTAGTGGTGCAGTCCACATGCTGGAGGGACGGGATGCCATCCAGAGAGACCAGGAAAGGTTTGAGAGGTGGGCCCATGTGAACCTCATTAAGTTCCACAAGGCCAAGTGTGAGGTCCTGCACATGGGTCAGGGAAAACCCAGGGCTGGGTAGAGAATAGATTAAGAACAGTTCTGAGGAGAAAGACTTGGGGGTGTGGGTGGATGAAAAACTACATATGAGCCAGCAATGTGTGTTCCCAGAAAGCCAACTACACCCTGGGCTACATCAAAAGAAATGTAGGCATCAGGTTAGGGGAGGTGATTCTGCCCATGTACTCTGCTCTGATGAGACCTCACCTGGAGTATTGTGCCCAGCTCTGGGGCCCAAGTGTGAAACATGGACCTGCTTGAGTTGGTTCAGGGGATGCCACAAAAATGATTAGTGTGCTTGAACACCTCTCCTTGCTGGTGTGAGGCTGAGAGAGTTGGGCTTGTTCAGCCTGAAGAAGAGAATGTTTGAAGGAGACCTTATTGTGGCCTTCCAGTACCTGAAAGGGGCCTACAGGAAAGATGGAGAGAGACTGTATCAGGGAGTGTAGTGTTATGACAAAGGGTAATGGTTTCAAATTGAAAAAGGGTAGACTTAGATTAGGTGTAATGAAGAAATTCTTCACTGTGAGGGTGGTAAGACACTGGAGCAGGTTGCCCAGAGAGGTGGTAGATGCTTCCTCCATGGAAGTGTTTAAGGCTGGATGGGAATTTGAGCAACTTGGTCTAGTGGAAGATGTCCCTGTCCATGGCAGGGGGCTTGGATCTTTAAGGTTCCTTCTAACCCAGACCATTCTATGATTTTCTATATAAAACACTGGACTATATTTAACACATAATCTCAATTTATGAGAAATGGCACACACTGTAGAGGTGCACTGGTATTTTTTCATGGCAGCATTGCAAATCTGGCACATTCTACAATAGGATGGAAATCATTCTGGCCAAGACATTAATAGCTAAGGTTAAGTTTACTGTGGCCAAAACAGAATCCCCAGTAGTTGCCGTGTTGCTCCTTATACAAAGAAGTTGGACAAAAATACCATCATGTCTGCTGGCCATATGGCTTGGAAAGCCAGTTAATCTTGGCTCTGCTTCTAGATCTGCACAGCCATGTTGCATTCTGTTTCTTCCAAAGCAACATTTCTAGGAAAATACTGTAACATTCATGTAGGCCCTCATTATCTTGAGCTTAGTGCAGAAGAGCAGTCAGAACAACAGAGTCCTAAGCACAGTTGCTATACTGTGGCTAATAACCTGAAATTATTGTCTAATCAACCTCAAATTAAAATATACCTAGAATATAATAATCTTTTTGCTAATTTTAATTCAATAATTGCATCTCTTCTTTATTACAACTGGCCTGCATAGCTTACATTGCCTCCAGATATATCAAAACTCCTGTTTCATGAATAAAATGAAAAAGAGAAAAGGAGAAGAGAGAAGAAAAGAGAAAAAAGAGAAAAGAGTAAAAAGAGAAAAGAGAAAAGGGAAAAGAGAAAAAAAGAGAAAAGAGAAAATAGGAGGCTTCTGACCCTGACAAACTGACCAGACATGAAGGAGTAGTACAGCTGCGCTCACATGGCACTTCGCTCACATTAACTAGCTGTCATTTCTGATCATGGTGCCATCAGCTCAAGCACTGGGACAACACTGTTAATGCAGATACTGGAGATATAGAACAGGCTTTCACTCAACCATGTTAATGCAAAGACAGAGTATCTCTAAGCACAGCTAAATGTTTGTGGGTCTATGCCCTGTATCGCTTCTCTTGGTTGGTTGCAAAATATGTGCCTCTTCTGCAGTTCTGGTTCCATGCATAAATGCATGGTCATCTGCATTTGATGGTCAATCTGACCATCCATGCATGGTCAGATGCATAAAGCCTCAGTCCTTAGAATCACAGAATTATTCTGATTGGAAGACACCTTCAAGATCACCAACCACAAGTGTTACCAGTCTGTGTCAGTATTCATAGCACTACAAATGATGTTTATGGTGTATATGATAAATATATGACATTATAAATCAAATTTTATCTCCCACTGGTGCTGATATCGTACTTGAATTTTTCCACAATCACTTTTATTTTTCTCAGATCTTTTCTACAAAGGTGCTGTAAAGGATATGAATGGATACAGATGCACAGAAATTTTATGATAAATACATTCTCAACACATACATTTTACAATAGCAAGTTTCAAAACAGCTTCATTTATCTGACTCTCCTTTAAAAAGCTCATGTTTGAGCTCTGTAGAGGGATTAAGTATCTTATTCAGCATTTTTTAATGCAGTCTGAACTTCAGAATAGATATGGTTACATACAAAGTCTCCAACATATGTATTATAAGGGGTATTACCAGCTGACCTACCCAGTTTTATAGAAATTCTAGAATACTGAAAGTTTTGCCTCCAAGTTTGTTTCCCCACCTTGCATAAACTCTACATCCACATCATTCAATAAGGACTGAAAGTAAAATTAAATGTGTCTGGTATATATGCTTTATTCTTTCAGAGAATATCTTTTAACAATTAACTGTTTCTGTTGCAGAAATTAATAACTCCTATTCTTCACTTTTATTTGGCTAAGAGCATTAGAAAACTCTGTGATTCTAATCCAGAACTATATTGACAAGATTATTGACCTGATTCTCTGATCAGCTCACTGTTTTAATTCACTGGTTCTGTAGAGGAAGTTGCAATTTATACCACTGTGTTCTGGGTCTGTTTAGGGGTTCAGGGCAGGTCCCCACGGAAACAGAACGTATGCTCTCCCCCCTCCCTATCCCTTAGTTCCCCCCCAGACAGGTGGGCAAAAAGGGAGATCAGGAGTAAAAAAAAGAGAGAGAGACTTTGCACTGTATTGGAAGTTTAGAAAGATATATATATATATTGTTTAAAAGGGAACAGAAAACAAGAAGGGAAGGTAGATATAGGTACAAAGATGGGGGAAAACACAATAAATGCAATATAATACAAAACCAAAGGTTGGATGGCTTCGGATTCACTGGAGGATGAGGAGTAGTGAGAAAATGGCTCCTGGCCGCATGGAGAGGGGTCAGCTCCAAGCGTCTCTTCCTCCCACGCTGGAGACCACTTCCTGCCTCTAGTATCCGGTGTGGACAGGAAGGGGGAGGGAATAACTGCTTCCCCCCTGGGACCCTCAGGGTGTCCAGCTCCTGCCTGTCCTGGTCTCAAACCTCAAACCATAACACACTGGAAAAAAGAATAATACCACGACCATTTTTAGTAAACTAAAGCTCCGAATTTATTTTGGAATTAATAGAAATGGTTGCACTAAAACAGAAGCATCCTTTGTTGTCATAGAAAATGAAATGGAAACGTTTTTACATGCTGAGTAGGAATCCCTTGCTTTATTTTTTTGTGTGCAAGTAGAGATCTGAGCATTTCCTGCTATCAGTGATACAACACTTACACAGGAGGAGAACATTTAGACTCAAAGAAGATCAGCAACACACTCCCCCAAGACCTATAAGCAAACAAAACAATAAACAAACAAATAATGCACAGAAGTATTTTCAGGAAATATTTTGGTTTACATTTTATGCTTTCAACAATTGGAATTGTTACAAACAGCACTACTGTAGTTGTTGTATTTCACAATATGAAAACAGCATGCAGGCACGTCTGAGAGATTTACACTCACATAGAGCCAGACTCATCCCACAGTGTCTGTAGAAACAACTGCCTTTATAAATTCAAATGCAGGTTAAGTGGCTGTCATCTGTCAGTTCTGTAAATAGTACTTCTGGCATGGACTCTGCAAGAGTGGAGTAGAAGCAAATGGGAGACAAAAAGTCTCTTATTTGGAAGCATAGACTTATAAATTGTATAGAAAATGAGTAAAATAATCTATGCTATAGAAGACTATTTAAGCTTATACAACATTCTTACCAGAAAAGGAACAAATCTAGACATTATGTATAGCTTTGTAGATAAAGCTTTGGATCAGTATTTGTTTGATAATACATTGAGTGTATCTATTTTGCTTGATGCCAACTATTTAAGAGACCATTTCCCACTTACAGGCAGGCAGGAGCAACATCAGCCTTTGGTTTAAGTAGATGGGAATTTGGTGTGTCTGTGGCACAGAGCCTAAGCCAATACTGAGCATCAGTAACATCCCAAAAACAAACAAACAAGCAAGCAGTTTTCAAAGGAGTTAAGAGCTCACATTCTCTGCCACACTAGCCAGGTCATAAAGCTTTTATGAGTATGGGACAGAAGGAGGTCATGTCTACTCATAGTACTCTGCACCCTTTGCCTTACTATGCCTCAGTTTTCCAAATGAGAAATAGGGTAAATGAGAAGCACTACCTTTAAATTTAAATTATTTATCACCGTTTGGGTTTTTTCTGTATGTCCAGTACAACAATTTGTGGTTCTGAAACAGAAATTATTTTCTCCAACAGATCTTGATGCTGACTCAATCTTCATAAACCTCTTATCATGTGTTAATTCACGCACTAACACAATTCCACAGATTCAACTATTATTCTTATCTCTACAAGAAATCTGTTTCCATTCTTTTTATTTTAGTCAGGACAAGAAGAAAAAAAAGAATATCTGAATTTCTTGTTGATTTTGAAGCAGTAACAGATAGTCAAACCCATAAAGCTCCTCCTCAGCAAGAGCTTCAGAGAGTTCTGAGTTTCGTTTTCTTAGAAAATTCCAAAATCATTAGCTTTTGTTCATGTACAATCAACTGCAAGAACAGGGCCGTGATATCTATTGACTCTTGAGTTTAAACAAAGACTGTAAGTATACCTTTCTACTCTTTCTCATAACTCTTTTCATGATTTTATCAAAAATCTCTTCTCCAAGACAGACTTATCCATTTTAAAGTTTAACTATTGTTTTAACTAAAGGTTAAAAAGGTTAAAAAGATTAAAAAGGTTACCCGCTTCTCCAAAAATGTTCTGGGGAACAGGGTTAAGATAATAAATGCATTTTGCAAAATGTAGGAAACAGTTTTTATATGACATTTACAAAATTTAAATCCATACCTTTTCATCACATTGAATTTTAGACATTGACTTTCATACCAATGGAAAATGAATTGAAGGAAATTCAAGAATCTTCAAGTCAGAGGAATTTTTGGATTTCATTAATCTTCTGCAAGTCTAATAAAATTCACCATTTTATAAAACCTGTTGCCTAGATAATAAATGATTGCTATGGGCAGATGTGAACTGGGAAAAAATCATGTTTTGTGCTTGCCAAGACTGTGGAAAGGCTGGATTATTCTGAGCAATGCAGGTAGGGGGTGTTAGAAACACTTGATATTGTCAAAGGAAGAATGAACAGCCTTCTTATGCCTCTAGAACATGTGACAACCCATGAAATCAGTACTTCTTGCAGGGAAGAATAAATATATAAACCAGTGAATGAACAGTGACCTGAAATTTTCATCAATTGGGTGGACAGCTACTTGTGACTCCAAAAATGCCACCACCTTACCTAGCAAGCTGCAAAACCATATTATTGTCATTAACATGGGAAGGGACATCTACTGGCCAGAACACCTCTAAATAATCAAACCCCAGAAATAGAAAAAAGCTGAAAAATCTATATTCAGCTTAATCAGACTGTAAGAAACACCTCCCAAGTATCCTGGTCATTCTACATTTCAGATGTAGTAGGGGCAAGTGTGGGTTTTACCAGGAATTATCCATTTCCTCTTTGCTCTCTGTGACTAATTACTACCATCCATAGAGCTAATGAATTATTTGCTGGGCATTTAATCTTTGTCTTGAAAGCCTTTGCAAACTGGTGCAGTTTTACAAGGTAATTCACCAGTTCCTCACCATTAAATGGACAGTTCATACAAGCATGTTTCCATTCAGAAGCATTTGGACTCCGCCTGTTCTTGCCTTTTTGTGTAATTTGCAACATATTCTTAGCAAGTGCATTTCTTCGTGCTGGTACGGTATACACCTTGGGTGATTGAGCTTCTTCTGAGGCAGAAGGAAAGTAAGATTAAGTCACAAAGAGCTGTTAGTTTTGTGCAAATACCTTTGCTTGAATAAAGGTATGGCCAACTACGTCAACAGTGAGACTCTGAATGGACATTAACAAGTGTGTTTGGGAGTATATCACAAACTATAGGTATAAGGCAAACACAAAGCCACAAGGAAAGATACAGAAATAACTCCCTCTCAGGTTTTATTAGAGGAGGAATATTTTGGTACACATGTTACAGAGGGTAAATGTCCATCGGACACGGACAAAAATAAATCCACCTTTCTTTCTCTTGTGTAGTAAACCCTTTGATAGTCATGTCAGGTGACATGTTTCATATAATTTATGTCACAGTAGCTGGGAAAACAATCTCACAATGCGTAGCCATAAAAAATACATCTGAGTATATTCTAGGTATATAATCTACATACTTTTATTAAAATTTGTTCATAGATTTTTACATATTTTACTGCATAATGCAAGAAGCTAATGAAGCTAATGAAGATAGGAATACTAGTCTTGGAAGTAGACTTTCAAGGGCTAGGAAAATGATAAGATGAAAAAAGGCATCAAAAGGCAAAAATATTACTAGGATATTTCAAAAGAATGTATATTAAGATAAAAAGAACCCCCAAAGATAGTGCTTATTCATTATAAGATGAAAAACAGTATAAATATAAGCAATAATATGGGAAAGATATATGTGTTCAGCAAACATTTCTGCTTTGACTTTGGGAAAGTGCCAGACAATTATGAGGATATGGTTAATGAAGAAATACTTTCCCTTTCAGCACTGGGAAGTATGACTAAAAGGAGTTTATTATATGTTGAATTTTTTTCTTTTTAATCATGTCTGGGTAGCTGACAGTTTTAGGAGACATAGATAAGATATGTTCTATATTATCAGGCCTTGCTTCCTATCAAGGG
Source organism: Eurystomus gularis (assembly GCA_013400335.1). Taxonomy (NCBI): domain Eukaryota; kingdom Metazoa; phylum Chordata; class Aves; order Coraciiformes; family Coraciidae; genus Eurystomus; species Eurystomus gularis. The sequence continues at coordinate 72,711 of VZZY01008936.1, read as the reverse complement.
AAGCTGTTATGTTTACTTTGCCCATATTGCAGTGTTTGTCCCTATTAGCATATTTCTTTACTAAGGTAGATATTTTCAGAATGCTGATCAGTCAAGATACAGCTAATTCCCTTCCTATCCACCTGGAATAATAAAAATCAACTGTAACAAACATTACTGGAAAAGGGTAGATTTCAATTAGAAATTAGGAATACGTTTTCCAGTGTGAGAATTGTGAGACGCTGGCACAGGTTTCCCAGGGAACTTGTGGATGCTCCATCACTGGGTGTGTTCAAGACCAGGTTGGATGGGGCTTTGCACAATCTGGTCTAGTGGGAGATGTCCCCGCCCATGGCAGGGGGTTGGAACTAGATGATCTTTAAGGTCCCTTCTAACCCAAACCAATCTATTATCCTATGATTTAACCGATTTTAACAAACATTGAAAGTTCTATGAGAATTTTTTCACTGGGCAATCTGTGAATGACACAGCCTTAGTTATTACCTGATTCTGGTTCTGTCCCACATCTGGGTAAATCTTCTCTTTAAAAGTCATTTTTTTTCAATTTTCTTCTGCTAGCAAATATTTTCCATACTTACATGTTACTGCTGCAGAGCTTCTAGTAGGTAGCTGCAAAGTAACAGGATATTGCTGCTATAGGATCCTCTGTTATAAAATCCATAGGAACGTGGTGTAGCTGGGGCCAGGTAGTGTGTGTACGATCCACCCTGTGCCTGTCTCCTATAGAGGAATTAGCCCATGCACAATTTCCCCCAGCAGCTATAGCTATACACACGTTGTGCACTGAATGGCGCAGAGGAAATGTGGCTGATGATGGTATTGTGAACCCTATCAGAGACAGGCAGCTGAGCTTGTCTTTGGTTTGTCTGTGCAGCTGGCAGCCTACATGAGCCCCAGTCACAGATCAGTGCGTGATGCAAATTACGAGTATTATAATGTTTCATTGACCTTTTTCTTCTGAAGTTTAGTATGGTAGTAGTTTCATTTTATATCATCTTGGCCTTAGTTAAGCTATGGCCTCAGGTGTTAAGAAGTTCTCAGGCTTTTAAAGAAGGTAGGCGGAGAAAAACATGATATATTCTCCCATTGAGCTGTTCTGCCAGCAGAGTAACTTGCAGCTGCATGGGAAATACTAGCTCCATAATTCTGCTGTCATTCCAGCCCATTTGAAGCAGTCACCTTCTCACCATCCAAGAGAGGAGCTGTCTCTTAGAAGACATTAAGGGAAAGGAACATAGAAAAGTTCTTTAGTATTAAAAATGATGTGAAGTTTGTTTCCCAAGAGTGCTTTCCAGACTATGCCACAATACTATTCATTAACATTTATGCTTACCGGTGCTAAAATCATTTCATAAAACATGTAAGCTAGTTATGACGAGGCTTTACATTGTCAGTCTTGCCTGGGCTCTGTTTTGGTATATGGTTGACCATAGTAGAGGCTGTTGTGGTGAAGAAGAATCCATCAGACTCACTGTAAGTCTCTTTGTAGACTCTGACTTAATCATCTGCAATAGTAGAGATTATATTGCCGTTTCAAATCTTTACACAGTACAATTTTAAAGTACAATGGTATTTTTTTATTATTTCCTTCAACTAGATGTTTTATATAGAGCTTTCCATATATCTCCCCATACCATGTGATTTAAAATGTATTGAAATGAATGCAGGGGAAGAAGAAAATGTATAATTTACATACACATTTGAAAAAAAAAGCTATGGCTTGAAATTCAAAGGAGCTTTTGTTGGCCTGCTGCCCTAGAATTACTTTCAGATCCACTTGCAATTTAAGCTTCTTTCAAGATGAAAACGTGTCCACAACTTGAGCAATACTCTTCTAAGGGGTGTTTCATGTCAGAACGTTATTCTTAGATTAAATATCACCCTGAATGTCATAGCATAGCAACTTAAATAGGAAATAGTGTTGAAATAATAAAGGAAATAGTGCTGAGATAAAAACTGTGTTTTAAATTGTGCTTGTTTTTACCCCACGCTGACTCCCTGGCTGATCATTCTTCATCCAGCAGACACAGTTTGTGGTATGCAGGCAGTACAGCTGGTCAGAATTGGCAGTACTGGCCTTCAGGGCTCTTGCATATGTGTTAGCCAACCAGCCAGGACAGAGATTTTTGGTAGGATATACAAATTCACAGTCCTTATATGTAGAAAAATGGAGAGAATGCTGCCCATGGCCTCTGGCACTACTTATGATAATAATGTTGTTCCATTATAGGCTTCATCCTAGGAGCCAGACTGACTTATTTCCTCTCTCTTGTACAAGTCCAGGAACTCAAAGCCATCATCCTTCTCAAAAGCAGGCTTTGCCCTGAGCATTAAAGGACTCTATCCAATGGTTAACATATTGTTCAGGCTGGAAGTAGATAAGTAGCACTGAGAGTACCACCTGCTATTAAATCTTAGATTCTTGATAGTGCCATGACAGCTGCTAGTCCTGGCTCTTACATAGTCAAAGAAGAGGAAGAAGAGGAGAGAATAAGCTTCTAATACTTTTACTCTTTGTGTTCAGTGCATAATTGGTTTTCTTGACCAGCAGCCAGCACTGATGCTATGTTATACTATGGGAGGTGTTATTCTGATGAATGGTACTCCAATGACTTTGGAAAGCAGTATTTTCTCTGCTAAGAAGAAGGTCATTAACTCTGTTAGGCCTGCTATTCTGCCTTTGGCAGTGGACACCGACGTGATTTCCAAAGGAGAATAATGCACATTTGGTACAAAAATCATTTGAGGGCTGGAGTGTTTGTGTTAGAGATAATGACTGCAAGACAAACAGGTTAATAAATGTTGAGCTTTACAGTGTGATAAGAAAGCAGAGAAGGAAATAGGAAAGAATACTCCACTGTGTGAAAGGTGAAATCAAGAGAAGAAAGAGAATCTATATCACAGAATCATAGAATGTTAGGGGTTGGAAGGGACCTCTGGAGATCGAGTCCAACCCCAGATCATCGACTCCAATCCCTATATGTATAGGTATATAAATATACGTACTTATATGTCATATACAAGGAAGATAAGGATATCATTTTACTTACAGAGAAATTTCTGAAAAGAGAAATTAACCCTAATTTTAGGATAACAGTTTCTAAAGACTTTCACATACCCAGAAACCGTTATATATGCTGGGAATAATGCTGTGCAAATGCCCACCCTGAACTCCAGCCCAAGTTTCCCTGCTCCTACACTTTGTTCTCATAATCTCGATTACTTCTGAAGTCTGAAACCTTCCCCTCAGGTTTCCTGTTGGAGAAGCTGATAGTCACTTCTTGCTTATCCCCATCTAGGTATGACTGCTCGTGCAGCCAGGAAGCTCACTTTCAGTTTCTCTTCTCTCTTCAGAGATGAAGCTTCCTCTTGTCTCTTCCTGAGGGTTTAGGTCTTCATGTCTCCATATTCCAAACCACTTCATTTAAGAAAGAGCTCAGGAAAATATGAAAGCTGTTTTGTAAGTTCTTTAAAAGCTTCAACTGGCAGAGTTATAAAACTGCCATCTTTTTTAAAAAATCCAACTTCCACATTATACTCCCTCAGTTTCCTCGGCAGTGAATTTCAAAGGATGGTTAGTTGCTGCACTAATAACTGTTTCCATTGACTGGTCTAGTGAGAGGTGTACACGTCATGGGAGGAGGGTGGGAACTAGATGATCTTTGAGGTGCCTTCCAACCCAAACCATTCTATATTTCTACAATTCTATTACATGCTCTGAATCAAAAAAGTATGCCAAAACTTTTACAAAAACAATAGCCTACTTCCCCTCTCTGAAACAGCATAAGATACAGTCAAACAATCTTTCCATAGCAAAAACCATGGCAGGAACACAAGTTAGCTCAACTAAGCTAAATAAAATTTTCCTAGTGTTAGAATAACTCAATCCCTGGATTCAGCATATGAAGGACTAATAGCGAAACAGAAGGACCTCGACTTGGAAATACTTCTGAATTTGGTATGAATGAGGTCATTGCTTCTAGTTTTGCTCTTCCAAGAAATCATTTACCACTTCTGGGGCTGTAAGACATATTGTCTAAAAGCACAGTTCACAAAGAAACACAACTTACCCTGAGGTTAAAAGGAGTTTCAGAGAAGAGCTATAACTAGTTACACAGAAAGTAATATTTAGAAAAACTTTTAAACTGCCTGACATGCATTAAAAGCTTCAACAATCAGAGACTGAAACTGCCAATGTTCAAACTGAAAGTAAAATACACTCTCTGTGGCTAAATACTAGAACAGATTGTTGAGAAATTCTGAGAAATCTTCAGTGTCACCTTTAACTTAAGGCAGTTCCTTCTTCAGTCACAAATTTGCTGACATTGACAGCAAGAGCCACTTGGTGATATTCTTTTAACTACATTAAAAAGTGGGTGGGTAAGGGGGTTATGGTGGTCTTCTCTGTCCTTAAAATGTCTGACAATGAAAATCAAATGAAATGTAGCGGCAAACTAGCTTTTATAAGAATTGCAACTTTTCTGTTATTCATGTGTTTAAACCTCAGCTTTGATATGGATAATTAGTCAGATAGTAAGTTTAGAAGAAAAGGTTTCATCAAGGTATAAAATGAATATTTTACATTATAAAGCTTGTATTCTTTTCTTGCTGTCAAAGCAATTCTGCCTTGATGGTCTTTTCAGGAATAACAATTGACCTATATGTTCTGATGTATTGAAATGAAAAAATTCACTCAAATATGCCCAGAAAGCATAGAATTTCAATAAAAACTTGGTTTTCTTATTTCTTATTTCTTTTTTCTTTCACTTGGAAGTTATATTTAGAGTGTAGGGTAATTCACAGTTTTTAGTACCTGAACTCATGTGTACAATACGCCCAATGAATATTTTTTTTGTTTTAGAGGCAAAAAAATGTTTTCATGTAATTTTTCTCATCTCTTTCTACTGATCTACAGTAATTTCACAAAAGCTGAAAAAGGAGGTTATTTGGTTTATAGCTTCTTAAAAGGAAAGTAAATTTGTGAAAGAAAACCTTAAAACCTTACAATTAATTTGAAAAGACCCCACACTTATCAAATAACAAATTGCAAATACTAATTTAGGCACACTGGTGATGTGCAGAGTCTTTAAGAAACTGGTGGGATTAGTCTCATGCTCTTGACCAGAAATTTGCATTAAATTTCAGGTAAATTACGTAAAGCTTTTCCTACTATAATTTTTCTGATTTTTTTTTGATAAAAAGTGGCATCTGCAAGAATGTGTCTGAGAGGAAAAGCAGTTCACATTTGCTGCACCAAATTGTCACCTATTAGGCATGTAAATTTAAATGAGACAGGAGATAAGACAGTTTGGATCTGCAGGAGAAACAGGAGGCTGCTGACTAGTAGAAGAGTTATATAAGAATATATTTGTCTGGGATTTACTAATAGTTGTGAACTAAAAAATATTAGTGTTGATTATGCATTGCATATCTTATCCTAGTCATTCAGCTGTGGGCAACTGTTTAGTTTCAGAAATCCCTCAAACGTTATTTGCTTTCCCCATCCTTGATTTTTGCCTTGTTGGTTAATTTTGTAAGTGAATGTTGCACAAAATAGAGCTAGGACCTTCAGTAGGCTCTTTCAAGCTCTCTAATATTTTTGCTTTTCTACAATCTTATCTAAGGGAAGTCTTAATTTACATAACTGTGGGAGTGACTCAACAAAGTAGCAGCTAAACCACAGTCTGTAGGTTGCCTTGGGCTTAATTCTCTCGTACTTGGCCTGTAACCAAAACCAGCTATTGCTGTACCTTACAAAGCAAAGTTATTGCAAATGCTGTGTATCTTGGCTAGATTTTAAAGACAATGAGTCCTTCCACTAATAACTCTACCTAGTATCTTAATTGGTAAGTAAATGAATAAAATATGTGTTTATTACTGTGTAATTGACTTGTTTGTTTTCCCTGCTATCATTGATTTATTTTGGAGACGGGAAGGGGACAAGTCTTTGAATTCATTTATATCCTTCCTACAATTGAAAAGTCATCTGTTTTTAGGAATTGGACCTACTGTCTACATATTTCCTCAAAGTGAAGGCCAGAAGTTGAGAAAACTGGAAATATAGGTCAAATGTAGTGTGATAGTGTTGAAATTGCCCAGCTATGTACCTAAGTTATGTTGTCAAAAAACAAAGAACATGGCCTATTTCTTCAAATACTTTTAAAATTTGGCTAGTCTTAATGAAAACACTTGTTGCATTTGGTCCAAATTTGGGGAAATTATTCATTTAATTTTAGTTTCTAGCAAATCTGGTTGTTCTGGGGCTGCATTCACATCAGAGGCTAAACATACACAACAGGAACAGCAGCATCCTAAGTGGCTTATTGTTTATTTATTTTTTTCTGAACAGTGATTTTATTATGGAGTTCTGCCTCCACTTCTAATAAATAACGCTCGTTCCTATAACACATGACAGAGTATCACTGTCAAAGCCTGTTGTAAAACCCAGCTAGTCGCCCCCAGCTAGTCAACAGAGCAGAGTAGTTTGCAAATGAAGAACATTTGTCTGAATGACATATTTCTGAATCAGGATTGCTTTGTTTTGCAGGGAGTTTGGCCGCTGGAAAGTAAACAATCTTGCTGTTGAAAGAAGAAATTTCCTTGGCTCCCCTTTGCCTCTTGCCCCTGAATTCTTCCGTAACATAAGGCTACTCGGACGTCGCCCAACCCTTCAACAGATCACAGAAAACCTTATCAAGAAATATGGGACACATTTCCTACTATCAGCTACCTTGGGAGGTAGGGTTAATGCTTGAAAATGTTGTGCATAGTTTGGTGTGACTGAACCAAAAGTATTGGTCGCAACTCATTTATCTGTAAAATTGTGGTGTTCCTTCTTAAAGCAGCTGGGCTGAGCAGCTGTCCCTGACTGGACTTTAAAACACAGGAGTGGTTTTTTCTAGAAGCCTCACGGCTCCTTCTTCTGCTGATGTTAAACTTTGCTTTATTGATGTTGTGTAAATAATTTTATAGACAAAATGATAAGAAATCCCATTGCTGAGATTGAGGTACTTTACCTGAGTTCCTTATATGCATGCTCCTTGTTCTATTGGGGATGCTTCTTTGCACTAAGAGGTCATTAAGGAGAGTCATCTTTTTTCTATCTAGATTAATAATTGTATCAATTTACATAATAACAGATTACACAGGTATCTGGGCCCATTACAGTACTGCAGAGATGAAGCAAAAAAAAAGTAACAATTATTTCCAACAAATCTTTTCGGCTAGGAGAGTTCTAAAGTACTTTGACTGCTGGGAAGTCCCTATATTGTCACTCTACCTTTTTTAGAACTGATCTTCACTTAACCAGTAGGACTAAATTTTCAAAATAGGATGATGAGGTTTTGCTGTATGATTCCTATTAACTCAATAGAATTTGCATCTCTAAATCCCTACAGACTACTTTAGAAAGGGTAGCATGATGTATAATTGGGATCCAGTCACCAAATGGATTGAAGAAATCCAGTGAAATGGCCTAATGTTCAAGAGAAGGCATAAATTGTTCGGAATGAAAGATAATTAATACCTGCGATTACCCATCTAGGCATTACAAAATGAACTGACATTTTAGAAATGCAGTTTTATCCCTTGGTGGGTGATTATATTAAAGAGAATTCTGGTGACTGAGCATCCTTCCAGCAGGACAGTCTTGTCAAAATCCTTTAATCACCTGAGGAATGGTTCTTTTTAATACATTTCATAACTGAATTCTAACCATATATTAAGGAAATGACAGCCTTCCTATTCTCTTTTGGCTGATATCTGAGATCTATAACAACTGAAATGTCTCACAGGAGCTCCCTTTTGGAAAAGACAATTCTGGAAACAAGGCAGATTTCTGTCTTGCTGTAGTTATTTAAAATATCAAAGAATGAATCCCTATCATTAGTTTGGGAATCCGTGCTTCTACAGCAAATCTGTTACCACTAGAATGTCAAGAACAAATGGCATGTGTTGACCAGCAATTTGGAACAGAATTCCCAGAATATTTTAATCACTCAGTATATTTCTCCCATGCAAAAAGTACACCTTTTATACATGACTGTATGTTTTCTTGTGTATACTGCACACAGCACACCTGAGCAGAATAACAAACCGCAGAAGAGAAAGAAAATGTTTCTTAAAATATAAAGCATAATCATTAAAGATTTGGCTGCAGCATGTATCCTAATGCAGGAATTGTCCAATGGTGACAACCATTTTTTAGTATTACTAGCTATTTGGTAATTATTAACTAACATAACTTTCAGTACTAACAGCCATATGATGAAATTAATTTTCAGGTTGAAACTAGACCTAAGAGATTGTGGAAAACAGTTTGACACAAATAAAAACTGTTCTTTAAAAGTACAAAGCACAAGTACCACACCAGTCACGAAAGAGCTACAGACTCGGCACCTTTCAGGAAGCATGGCCCTAAGTAAAAACTAAAACTTAAGAGTAGTTCTTTTGAAGACATTTGAAAATTGTGGCTTTAGCACTCAATATTCTCCCCAAAGCCCCGTGATTTGCTTCAGGGAAATTGGGGTAGGGTTCCCTTTCAGACGACTTCACAAAGGCCTTAAAATGCAGCAGCTTGCAAAAATTTTCCACTCACAGGGAGACAGTGTTGACTTCTGGGCTCTGGCAATGCTTAATGAAGTCAAAGGGAGGTTTTGTATTAACTTTGATGGGTTTTGGTTTAGGTCCCTAGCCTCAATTTTTAGGCATGATTTCAGGCACACCTGCTGCCTTCCATTATCATTGGATCAGTGCTGTATACTTTGAAAAATTGCTTCAATTAAATAATTACAGGGAATTAGTTAATTTCTAAGAATGCTTTCATGAAGTAGCTAATAACCCTATACTTTCTTGTCTGTGTTACTTCTCATTTCTGGGCTAGACTGAATGGGGATTCCCAGAGATTCTTGTCCACACCTTATTAATATGTAATTAGATTTTTTTTTCGTTTAATAATGTATTTGTACTTTCCTTTTAAGTACAAGTTGTTTTATTCTGAAAGCTCCTTAAAAGCAGAAGACCAAACTGAGTCTGCATAGTGCTTTTATTTAAAAGAATCCCCAATCATGTGTATTCATGGACATAAAGGAAAGCTTGCCAAATGAGAAAAGAAGGCTGAGAGGGGATCTTACTAACATCTATAAATATCTGAGGGGTGAATGTCAAGTAAAAGGGGCCAGTCTCTTTTCCATGGTGCTCAGTAATAGGACAAGGAATAATGGGTATAAGCTAGTACATGGGAAGTTCCACCTCAACATTAGGAGAAACTTCTTTACTGTGAGGGTGACAGAGCACTGGAACGGGCTCCCCAGAGAGGTTGTGGAGTCTTCTTCTCTGGAGACTTTCAAAACCCACCTGCATGCATTCCTATGTGGCCTGCCCTAGGTGATCCTGCTTTGGCAGGGGGGTTGGGCTTGATGATCTCTAGAGGTCCCTTCCAACTCCTAAGATTCTATGATTCTATGATTCTATGAAATGAATGATCCTGTGGTAAGATTTGTGTGCCTCTGTGACCATTTGGCTTTCATGAATATCCCTTTTTGACCACAAAGGGAATTCCTGCACATGGTTGTTCGTGACACGTTCCCAAGTCTTCACAAACATAGAAATATACTTCTTGAGGGCATTATGAAATGAGAACTTAGGGAAGTTCTATTTTTCTTGCTGCCACAAGAAAATGACATTTCTCACTCCTTCTATTTCTCATGGAAATTTTATCTTCTTGTGACATAAGGCAAATGTCCATAATGAGCAGCTTCAAGCTGCATGGTAGAAGGACCTTATGTAATCCAGTTTGCACGGCAAACACTGGACTGAGCAGTTTGTTCACGGGCAAGCTCAAGTGCCAGTGCGCAGGAATAACTTCTGTTTCTGTATTGACTGCCTGCAGTGTCAAACCTGCAGAGAAAGGAGAGCTGTGGCTGCTCATTTTGTTTAATTTTGTGCACTCATGCGGATGCTGTGTTAGGCTGGGGCTTCACTAGGAGACGAGAAAGTTTCCTCCACTCTTCTAGGACAACATATATCCTGCTTGCATTAGCAAAACTGCAAATTTACATAGCCCAGCCAATGCTGACCAGAGCAGCTTTAGGGAAAAGGGAAGAGAGGACTCCTACAAGGGAACTCCATTCTTGAAGGTGAGAGAAGGCTTTACTGAACAATTCCCTGAGTATCTCTTTAAATGAGACTTGCTTTGAGCAGGGAATTGGACTGGATGACTGCCAGAAGTCCCTTCTAGCTTAAATTATTTTCTGACTCTATGAAATGTATGTCTAAATTCTTTATCAGCTTTCACCTAGCAGTTACAAAAACCAAAGATTCTCCTTTGAATGGGAGACAACACACAGTATTACATTTTTGCCTTTTGTTCTGCATTTATACTTCTCTCTTCTGCTGGCATACAGCATGATGCAATGAAGACCTAGCTTACTGAATAATATACAGAGGCATTAGCTGCTGTAAACTTTAATGGTTTGCAAAAAATAGCATGCAGCAGTGAGCTTCAGAACTGGAAGTTATTGTGAGGCCTAGGGCATCACTGTGGAGTAAGTAGGAAGAAGAAAATATCAGTGAATCCCCTTTTAAAGGCATTCACTTTAATGCTGTTCCTACAAAAACATGTTAAAGGCTGCTCAGGAAACTAATAGTCTTGGTGACGAGGAAATCACAGATAACTAGCCTACTACAGTGAAATTATAGACCTTTGTTCCAGGCATTTGGGTGACGTGACTCTGGTTTGGGTGCTTTGCAAGATGAAGATTGTGGACTTTGCAAACAAGTTCCCTGTGCTTCTGGAAACATATTAACTGTTCTGAATCAACAAATTTGCAGGAGATTGGCAAGGGTTCTTATGAAACTAGAACCTTTTTAGGCAATTGGCTAAATGGTAATCTTAAATCTCTGAGATTGATTTATGGGGTTTTTTTGCTGTTATTGTCAGTCATAATTGCTCAAGCTGTTCATTACCAGACCATCTACACATTCACCTCTCTGGGTCAGGAAATATCCCTTGATTATGTTGAAAGCTTTGAGAACCAAAAGGGAAAAAAGGTAATTTTGTCTTTACAACAGACAATCTTAATTGGTGTCAGCAGATCAGCTTAACCCCAGCCTCTTGTCATTCTCCATTGATGACAGTTCCACAACTGAGTTTCGTAGTTACACCTTTACTATTCTACACACCAAATAGAGAGGGTCACATTTTCTACCTCTGATTATTATTCTTCTTGAGCAGTATATTACTCTGTATACACAGACTGGAGAAATTGTCAGGTGGTTTAAAACAGTGAATCTCAATGAATTCTGAAGGGTTTATGATCACTTACACTAACTGCTGATGTGACCCTTGTTTTCTATAACACTTCTTTCAAGGTAAGATACAAATAAGGGAGGAAGAGTCCAGTCTCAAATGACTGATGTAAGAAAGAAACTTGTGCATGATAAGGTGAAGAAAAAAGGCCAAAATATATTATCTTTTTTTTTTCTCTCCCTGTCTACTCAATGAAGAATAATTTTAAACCCTAAACAGATGGTGTATATGGAATTAACGTGTGCTGTTATTCACTTGAACCACAGAAATGATACCACAACTGGCCTAGCATTAATTTATATACTTTTTGAACCATCAGCATCTGCTTAAGTTTAGGAAAATGACCTGGTAAAACCCTAATGGTACATTCCATGGTCCATACATGAATAGATTTTCAACTAGTGCTGAGCTATTTTTTATAACGAAGACGTAACAATACTTATTTTTACTTTTTACTATAATGCATTACAGCTATTGTAACTGCAGTGTTCTATTTAATCAGAAACTTTCAAGGGGTTCATTGGCCAAAGACCTTTATGCCTTTGTAATATACGTATATATGTATGAAGAGAGAACTCTAAGTAGATAGCTGTGGAAAATGCTCAGATATATCTGCCTTTGAGTGTTATCCTTTCATTACTGTTTCCCCTCTTTCTGACATCAAGTGATGGGAACTGCTTGAATCACAGCATTTCCTACCACTATCCAGTTTATAGATGAAAATATGAAACATCAGGGTATATGATCCTTTCAGCATTACAAAGATGTGGGTACAGGAAAACAGTATCTCAATAATTGAGGAAGAAAATAGCACTAGGCATTTAAATCATATGAATATGTATTATGATGTAAAACACAATATATTTACTCCTTCAATAGATGGTTATATTTAGTTACAGTTGTTATAGCATTATTCCAATTCTACCATGTCAATGATTGTGATTTGCTTTTTTTATTTAAATAATTCCTGAAGATAATCTTAAAATGCACACAAAATTAATTTCTAATCTCTGAATGCCATTTATAAATTGTTGTTTAGAAGTCTTATATCTAAATGTCTATGGATGGGTTATGTGTCTAGGTAAGTTTTTATATACCCATTTTATTTCACGCTTTATTTTCTGAAAAACAGTATGTAGAGTATGTTTCTCAACTCAGGAGTTAATTTTACTTATGAATACAAATAATGGAAAATATGTTCATATAAACTTAGAAAGAGTTAAACATAAGGGCTAAGTTATGAACTTGCAAAATTCCAGGGCTGGCAGGGACATTAGTTTATATTGTACCAAGGTCAGTCTGTAGCATGAATGTCAGTCATTTGCACCCCCAGCGAGTATCTGTCAGTGACAGCAGCTACATGGTAATAAACCATCCGCATAGTGACTCCGCTAATTTCTTGAACTAATCACTGGATTACGTGGCGTTGTTTTGTGAGGGTGACCACACGTTTTTATGCTATTTCTTTTAAACCTGAGAAAGTGAAGTTAACTGATTCATTAATTTTGTGAAGAAGGGAGAACACTGCTTTCAGAGCTTGCAGAAAGGACAGCTGTGTGGATCTGGTGGTGAATAATCACGATTTCTTCGAATTATTCACTGTTATTAATCCTTTTCTGTTTTAAAAATTCATAATCTTGAATAGTCTTCTAAATCACTTCTGTTTTTTTACTAATGTCTGGATGTCTTACTACCCTGTTTCAGGGTGGCAAACTGTAGCCAGTAAAAAATAAGACTCATCTGTTTTTCAAAAAGTGAGAGAAGAGTCTCTTTTGACATAGATTTAATTTTATCTTAATTTACGTAAAACTCAAATTGTCTTCCACAAATTAAATAGGAGTCAGTGATGGTACTTTACAAACCCCTCAGTTCTGGGTGTGAAAGGAAGCCATGTAACCATACTGCAGTGAAATGGGTGCCAGAGTATCAGCATATGGGGAGTTCTCTGGTTTTTTAATCCTCTTTCTCTAGCAAGCACTAAATTAGTTCTGGCAGATGAAAAAATTTCAGGATCTGCAAGACCTCATTTGAACAGCAAATATTTGTGAAACACACCTCATTGTACCTGGTATTAGCACAGTGCCTGAGAATGCCAGTGATGAACTAGGACCCACTTGCTTGAGGTGCTAACAAACACAATGCAGAGATATTTGAGGAGAAAGTGCTTCCTTTATATTCACACCAAAGGCCCCATCACTCCAGCTGCATGCCTTCACTCAACTTTGAGAGATGTAATCTAATGTGATCTGAGTCAAAGTAAACATCCAAAATCATTTCAACTAGGTTACAGAGGATGAAAAACAAAACACATCTGTCAGGGAGCGGGAACGGAGACTGCTGGGCTGGGGATGCTGGGGGATCCTGCCTGCCAAAATGCACCCACCAGCAACTGCCACGGGAAGCATGGGATCAAGCAGGGCTAGGATAATACGATGATGTGATAACTGTGAGGGGGTTCAAAGGTCATTTTCCTGACATTTTCTAATCAAAACAAAACAACGCAACACACAACACTGTGCTTTTTCAAGGTATTTTTTTTTAAATCGGAGTTTCTTTTCCAGTTCTGCTTGCTGACCACTAAAGAAGAAATATTTTTGATGGGAGAAAATTAAACAAACTGTTTTAATAATAAAACTTAACAGAATTCTGATGAAATAGGAGCAGTCCCATCATCTCTACTAATAACTAATCCAGAGCAATCAAACAAGTTTACACCAGAGAAAGATGGGATGGCATACAAGAACTCTCCAGACATTTTTTCTCTCTGTTTTCCAGAGATTTTCTGTAACATTAAGGACTTGTTTTTGTTTATCTTACAATTCATTGTAAAGTATTCTCTGTGGAAAGCTGGTCAAACTTGCAAAAGTCACTTTAATCTAAATATGCTAGCTAAGACCTAGGGGAAAAAAAAGAGAGAAATCTCCCAGTGAAATTTTGCCCCTTGTTTGCGCAACCTGAACTGGTCACAGATTCAGTATTTACCCCTGTGATTTCTGATGTTTTCTGTTCCGTTACGATGGTGTCTTTATAAATGCACAAAGCCCATGGCCGCTGCCTCAAATCTCAGCCCACCACATCGCTTTTAATTTCAGAAACATCTTTGATACCAGCTAGAGTCACAAGGCAGGTTTAGAAAAGGCAAGCTTTATTGCACAGGCATCACTGAACACCAGCAATGCTGGGACCTAGACGGGGTTTTGATGGAAAATATCTCTCAGAGCACAAGTCATTAGGCTATGCCGTACTTTTCCAGGTCTCTACGGGTGGCAGGGATGCAGCGTGATGTGAATCATGGCCCACCTGGCTGTAGGACTGGCACTGCCTCTCATTGGCATAGCGTAGCAAAACACAGTGCACAGGTCTGCAGTAATGCAACGTGTGTGTGACTACCCTGCCAAGCAACCCTAGTCTGCTTTGCTGGAGGTTTTGGCAGTAGTTAAATAAAATGCAGATCTGTGTCCGCTTATTACAGCAGGGAAATCGGGTAACTGGATGGGGAAATTCTATTTACTTACAGAGGTTCCTTTAATTCCTGGTTCTTTGGAGTTCAGGCAATTAATTCCTACTTTGATAACTGCATGCGCACAAAAAAAATGCCCCATTACAGAACTGTGGGAGGATAAGTATAAATATAATGGTGAAAACTGAGGTAGGCCCCAGCTGGAATAGCCAGCTGTCCTGGGCAGCAGCTGCCCCTTCCAGGACAAAGTGAAGACACTGGACAAGCCCAGCAGGTCTAATTAGGTAAGATGCTTCTGAACAAAGGCAGCATTGCTTATGTAAGGTCTGAAGGGCCTGACTGTCTTCTGAATTTGAAATACAGTAAGATACATTGATTGACATGAACGTGCTCCTCTTTCCCCAAACAGAAATGAATTTTGCAAGCCGAGGTAGCTGTGCACCAGATGTGGCTTCCTCACAGAGGCATACATTCTTTCACATTGCTCACCACCATGATTATCTCCCTTTAAAGATGATGTCATGGTTTCATCCTACAAATTATCCCTCTACAGCTACTACTTTCTGGCACATAAACCCATACAAAGTTGGCATCCCGTCCTATAAATGGGCAAAGTGTCACTGTAGCAGATGGGTGAGCAATGAAACTAGCACGAGTCAGACCCTATCAAGGTAGCTTCCTTTCCAGGAACAAGGTAATGGCATCAGGGGAGCTCTTCAGCACCTAAAATACAGGTATACTGATATTATTCATTGATCCTCAAGACTGATGTTGAAGAATGCAAGTTACCAGACACAGGCTCAGAAAGTGAGACAAGAGGTTTTGTAGTTACTTCAGACATAAGTTACACAGAAGAAAATACTGAGTCACTTAATAATTATTTTTTATGTTCATTTTCTGAAGTAAAGACTTTTACCTAAATGCATTACTAAATTCTTGCTTGGCTTGAAACACAGGGGAAAAAATCCATGAAATAAACAATATATGTGGAAAATTCCTTTACAAATTTAACAGTATCAGTGGGTCTGATCTGGAATGGTTCTTAAGAACTCTCTCAGTTAAACAAGTGAGATTTTGCTTTGGTTTCTGTAATAAGATAGCTTTCTTCTGAAATGAGATATGATAAATGTTTTAAAAGAGGGAAACAAAAGAAGAGAAAATTCTACAGTATTACAGTGTTTTAATTTTATTTTACACTAACGTTAAATACTAAAAAATGAAGATATTAAGTAACTTTGGAAATAAACACATTTTATACATGATTTAAATTGTGTATCTACAGAACATCCCTGTTTTATTGGTAAATAGAAGTTGGTATAGCAGCCTTATCCCCAGTGTCACTGAATTTCAGGCATAAATGTGTCCTATTGTATAGTTGTTACCCATACGAGGCACCAAAAAAAAAGAGTAAATACCTGGAATAGTATCTGTTCTCCATGTGCTTAGGCACTGAAGTATCTGCACCTGCCATCACAGAGGGATATCTAAACATGAGACGATAACTAGGGAAAATTTTGGCTTGCTACGTTATTGCTGGCAAAATGAGACTTACAGAAGACATCACCAGTGAACATTATGTTTTCTGTTTCCCTTCTCAGGAGAGGAGTCACTCACGATTTTTGTGGACAAACGGAAGCTGAGCAAGAGGTCAGAAGGAAGTGATCCCAGCACGAACAGCTCTGCGGTGACTCTGGAGACCCTGCACCAGCTTGCAGCCTCCTACTTCATTGACAGGGACAGCACACTGAGGAGACTCCACCACATCCAGATTGCCTCCACTGCCATAAAGGTAGGGAGAGTTGTCCAGGGTGAACCTGCAGATGTGTTTCCAGATTCACTAGCTGGTTTGCAGGAAAAATGTGTTTTGATTAGTAAAAAAAGATTTGTTAGCAGAACAATTTTTTTTTTTTTAAAATCTCTTTACCTGAATCAAAGCATTCAGTTGACAACAGAGGTTCTAGTTTTAGAAGAGGGTCTAACGCACTGAAGGCATTAGTCTTGCTGAGTGATACATCATTTGAATGATACAGATGGCCCTTACAGAAATGTTTGGTCATTGAGACAATCTCCTTTACATGTGTGCTCAGCACCTGCGTTTATAGATAGACTTATATTTGTGTACAGGCACATACAATTCCCTCATACTTCTTTCTTTTTCTTTTTTTTTTTTCTTTTCCAAACATAGTTATTGTACTCCTCTGACTGAAACATTAATTAATTAATTTTTAACTGACTTCTGGAACAATTTGGAGCTCTTGGTCCTGCACTTTTGTGGATGCACATCTTATAGTCTGTTATGAACTCCTTTTAGCACAGTTTGTCAGTCAAAGCATCCTGCCTACTGACTGCAGTAGGTGAATCACAGCACTGGAGGATGCTTGGCCAAGATCAGTGCTCTGGAAGGTATAATGAAAAGCAACAACTGTTCTTTTGAGCAGCTCTCTAACCTAATGTTGTTTACTTGCAATAAACTCAGTCCATTTCCGGCACTGAAGAGCAAATAAAATTTTAACTTGTAGTTGAATATGCATTAATTATGAAGCTTTTAATGTAAGTTGTGATTTAGAATCCATTCCGTTTATTGGATCTTTCCACTGGTAACTAAAGTCTTCACTGAAGCCAACGTGGGTTCCAACTACCTTAGCTGCTACTAAAGTAAATATAAATTTACCTCCCTGGAAGTACCAGGGTCTTTACAGTGAGAAGGATACAGGTGGAATTTGTGGCTTGGCAGCACCTGTTCTGTTTGGCTGCTGGTATGTGAAGGATATTCTTCCCGTCCCATCCATCATGGACAGCTAAGGCCAGCTCAGGGCTGGTCATCCACAGGTGCAGTGTGGCCTTTGGCTGCTCAGGCAGCACAGCTGGCAAGGCAGCAGAACCAACACAGAGTCCCATCTCATCTGAGGGTTTCCCATCGGATCACACAGTCTTGCTGCAGACTGCCACACTACCCATCCCTCTGATCTGACTTGTCCTCATAATCTCATTGTTTATTATGTAGATGTGCAACAACCTTTAAAAACCAATCTCCTTCCATCAAATATCATGAATGGCTTTTCTTCTACAGTAGATGATTTATGGCTGGAGCCAGTGGTAGTGGAGGAAGTGACAGAACACAGAAAAGCAGAGACAAAACAGGGTCTGAAAGAAATTTCTCCTTTCTATTACATGATTTTTTAAAAAAACAAATTTGTGTCATAATTCAAAATTCAACCCTGCATGCTAACAGTTTATGTAATGAACCTTCTACATGTCCAAAGTTTTTACAAACATCTGAAGTACTGGGGCCTGAGCTGTGGGCCCTGATCTGGAGTTGACCTGTGAATGACTCACAGAATGTTTTGTTTTTCTTATTGGCTTCATGTTTCACAGGCAGAACCTGGTCCACCTGTGGCTCTGCCCTCATCCAGGTGGTCATAGTTGACCAGGGTGGTGGGCAAGGCCAGGTCTATGTTAACCAGGAGCTGATCAGTTGGAAGAGTTTCTTATTGGGTGTGGCTTCTGCTGGGCCTGGTTGCCTTTTGCTGAGCTCTCTGGGTGCTGTCCTTCCATGTGAAGGGCCACTGAGGGAGTCATCTCTGTTCGTTGTGTCCAGCAGGTGATGCTGGCACCACAGTGGGCAGGACTGTCTGAAAGGAGACTTCTAAGGGGATGTTGCTGAGTTCAGCATTGTCCTGTGTGATCAGGCAACTGATGGCAGCATAAAATGATGATGGCTGAACTGGCATAACACCACCACAAAATGACCAAGTTTTCTGTCCATCCCCTCATGGAGATGGATATAAATGCAAGCTGTTTTTCATCAGCAAATCCGATTTGGTAAATAGACTGTCTCTAGAAAACAGTCTCACATCAGATGCAACAGTGCTGATACAGGCAACTGTTACTTTTTAGCTTGATTTAGTTGAGAGGCTTGGAGCATTTGCACTACAAATTTCTATTGTCAGAACACTTAACTGAACAAAAAACCTATTTCTGTTGAAAACTAGGAACACAAAACCAGCCGGAGAAGGCTTTTTTTTGTTCTCTCCCCACACAGATTTTTGAAACGCTGCTGTTTTTAAATTGGAAAACCATAAAATAAAGTTCTAGATTGGTGGTGTAAATAGCATATTTCAAGATAATTTATTAAAATATGTATATTAACATCTGAGTTAGAACACAGGCTTTGTGTAGAGCTTCAGAACCTGATCAGCTTGCGGGCTGGTTCGGGAGAAGTGACACCCTGTGGGACCTGAGGACCAGGGTACCCTGGCCATCAGCCAGCTCTGTGCCTGCCCCTCCTAGGCTCCTCCAGAGAGGAGAGTGAACCCAGTACTTTTTACACTGTAGACTACTGGGAAGCTTTTTAAGTCAAAGCACCTGGTGTATCTAGCTTGCTCACCACAGCTCTGCTCAGAGCCTTCCACTGCACAAGAGGTTGAACTGAGGATTAGCAAAGGGAGTCCAAGTAAAGCTCTCTCAGTTTACCATAACTCCCTTCTGACAAGCATCAAAGAAAGTATAAAGTATAAAGGTATTGGAACGGGTTTAGAAACCCTTGGCATTCTGAGTTTATCTTAAAAGTTTTCAGAGTGATACACAATTATTTTTTGATTGCTGACTAGTTAACAACAACAAAAATCATTATCAGAATCTATGTAGTATTTCATACTACCATTTTTGATTCATTTTGGATGGATTTTTAATTCAGTATACTACAGTCTACCATACTAGCAGAGTTTATATTTTAGGAAGAGAGAACTGACGGTATGAATAATGTTTCATATAACTCATCCTCTTAATAGGAAGAACTTAACTACCCTTTTGGGAATGCACATATGAATAAACCAGAAAAATACACTCTTTGGAACAGTCAAAATTTAAAACACAAATCAAAAGACATGGTATTTGCGGGTAAATCAGTACACTTCAGTGCACAACTGAGCTCTGCTGCAAAGGTGTTCCTGGAATTTTGGACTTCAAAATGAACAGGAATCATTTGATAATATTTGCTTGATGGCTTGTTTGTTTTTGACATTTCCTGTAACTATGGAAAACCTGAAACTGCAGCAGTAGTTAGAAACAACTTTGCACAACTGTTTGTGCAACCATGTATTTGCTGTTTGTAGCATTCTGAGATGGCTATCTCGATGGCTGTGACACCCCTAAAAATATTATTTGAGAAGAAAGATTTAAAATACACTTTCTTTCCTTCAAAACCAGAAAACCTCAAAGAAAGTCCACATTCTTTGTTCCTTTTTCCCCCCCTCAAATTGATATAAATTTTCCTTTGGAGGTTAGACTAGATCATGCCTCATACCTTCTATGCAAAAATAAAAAAGAGCATATTTTCTCTTCAAAAGCAAAAGGATAAAATTTATAAACACCATGACATATCCTCTAGACAAGTTGCTATGTTAATTCTGTGCACTTTCTTTTGACTTTTCTCCTGACTTGTCTATCTTTTAGGCTATTTGGTTTGGGCATTTGGGTGTCAGTAACAACACTAACAAGATTTAATAATCTTTTAGCCACAAAAATGTGGTAATAACATTATGGGAAGAAATAGTATCTCATCTACAGGAGCATGAAATAGTAAGAAAACCCCTAATATACAGTAGCAGAGGAAATCTTGAAGCTACCCAAAAAGCACCAACAAGGATGGATTTATCTATGCCAGGAAAGAGGATGAGCATTTAACAGAGCTACAGCAGTAGTCATACACCAGGACAGCAAGGAGCAACCAACCGTTCACAAACTACGGCCGCATCTGTGTTTAGCCATTCAGTTCCTAGGGTTTCCAGCTTCTCTAGTTGGTGCATCCTTAATAGATTAAGATGTAAGGTCCTTACAGATGGGATGTGGAGAGGGATCCATTAAGTCTGTTCATTTACAGCACCAAATCAAATATTAGGTGAGAATGATCAAGCTCAGTTAGTCTTCTGAGAAAAAAAAAAAATCACCAGCAATAAATATGTGTTTTCCTAAATTCTAAGAATTTCTCTTTGGAAAGCAACACATAATGAAACATTTTTCTCCCTTATGCAATTAAAACCATGAATACCTGAGCAATTCTTGTATTCTTCATTCAAACTCATTGAGATATGTGATAGCTGATTTTTTTTTTTCTTATGGATCTTGCTACATTAATTTGTAGGATTGATGAGGGAGTATAGTATTTTGATAAGTTTTATAATTAAGCTTTTCTACCAAAAAGCTAGGTTATATCACAGAGAAAGGAAAGTATTAAGAAGGGGGAAGTAAGAATTAATATTCAAGTCTTTACATTCAATTCTTATTTATCTAGTGAAAACCAATACAATTCAGAGCAAAAGCTGTTACTGTTGAGCATGAGGAAATAAGTGGGAGAGATGTATTTGGGGAATCAAGTTCATTAATCAAATCTGTTTGTAATCAAGTTTGTTAGCTGTGACATACTTATCCTTAAAAATAGCATGAGTGCCTCTGATTGAGGCTTCGCATTAATCACATAGCCGATACGGTCTTTATTCCACATTAAGAAGGGTAATCTGGAAATTCTTTTTATTTCTGTGAACTGGAAACCAAATGTTCATATGAGCCACCCAGAACCTATATCAATATTTAACTTGTTTAAAAGTCCCCAATACATACATTCTTTCAATATTATTTTAATGCATGCATTTCAGGGTAAGTGGTTAGGCTCATATGCTAAATCAACAGTTTGTAGCCTCAAGGGCCTCATTGGAAACTCACCAAGTGCCTGAGGGCTGCATCTAATTTGCATATATATTTACATGAAAGTACATCCTGTTGTGTTTGAAATATTACAGAGCCAACATTGCTTCCTTTGCATGCTCATTTTAGAAGCTTTTCCTGTGAAAATTTCTCTTCAGATGCACTGATAGCTGTTAGCTCTCCCTATTAACATCCCTACTAGGGTGACAGGGTGCGCTTTCCTCTTGTTTAATAAAATTCTGTACAATCATGGAAGCAGAATACAAATCAAGTCAGCAAATGTTTTTCTTTTCTTGCGTGATACCTTTAATGAGCAATATTCTCAGCTCTTCCAACACAATGGTGTTCTCCCTTTTGTACAGCCATGCTCATTTGCAGCTATTGAAGATCTAACCACAACTGGAGGCCCAGGGGAAGGTGAAATGACCTGAGACCTAGGACAATGCAATGACCATATGACTGACCTCTTTCCTTTGCTGATTGATGGATGGTATGAACAAGACATGAAGGTCATAAGTTACTACAGCATATCCTGTGATTCTGACATGTCCTGTCATTGCCCCCTAGCAGAATGACCTTGGTGTGCTACCCTGAGATCGTGCATCCATACTCCTAACAACTAATTAGGAGACTTTTTCAATTATGGGAGAGGGCTGTGCATAGTATGTCTAGATTTCATTATTCCTTCTGAGTCTAATGCGATTGAGAGACAACCTGCTCAAATGACCCTGATTCCTGTTTGCTAGAAGCTGTAAGTCCATCACTGTCACTAATGAACTTCTGCACTAAGCCCAGACAGTTGTGCAGAACGCATAAGAAGTGCATTAGTCTCATGGTAAATTAAATGTTATTGGATACTCTCACTGCATTCAGCAAAAAGATAAACACAGTTCTGTTAGGCAAGTATAACACGACTGGTGAATCAAGTGAGGTTGTTAAAGGAGATGTTTTTTGGAGGTTATCTTCTTCCATTCCAGGATACATTTTTTTTCAAGGGAGTTGGGGCAGGTGAATACAGTGTAAGTGTTATCTCAGGGTCCAAACTGTCGTGGGACAGACACAGTGTCAAAAAAGAACAGGAGGCAACAGAAGAACAGATGTATAAATTGAATTTCCCACCAGCTATTTACAGCCAGATTAAAGCCCATTTATTCCAAGTGAGAAAGAATAAACATCCTTGAGAATGTGCCCTCTAATTTCAATTAAATTTTATTATGCAATTTGCTTTTTTCTTCCCTGAAAACACATTTTTTTACTATGAGGAATTTAAGCACTTTTGCTGCCTCTGAAAACGTTAGATTACAAATAGTTTGTAAGAACAGAGGTCTACTGTGATGGTAACTATATCTGATTACCTCTAATTAACCCATGAATGACTCATGGTGGCTGTTAGAGAGGAAACTTAAGTGTAATGAAATCAGTTTCTCACTCAAAAGTGAGACTGAAACACAGACCATTTTATAGTTTCTTCATTTTGTCTCAAAAGCTTGTTTGCTTGCTTAAGTTTTTTCTTTCATACCTCATACCTGAATGTGATTTTCTGTGAATTCAAGTAATTGCTGTAATCAACAGTAGAACTGCTGAAATACTATAAAGCATTGTGGTTTTGACAGTTTTCTGGCAAATTATAAATTTAGATCGTTTTCACAGTTTTGTATAAACAGGCAAATTTTTGAAGATTTTGAAATCCAGATCTTGAACACTTCTTGCCCTCATTTTCCCATTTTGTGGACAGGATGTAAGACCATATAGTTGAGAAACCTTGCAAATGACCAAAACTTGGGAAGCTCAAAAAGTTGTGCCCAGCAAGAGCTTTAACTTGCAAAATAGACAGTTAGAAACATCAGGCCAGAAAGACCTGTAGTATCAGGTATTTGTTGAGTCCACTGAAGAAATTAAATAGTGAATGTAAGTTTTATTAAACAAACCCAGGGTGCTAAAAGCCAGAAACTATTATCCTTCTTCAAAAATTCGTGTCTTCTCCATTTTGTAGGTATGGTGACATCACTTAAGCATGCCAAGGAAGAACCACAGTATGGGTTTTCAAGAACAAGTGTTGCTCAGGTCCATTATGAAATTCCAAGTTCTCCACTACCTTGGGAGGTCACATTGCCTTCATACAAGACCAAAGTTTGATATTTTTCAAAGGAGGAGTTAAAATTAAGTTTTTCAGGAAATACATAGAAATTGTGCTCCCAAATCTTGATGTGGTAAACTTCCGTGACATTTTTTGTGAGAATTGAATATTTTTGTAGGTTACTTTGAAAATCTCATTCAGTATTAAAAGCTTCACAAAATCAGCTTTCTATTTACATGGCTATATATAGATTTTTAAGTTTAAATTTAGGTCATCATCTGATCTTACCAGAGGAACTGGGACCTGCAGTTAGGCATCTATCTTCTGTTACATTTTGGGCATCACCTATCTCCTAAGAGTCTGTCAGTAATCTGAATTTAACTGTGGTCTTGGAATGGCAAGTTGAGACAGCTGGGATCAAAATTCTGGTGTTCTGGTCTTTGAGCCTGGCTAAACCACACCACAAGGCACGTCACAGAGAACATCAATAAAATGTGAAACATGGGATGTGACCTGAAAGCTGTACCACAGTGTCGTGACCAGACAAATACACTGTGTTTCTCAGCAGGATTTGTTTGCTCTGGAGCAGCCCTGGACAGTTACAGCCCTTCTTTTTCTGAAGCTAAACTAATTTCAGTTAGATAAGATGTCTCTGTATCATGTCCTATTGCACAGCACAGGATTTGTGTTTGTCTCGTTGTAAAATTGAAATACATGAGGATTAATACATTTATGTCTGGGAGCTGTTGGAGATCTTTGGATCAAATTTGCCATAGGTATAACAAAATCTTGTGACTGCTACGTGTGGACCATTAACTAATTGTAAGAATATACCAAGTGTAAAGGTTAAGGATTTATTTATCTTATTCAAGAATTTAAGGTGATGATATTAAAAACAACTTTAATTCATTTGGACAGTTGAATTTTAATTAAATTGGAACTCCAGGGCTGGTTTGTCTAAAAGTTAATGTAGAGGTCAGCTCATCAGCTGGCATAAAACAGCACAATTGCTTTGAGAATCTGCCCCTCACTCTTTCAGACAGTGAGAGAAAAGGGAGGAAAAATGGACCACTGAGTTAATGCAATAATGTATTTTACTAAGCACTCTCAGAATGCATACTCAGCAACATAATTGACACGATACATCACAGCAGCTGCAGCACAACACTTGTACAAGGATGTGTTTTAGCAACCCCTAATACAAACTACACTGCCTCATTATATTTTCAGCAGTTTGCAGGGAGGAGTAATGAGTGCAAGAAGTTACAACTAGTTGGTAACACAGCATGAAATGCTTTCAGAGCAACAAAATAGCACGTAATAGAGATGCTAAGGTACACATTTTGGAAAGGCTTTAGATAACTATTCTTCACTTAAAAAAAAACATAAAATAACAACAAAAAAGGATAAACCATATGACCATAACAAATTGCAGGATTTTGTTATATCAGTTACACAGTTTATTCAAGAGTGAAAGGTAAAAAAAGCCCCAATAAAATAAAAACTGCTAAACCCTAAGCAGGTTACAAACATATATATGTAAACAAGAGACCTTAACAGCACCCACACAACACTTACCATCACAGTTGTCAAAAACCTATAAAAAATTCATATTGTTGCCCCTTAAATGTTTCATCTTCTTTTTTTTTTTTCTTCTATTTTCCTTAAAAAGTGAAACTAAAGCAAATAAACACTGAAAACGGAGGAGGATTTTAATACTGAGTGATCTACAGTGCACATATTGAATAACACAGTTAGAGCAGAGCCTTCCAGCACTCATTTGGAGGCACTCAAGATTTGTATGGATTTTAATTTGGTCTTTATCTTGGCTGTGCAGTGGTTTGTGTATGCGTTGAGAAACATACTTCTGCACTCTCCATGTCCTTCACTCTCTAATTGACAGCTACTGCCTGTCAGCAGGTCAGAAAATGTCAAGCAAGGACTATAAAATTCACAGAACTTTTTCCTACCTCTCAGTGTAAGAAATACGAGATCATATGTATCAACAACACGTATGAACACAAAGGTCAGATCAGGAAGAATATCTCAGTGTAGCAGAGACTCAAAGCCAGAAGAACTAAGCTTAGAGAACAATAAAAGGCTGTTGAAAAGTTTCAGTGTTCATATTATTTTTTGTACAGAATTTATACCTATAATCTATAGCCATGCACCATGCATGATATACATATTTATTGCAGCAATATTTGGAACCAGATTCCAGTCTCAGGTGTTCTTTCCATGTCTTTTCATAAGTTTGTGGGGTTTAAAGGCTAAGATTTACTTTCACCACAGATTAAACTACACAATAGTAATGGACTAGTATAATTAATCAAAATTACAGAGCAATATATCTAAACTTGTCATCTAACATCAAGGGAACATCCATATGAAATGCAGTTTAGAGCTTCAGTAAAGTTACTTTTCTAAAACAAATTGAGCCAGCCTTTCCCTTTAGTTTGAACATTTGATAGGGATTTAATGATTAAATTATCGACAAATTTGAATTGTTAACTCTGTAGATAGGTCTTCAAATATGCAGGAAAATTTGAAAACCAGTAGCGTGAAAACAAGACTTTTGCAAAACTATCAATTAAGAGTTGGCAGTACCAATGAGACAGAAAGGGTAAATGTGTTACAACCATTTACCAGAGGGAATAAATGGCCGGGAAGTAATGAGGATACAACCTAAAAATAAATTCCTAGAAACATATATGTGACCCAGGCAGAGAGCAAGCCAGCAGAAGTGCACATTATGGACAGTAATGTGATTTCTGTCAAGAAATTAGAATGACAACCCCATAAGGGGCAGTTCCACTGGAGTACAGTAAAATAAAGTGGACATGCAGAATGTCCTGCTGCAGATGTCACGGTAAGTGAGGTGCAGAGTGTTAGGAATCGCAGTGTTATAAATCAGGACTTCACATGCACTCCAGAGGAGGAAATAGAAGATGGGGAAAGAGCTTAAACTAGTCCAATTTTAGAGATATTACAAAATAGAATATTGCAGCTAAGTTTTAGAATTGCACAGAAATGTATAGTCATAGGTAGGATCTGCATGAAAACTCTGGTTCTTAATTAACTTGCACTTATCACTTTGATTTTTGAGCTTAACTCAACTTTAAATGATTTTTATGTTATTCTTAGGTCCTAATGTTAACTTTTAGCACTGTTTTTTCCTTTAGCACATTATTCTTATTTTTCCTCTTAAAACATATATATAATTTTTAAAACTGGCCACATTAAATGTAAAATGTTTCCGAATTATCCAAAGATAATTTTTATATTCAACTAGACTTTCTTTTTCCTGCCACTTCACAAAGAAAAAGAATATTTTAACTTTCTATTCTCATTCAGGAAGGACTATATTTTTTAAATCATACTTTACCAACCCAAGAAAATTATTTTCCATTCAACTGCAGTATTATTATGACTAATAACATCTGTGAGTCTTATAAATAGCTAAATTGTGCTGTCTTCTTGAAACTGATGGGGATGTAGTGAAAAATCCCAGTAGCCTCAGCACTGCATATTGGAACTGAGCCATGAAGTTATAAATCCTACTCTTAATACTCTTGGGAATTAATTGCATACAATTTTGCAGCTGGATCAAATGTAGGTAGATGGTCTCCCTTTTCAGTATGTAACCCAAGATTTTTTTGGAGCTTTTTATCCCTTATGTAGTAATGGAGTTATGTTTGGAAAAGAATGGAACATTAGAAATTGGAATTTACTTCAGTAGGCTTTTTTCTTTCTGCAGATATCTTGAGATTTTTATGAACATAAAATATTATTTTAATTTGTATCCGTGCCATCCTCTTTGTTTCTAATTTTATCTTTTAAACAAAATATATAGATTTCATTTATTTTTGGTTGCTCAGCTATCTCTTTAGGCAATAAAGGTTTTGAAAAAGTAATACTGGTATTCATTTAAGTAAGATGGACAAGCAGAAGCGTCTAAATGCAAACTGAAACAAAATATTAAGCTTTTATTATGTTTTTGCTAAGTCTATTACTCCTCCATAAGAGAACTTCACTCTAATCTATTCTTCCAGATTAATTAAAAGAGATACCTTATTCTTTCTAAGAGAACGTCTGTCCTTATTCTCTGTATGAGGCCGATATAACCTTGATTTCTGAAAGTGTAGGCAATAAAGGCTTTGGTACCACTGTCCTGACTCGTTTTCCAAAAGCCTAATTTCCTGCAAACGTCCCCGTTGCTTTACATAAGGATGCATGGGAACCTGGCAGGTGACATGCAGTGATTTAAAATGCCCTTGAAACGAGAAAATTGTGGCTCTGATGCCAGAACTGTCAATGCTGCCAGTGATTTCAGCTGGGGTAAATCCTCACTTTCAATTTCCATAGCCTCAGGAGTGTTGCACCGTCTGCAGAGCTGGCGTTACAGAACAGCATAAGGAGTAATAATTTTCTTCTCCCTACCTGACACCTTTCTCAAGTATCTTTAGAAGTTAGTTCAACCTGTATATGTTTCCTGCTAGTTCAGAGCTGAGGTGTTCCTGACAGTCTTGTTTTCTTGTCTAATTTTCCTGTAGCACTGAATAGATTCATAGACTTGTTATCATGTCCTTGTGGATTTTCCTGGAATTTACAGATAATAAATAGCTCTCTGAGACAGTGGGGAATAGACTTGAACAGACAGGTGTTTGCTCCCTATCAGATGAACCTAAGAAGCCTTGAAAAAAATCATAATTTTCTTAACAAATGTAACAACAGAGTAGAATTCGAATAGTCTGAGTTCATTTCCAATTCTTAGAATGTTCTGATTTCCAAGGTGTTTAACGCTTTAAGTGGGGATAATACATTTCAATTTCATTGTTGTTGTAATGTAGTAGTCTAGTTCACAGTAAATTCCTGAGAGTGTAGAAACAAAGGAGAGGGAATGGAGGGATTACACAGATCTCTTGAGAAGACTCATTTTGCATTCAGTGAAACTGGAAGTCATCTCCTTGCCCAAAAACTTGAAAGACATTGTTATTCCACTTCTAATGAAGTTAATGGAAATTTTGTTATTTATTTAATCTGCAGAAAGATCAAGTTTACTCTTCCTGTTCCACCTTACAACAGCAGATGATAGAAAAATACGATGGGAGCAATTCCACATCTCCTGATTTGGTGGGGTCTTCAAATTAAAAAGTCTCTTCTGTGCTCTCAATACTGCTTCTAGAAAATGTGTTGAAAATGTTACAGGTCTACGAGGTATTGTTTTACTGGCAATTGGTAAAAAACAAAAATTGAAAACTTTAACCCAACCATTTAACCCCGGACGTTGTGGGTGATGTTAGTTCATCTGAACCTTCTTCAGAAATGTTCTTCTAGCTGGTAGCATGATAAATGTCATTACTTGGAACATTTAGAAGATTTGATTTATTTTAATTACACATTAATTACTGGGAGTCCTTTAGTATGCTCAATGACAGCAGAGCAGTAACTATTGTGTGATAAAGGAAAGTGCTGAAAGACAGGTGCTTTTGTGAAAAAATGTGGAGCTGGAAGAAAAAAAATAAAGTTGACAGGAGATCCACTTCTAAATAGAAAGTACAATTAGTTCCTGTTCATTTGATCAACATTTTTTTTAGGTAAAATGAACATTGACTGCAGAATGTGCAGGGATGACAATGTGTGGGAACACAGGCTGGAAGACAAGTCCTGAAGGTGAGGTTGATAGGAGAGTCATACAGGAGAATCCTAAAGATTTCAGGCTTCTCCCTCCTCCATACTTCTGCAGTTTCTTTCCTAACCAATCACTCAGAAGGTCACTTCTTCCATAAGTAGTCATGTATATATGATGAGTTTGCTCTAAATCATTATTTTAATGTTTAAAATATTGAAGAGGTTTATATGAATACAAATGCAGCTGCCTGTTTTGAAGTGACTGGCATTGTCTCATTCTCCTTTGTGTTGGCTTAATCTTCCTTAGAAGAATACATTTTTAAAGAGTCTTGCTAAAGAGGATAGTCCTTTATGCAAGACAGCACACCACCTCTGCATGGGCATGTAGTTAGGAATATTCACTATGTGCATTTAAAAGGATGCACCAGGAACAATATCTCTGCAGAAATATATTTCCCTTTTATTAGGAAAACCTTCTATAGACTTAATTAGCAAGGACAAAAAAAGCACACTGTTTCCCAGGGAAATACTACCCACTGATATCACAAGAACTCAGCCCTGCTTAAGTGCTAGGAGGTATGTTCTCAGTGCACTTATAATCGAGTCGTTATCACCATGGTTATGAGATTTAACTGGCTGAAAACTGTAGGCATTTGTCTGATTAATGCCAAATGTTATAGTTTATTTCTGGGAACTCAAAACCCTGCTGCCCAGGGAAACCTGTTCTGCGATAATCTTTGAAAACAAGGCACTTGAGAATAGGCCACCTGGTTCCTGTCAGATGGTTTCACGCATATTGTGTTACTGATTCTTAGGGGGTTTTGGTTATTAAATAACTTTGTTCTGCAGTATTTTGCTTTGTGAGTTACCGTTCTTTGTGGACTGCAGGTCTAGCTCTTACAAAACAAGCACGTGGTTGAGAGGCTCTTTGCTCATATGCAATCACTTCTGGACCATGGTAACATCTAGCATTTTTCCTTTCCCTCTCCTCTTCTTGGTTTATCTTTTATTGTACACTTTCAGACAAAACACTTTTTAGTTGTGATCTTGGGACTGGATATAGTCATGTTTCTCTGCTTGGAAGATAATTAAAGAAGTTTCATTGCTCTTCTAATTTTGTTGCTATTGTTCCTGAAACAAAAGTAAAATCATCAGTGATTTCAATAATACTTAGACCAAACCAGAAAACTTTTGGACCTTTTTCCCCCCTGCCACCTCAGCAGTCTGCTTTGTTGCCAAAATGAGTTACTCCGAAATAAAATCCTTGCATTCTATCAGAAAATTTGACAGAAATTTGAGGCTTTCCTTTATCAATGACTCAAACTTTTCTTCTGATTTACAATCTTTGTTGAGTAGGATTTGCACAGAGCATAAAAAAGAATATGTAACTACATTGCTTTGACCTCTGACTTGAAGTGTCATTCGTAGAAAGTTGGGGTTTGATGATTTTTATTTGCTTTAGTCTTTCTTCTTTGTATATTGGGACTAGGCATTTTGATTTTCATCTTGCAATGTATTTTCTATGCAGAAGCTAAGAGAACTAGAGCAAAGGATTTGACAAAGAAAGATGAGGGCACTTGGAAAAGTAAAAGTATGAATAATACAAATATATAGATTTTAGTGAAAACATGGTGTTTGGAAAAGGTCCTTACTTATTGCTCTATTTGTAGAGTAGTATTTATTATTTCTACTATTAGAACAGTATTTTATTGCTTACCTATAACTGTCCTGAATGTCATCTCAAAATCTAACCACATGCAGGTTTTTTATATATATAGTTTTCTTTTGAATCAATGGATTTATATAACCAGTCTCTTAAACTCAAAAAAGCCATTTAATGATAATTTTTCCCCATTCTGCCTCTTGGCACAGCTAAATACACCAAGTGCTATCACTAGCGTAATCAAAACAGTGGCAGTCTCTCCCTATGTCTCACATAATCTAAATGAAGAATGAGAATGCATGAACAAGAAGGGTCACAATAATTATAAAGTTACTTTCCTTAGCCTTCTTTATTTGGGGATTTCAGGAGGCATGAGAATAACAAGAATGGATAAGAATTGTAAAATTTATAGTTTATACATATAAATTTATGAATCTGCATTGCCTTATTAACAAGTTGTTGAAAGGAATAATAATAATAATATACAAAATAACACAAAAATAAATGGATCTTTACATAAAGAGTGGCATAGATAAACGCTGCACATAATCTTTCAGAACTAGGATAAAACTCATAACAACATTCACCTTTCTTTATTGTCCTCTGGCTGTTTATTTTATTTAATGTAGATGACTGTCTTTGCTATTGTATAAACAGATCAGAATTCTGTATATGGTCTGAAAGTATTACACAAAAATGAGATTTTAGAATGGAATTTCAGACCACTTGTTGGGACAAGGATAGGACTGAAGGATCACAGGTAAATCAAAATTGTCATTCCAGCCATGTCCAAGTAAAATCTGATGCCCGTGCAGGAGTCTTTGTGCTGACTCAGGATGATGAAGGAAAAAACCCATCGTAAATCTGGCCCTGGCATAAACATTAGAGACTGCCAAATATGTGCAGGGAGGGGACATCCTGTCTCCATCTCATTTCCTTGCACTCTGACACTCTGCTAACTGATTTGGCTGAAGCCACTTCTGTGTGTCCTCTCCACGGCTGCTGGCATTGGGTCTCCTTCTGCACTCTCAGGAACACTAGTTCAAAGTGACAAAAAGGTGACAAGAGCTTGCAATACCGGAAGATTTTATACTTACTTTGTAAAAGTGCAAGAGATCTTGGAAAATGTGAAATCTCCATGGTTTCAGGGATAGAGTGATCCAGCTGCAGCCACCCACACATGCTGGAGCCAGCACAGACTGTAAGAGAGCCAGGCAGTCTTAAACAACATGAACATTGGATTATTTTAGTAAACTTTCATACACTTTTCAAAACAGATTGTTAAAATAGTAAGTTTCCTTCTGTTGGCAAGAATTAATGTTAGTTGTCTGCATCTCAGTGGAGGTGTGCCTTTTGGAAATGAGGTCCCTGGCTCTGTAATTTAGGCTTGTTCTCCAGGAGACCCAAAGCTGAATGAAATACCTGAAGTAACAGAATATAGAAGGTGGTTGTATGCAAAACTGAGGCAGATCACCAGCAAGGATGAATCTGTCCACAGCATCTGAGATGGTGACAGGAAGAGAGATAAGAAGTCCCAGGGAGCAATTTGGGAGGGAGTGTGGCAGAGGAACTGGTTGTACTTTGGCAGTAAAGGAGACTGGGACGATACTCTATGGTTGAAGTTTCCTGCTATGTCTCTGTATTACTTTTACTCCACTTTCTCTTTCCTCTTTCTGCCTGGTCTTGGTACCAAGGAGGAGGTACTACAAACCCATGAATTTTCTACAGCACCCGATCGAGTTTAAAAAATGTGAAATCATTGTATACTCATCTATCCTAAGGGTTTGGGTTTTTTCTTGACTCCCTATAGATCCAAAACAGAAAAAAAATAAGCTGAGGCGCTGCCTGATCTGCTGTGGACCTGCCCGGTTGCCCTCTGGGCATCACACCATTGCTTCAAAACCTGCAGTGCTTCATTACTGAGGAAATTGCTCAATTGTTCGTTGCTTAAGATAATATTTTAAATAGAAATTAGCCTTTATAATTATTTTCTTGACAATTAAGAATTATCTATAATATCCCATGCAGCATATAAATCATTTGTTGTCTTTCTTTTTAAAAGAAATGTATTTACTCATTGAAATAACTGCTCATTGCCAAGCACAATCTTCAACTGTTAAGCCAGAGCTCTACTTGTGGCAATTCTGTTTTGACAAATTTAACTGTATTTTGAATCTGTGGTCATAGATTCAGTGATTACCATACCTGGAGTCTAGAGTTTTATGTCTAAACTTATCTTAGGCCTTCCCTTGATGAAAAAATATCTCACTGCTACCAGTGGAATAAATACAGCTCCTAAATGGTTTTTACTTCTGAATCCTGCTGTGCTACAGAGGAAAAGTCATCACTTTTTCCATGATTTCAACAAGGAATTGCCATGTGCACAGGTTTCCTCAGTGAAAATCACAGTCCTCATTTTTATGAACCGTGTTTATTAAACTCATTCTAACTCCCATAGCTATGAAGAAATAAATTGTCTTTAGACTGTTGGTCAGCTAAAGTATTTGTGAGGGTTTTCTGTAATAGAAATAGCTCTCCCAAAAGTTTGTGGTACTTCTAAAACATTTGCAGTCATATTTTCCATAATAAAATTGAGCTATTCCACCTTAATTAAGTCTGAAAGGTGTCACCAGCTGAATTAAGGGGAAACTTTATTAAATGAGTGTCTGAAGTCTTTGGTCTCTTTTGAATAATACAGTAAATGCTTTTCCGTTCCCTTACTGTCAGGTAACAGAAACACGGACTGGTCCTCTTGGCTGCAGTAACTATGACAACCTAGATTCTGTCAGCTCTGTTCTGGTTCAGAGTCCTGAAAATAAGATTCAGTTGCAAGGTATGTAGGTGCAATTTCAGTAATTTGTTTTGGAACTAGATGACATTTATCATACTATTTGTTTTTCTTTTTCCACCTCATAGAAGGTCATTTTCCTAATATTTGTGTGTGTGTGCAATAAGTACATTCTAGACAAAGTGAAGGAAATGTCAGTAACTCAGGTTGCCTTTGAAATGGAAAAAATTTCTGTACACATCAGAAGATAATTTGGATAATGTTGTTAACATTTTACAGCCCTATTTAGCAACCACTTGCACACCTTTTAAACAGGCTGAATTCCTATAGATTCCACCAAGAAGCCAGTGACATTTGGTGTGCTCAGCCTGCCTTGCACATGCTGAGTGGTGGCTTGTACCTCATGAAATTGTCCCACTGAAATGAATGGAGTCACTGAAGGAGGAGGATATAGGCTTTTAAAGACTCTAAATAATGAAAAGTCCAAATGCTCCTCTTGGGATTTTTGAGAAAACCTGGAAGGTTAGGCATCTCAATCATTAGAAGAGCAATGGTAATTGTATTTAAAAAAAAAAAAAAAGAAGAGGGAAATTAAGAAAGAGAAAGATAAAAAGAGAGAGAAAGAGAGAAAGACAAAGACAAGGGAGAAAGAGAGGGAGAGGGAGAGGGAGAAAAGAGGCATAATTCTGACTTTTTTTTTTTTAATGGCGGTAGACGTATTTCCCAAACTGCTTATTAGGTACATAAACAGTTTTTAATGTTACCTCCTAGGGTACTAGGCCATTAATAATTGCTTTTTTCAGTTACACAAATATAGCATGAATGACATTATTAATATGAAAATGGACTCAATTTTCTTTAATTTATGTACTTGTGTATACCTCTGTGTATATACAATGAGAGAGGAATACAGTTCTTAATTTGAAGTTACAGGTAGCTATACAGTTATTTCCAATTTTTAAAGTTTTCTATATTGCTTCATAAACCAATTGGACATATTGTGTGAAGATGTTGCCAACTATAAGAATGGCTGTCTGGGAAAGATTATCTTCCTGTTTAGAACACAGATGTTGTTGTGGGTTTTTTTCCCTTTCCTTTCTCTCTCCTCAGAATAAGTTAAAAGTCATAAAGTCATACAATCATTTCAGAGAGAGTATATATTTTTTAAAATAGAATTTGTTGTTTCCACTGGGATGCAATGAAATATTTCCAGGAATAGTTGGTGATTTTTAATGACCTCTAGCATATGCATGATGTTTGTTAGTTAAAATTTGGAAAATAATATTTACATCTCAGACAGTGGTTTGACACATACTATTGGATTTTCATTATGAGAAAGGTATTATCAGAACTGTGTAAACTGTGGCATATTTATCATGGAAGAATTGAACTGGACTCAAGTTTGTTTATCTGAGCTTTCTTTTTCATTCACAACTTCAAGGCTTTTAACAAGTCTGCAATTACACTGAAAAGCTTACAACAAAGTTTTACAAATTTTGACAAATCACAGACAGATCTGGTTTTAACAATTAGGATATGACTTTTGACTTGGAAGGATTATGAAATTACTGTTACAGCTATCATTTTTATGTACCTAAAAACAAGGGATACATCTCTGTGAATATAATGTACCTTGCAGTGGCTTTTTGGTTAGTTGATTACTAGTTTAGCTAGAGGAAGTGATAGTGAAAATGCTTCTATATAAAACACTCGTCACTGAGATAATGTAAACAATGGTCAGAATTTTCATACAAGTAAGCCTATATTTCTGGTAACAAATATTCTGAATCTTTGATTCGTCTGCTCTGTGGTTCTGAGACATCCATACAACGTGCTTTTGCAAGGCCTCTACATGTCATGGTGGGGTAAAGTGTGAAAACACTTTGCTAAGAGATTTGTGATATAGCAGGAGCTTTTTGAAACACCATGGGAGAAAGACTTTGCATCCTTTCTCCATGCTAAACTTTTAGTAGGTTTAAGAATGAATTCTTTCTCAAGGTTTTATATAAATACTCATCACAATTAACTGTCCCTTATGCCAGTGTTATAAGAAATTAAATATCTGATTTTATTTTTCTAAAATTTCCTCCAACCCAATTTTTCCCATTCTTCTTAGTTTATCTCTACAGAATCATGAAGAGATAATTAGTTACGTAGGCAAGCTGTATCTTGTTGTGTCAAAGGCAGCACAGAAAACAAGTCCAACACAGAATAGAAATGTTTGCCTTCACACCTCTTTTCCTGATTAGACTGTTTCCTTACTCTTTCAGGGCTGCTTTCCCTTCATCAGCACTCTCCAAATTTGCATTAGCTGCTAGTACCAAGATTATAATTCAGCTGCATGCTTCCCTACTGCAAAGCTCTTAGTGCTGAAGCTGTTCAATTCAGCAATTCTTTACAAGGAGAAGCTGATGTAATCCGTTCTTTCTGTTTTTGACAATCCCTCTGGAAAGAAATTACACCAGTAAATGCACTTTCTGAGGAATATAGGTTAGTAGCTACTGGAATGGATGTTCCATACTGAGAGGGAACTGTGAGGAAAGTACCTGAAATTAATTCTTAAGACAGAAAATATATGACATAGTGTAAACACTAGAAAGATGTGTAAATTGTCCTAGAAAAGACATATAGTTTCCTCTTTTATAATTTGTTTGTTTGTCACACATGTTGGGAAAGCTGTTTGGCTTGACTATTCCTTTGTATTTAATACTGTAGTATTCTCTTTCCTTCAGGTCTTCAGGTTATCCTCCCTGAGTATCTGCAAGAACACTTTGTCCAGGCAGCTCTGAGCTATATTGCCTGCAATTCAGAGGGGGAGTTCATCTGCAAGGACAATGACTGCTGGTGTCAGTGTGGTCCCAAATTCCCAGAGTGCAACTGTCCCTACATGGACATTCAAGCCATGGAAGAAAATCTGCTCCGCATAAGTGAGACTTGGAATGCGTACAACAGTGAATTTGAAGAATCTGGTGAGATGTTTTATAAAATTTTTGCCTGTTTCGTGTGTACATTTAAAGCTAAACATGCTTTAAAGCATCCTAGATCTGAGTTTTAATTATTATAACTTTCTGAAAGGAAGTGTTGTCCTCACCTTGTGATGATCAGCAGTCTGTGTAATGGCATTAGGATTTAGGCAGCTGTGTTTGAGTATTCATCTGCTCTACTTTGTGGAGTCCAAGGATGTGAGTTCTTGCTTTCTATTGTAGCAAAAGTGTGCTGGAGGAGTCAGAAAACAGAACAAGTGAGGAATAAAGTGTAGGTTACACACTTTATATGGGTATTCTGCATTTTTGTCCTGTAATGCAGCTGAAACAGCTGCTTCATTTCACTTCCATTTTGCAGCATTGGGTCAAAGTTTCTCCTGTACTTCTCCTTTATCCTGCCCCTCCAGCAATACCACGAAGCTGACATGGAGAGCATAGCCAGCCCTCGATTCACCAAGTAGTTAATACATCATCCCATTGTACTTGGCAACTTGCTTCTTTGTAAGATTTCTGTTTAAATTGAACCTATCTGTGTTGTCTCTACAACATGTTTGTGCCATGTTAGTTTTCTTTAAAGCATCAAGGTTTGTTTCATACACCATTTCACCCATCCTGATCATCAGAACTTCCAGTTCCATAGAGAATAGGAACCACAGGTAGAATCAGATTCTGAACAACTGTTCTCAGAAGTCACTCACTCAGTGATATCAGTAACAGCTGTCTGGCCAGATGGTGGAAAAAGTAAGGAGAGCTCAGCAGACCTGGGACAAATCATGGAGAAAAGAAAAAGAAAATATAAAAAAAGAAATGAGGGGAAAAAAAAGAAGAAGTAGAAAAAAATCAGGTTTTAATGAGTTGCATTGGAGAAAGAGAAAGAGTCAGTAGAAGAGAGAGGGAAGAAGAGTATTCAGTGGCCATGGGAAGAGTGTGGGAGAGAAGAAGAAATATCAGTATGTCCTGGTTTGGCCAGGACAGGGTTAATTTTGTGTGGAGCCAGGTAATTCTATGCCATGCTGACGTCATGCCCCGGGGCCAGTTCCAGGGAGGGGCCAGTTCCGTTGGGGGCGGTTCAGTTCACTCCCTCAGTCCCTCGCTGTTGTTCTGGTATTGTTTTTTTCTGTATTGCTCTTTTCTTACTGCTTAATATTGTTCTTGTTAACTGCAAAGTGCCCATTATATGTTATTTTATTTTATAAAACAACATTATTAATGTTAATAATATTAATATTAATTATTATTAATTAGTATTAATAATTATATTATAATTATAATATTAATTATTAATTTTATATAAAAAACCTTCCTTACCTCAACTCAAAAAGGCACTTTTAAACCTTTTCTTTTCTTTCTCTGTCCGCGGCCTGCGCCAGAGGGGAGGGGGTGGGGAGAAGTGGCCGGCCACGTGGCTCAGCTACCCCACAGCTCTTACTGAACCAACACACAGTACAATACTTAACTGTGAACAGTACCTTGTATACATTAATTTTTTATGTTTGATGCTTTATTGTTAAGGACTGATATCTCAATTCAAGGTCTACATCTGAATCTGTTTAGAAGGCTGCAGGATCTCTTCCCGGCTACAGTCTCACTGTTAGCATGAGGACACCAGAACTTAAAGTATTTCCCCTTGGAAGATCACAGACTTCTCTGCTCTGATTATAAAAGCATGAACTTATGTTTTGTTTTTGTGTACTTAAAAATGCATTTTCCCAATGACTATTTTGACTTCTTTAAGTATTTGTGGAGTCATGCTGTTTACTACTTTGCAGCACAGGACAAGTGTATTGACTCCACAGAAGGATACAATTTCGTTTGCCATATTTTGTCCTATTTGAACAGGACATGATGCTGTTCAGTGCCTGAAGAACGTAATTTGATGGCACCGACTTCACAGCATTTTTAGTTAAGTTGAAAGAGCACACATATCTGAATCTGTGGAGGATTCTTATAGCAGCCTGTACAGGGCCATCAAATTATGTAGGAGTTTGAATAGTTGTCAGCTGCACGTACAGTCCTAAGTTCAGGACTCAGACGTGAGTGTCAGGGGAAAAATGGGTAATACTTGAATTCTGTGCCTTAA
This sequence comes from Eurystomus gularis, assembly GCA_013400335.1. NCBI lineage: Eukaryota > Metazoa > Chordata > Aves > Coraciiformes > Coraciidae > Eurystomus > Eurystomus gularis. Next base: position 34,018 of record VZZY01008936.1, on the reverse strand, counting down.
AAAAAGTCTCTTTAGCTATGCTGTGTGAATCACTAAAACGGCAGCTTCACATACATCTGGTGATTAGGTAACTGCTAGTAAATGTGGTTACTAAACAGTGTGAAATACAGTTTATTAACATTATTAAGACACATGCCACACCTACTCTTTAGACCTTGAATTTTTGAAACCATTTAAAATCTAATAAATATACAAAGCGTGACTTCCACATCTCATAGATAGCTTAGAAAATCTCTGCTTTTAATTTATAAACTCTTTTGCATGAAGATGCTCATAAAAAGCTGAGATAAATAATTTTGTATGTGGGTCTGTACTTTGTTGAGAAAAAGTCAGCGTGGGAATTTTTGATAGATGGGTTTAGTTATTGCCCATTCAAACCTCCCTGTATAAATCATCTATTGCCATCTGAACAGCTCTTCCAGTACACATGGTCTGTAAGCATTCCTAGCCACAGCTATTACTGAGACATATTCTGAAAAATTTAGAGCTTGTGCCACATCTAAACTATGAAAAGCACTATTAACAAATATCAGCATGATCTGATTCATGTTAATAGCATGTTCTGAGACCAAAAGTGCCCCTCATTAAATAAAATTAATGTTTCAAATAGACATTTTATGACTTTGATGTGGGATATATATCCTTCAGTCTTTGTTTAAATCAGTGGAAGCCAGCTTTTAGATGAGCATATTGTTTTATTTTAATCAATTTATAATGAAAATAAATTGGCTAGAAAAGAGTAGGGTGAAAGAAGTCCAGATTATTTAGTTAGCTAGAATCTGAATAGACAAGGGACAGGATAAGCCAGAACACTAATTACTGGCCCATATAATCTGCTACTAACTGCAGAGGAATGAATGAATGAATGAATTCCATCCCTGACACTATGAACTTCAGATTCAAGTAAAGTTAAATACAAGTATATTAATTTTCAAACTGTTCTGCCTTCCAAACCCTTCCTTACTTTACATATAATAAATAGTCCTCTGAATCCAGAAACAAATTTTGTCCCCTAACACAGACCTGTAAAACTTACTGGGTTCACTTGGGGTCATGTACATTATCTGTGAACAGAATTCAGCCTAAAGAGCAAGAAGTAAATATTCTATTTAAGATGTTTGTTTATTGTCGATGTTATCTCTCCTTCTGTCTGTTCAAGATAAAACAACTGAGGAACAAATTTTTTTAAGGAAAAAAATGGCAGTTCTTCAATTCCTAAATCCCATTTGAAATCAATGGGTAGCTAAATTTAGTTCATGTCTTTGAAAGACTCCATCTGAATTTCCAGAAATAAAGAAAATAAAAGAAAAAAAAAAAGGAACAGGACTGTTTTCTCTGCAGCCTACTGCTCTCTTCCAAATGAGGCAGTATATGTTATTGTTTACTTTTTAAAGCATGAGATGCAAAAGAAAAATGTGTGTACCTAGTTAAAAGTTGAAGGTCCTGAACACTACAATTATGACTGCAAAAAGTTAGTAATTTAGTATGACCACACTATGCATACATGACAAGCTGCAATGAATGATCATGTTAGAGGAATGTAATGTTGGATGAAATGAAAGCATGTACCACATCAAAAACCTCATGAAGTTCAAAGCCCTGCATTTGGGGAGTCTTTCAAAGGGCACCAGGAAATGCTGGGGTGCACCCAGCTGGAAAGCAGCTTGGCAGAAGAGGACCTGGCGGTCCTGGTAGACACCAGGTTGACCATGAACCAGCAATGTGCCATTGCAGCAAAGGCTGATGGTATCCTGGGCTACATTAGGGGCAGTGTTGCCAGCAGGTCAAGGGAGATGATCCTTCCCCTCCCCTCAGAACTGATGAGGCCATATCTAGAGTATTGTCTCCAGGTCTGGGCTCCCCAGTATAAGAAAGACATGGACATACAGGGGAGAGTCTTTGAAGAAGATGAAGTGTCTGGAGCATATCTCTTATGATGGAAAGCAGAGAGAGCTGGGACTGTTCAGCCTGGAGAAGAGAAGACTCAGGGGTATCTTACCAATGTAGATAAATACCTGAAGGGAGGGTGTGAAGAAGATGGAGGCAGGCTTTTTTTCAGTGGTGGCCAGTGACAGGACCAGAGGCAATGGGCAGAAACTGAAATACAGGAGATTGTCTCTGACCATCAGGAGATGCTGTGAGGGTAACTGAGCACTGACATAATTTGTCCAGAGAGGTTTTGGAGTCTTCCTCCTTGGAGATATTAAAAAAGCTAACTGGCAATGGTCCTAGGCAACTGGGTCTAGGTGACTGCTTGAGCAGGGGTTCAGATTGGAGGTCCTTTACCACTTCAACTATTCTATTACTCTGTGATGAAATAATTCTCTTGGTTTTCACATGGGAGGACTCTGGTCTACAATTTGGGGTTTCTGGTAGTGACAATTCTCTTCTGAGCAACTATGATTATTACAGATTAGACAACTGAAGTGCTGGGGCCTGAGCTGTGGGCCCCAAGTTGGAGTTGACCTGTGGATGAGTCTCACCTCAGCAGAATGTTTTATTTTTCCTATTGGCTTCATGTTCCAGAGGCAGAACCTGGTCCACTTGTGTCTTTGTGGCTCTGCCCTCACCCAGGTGGTTATGGCTGGGGTGATGGGTGAGGCTGGGATTATATAAACCACGAGCTGATCAATTGGAAGGGCTTCCTGTTTGACATGGCTTCTGTTGAGGCTGGTTGCCTTTTGCTGAGCTCTCTCCTGGTGATGTCCTTCCATGTGAAGGGCCACTGAGGGAACCATCTCTGTTCGCTGTGTCCAGTAGACGATGCTGGCACCACAGTGGGCAGCGGAGGAGCTGGGCCCACAGGAACCTGTGGTAGGACTGTTTGAAGGAAGGCTTCTGGGGCGATGTTGCTGAGTTCAGTGTTGGCCTGTGTGATTGGGCAGCTGATGGCAGCATGGAATGATGATGGCTGAACTGGCATAACAATAACCAAACACATTCCAGTTCAGAATGTGTCATTCATCGTTATGTTCAGATTTCATTTTACTAAGGCTCTTCTGGCACCTTTTAACTACATGAATCTCATTTTGGAGGACATGGAGCAGTATATCGTTTGTCTGTTAGTAAATCTGGCTGCCTTTTTCATGTCTCTAGCTGCCCTCCAGCAATACTTGATCAGTATTAGGTCAATGAGCTTCATATAACCTTTTAATACCAGGGTATGTACTAAGTTCTCAAAGAAATTACAAGAGATGCTTTAAATTATTTGCTTGGAACCATCTGCTTATCCTTTATCATATCTAGTGGCCTCCAGGCTCAGCTACCACCCTTGCAAATTAGCAGCTGTTTCTTTATCAAAATCCATACTAAATCTGTTCAACCTTTATTAACAAATTTCATTGGTTTCTTGAGGCCTTTGACTGAACTAACGTGTAAGCAAAGTTCTCTCTGAGAACATCATTCCAAGAAGCTGTGGTCTTATCATCCAATGTGTGGCCTAAAAATATAAAATCTAATGCAATCAAGCAGTATTTCATTTCCCCCTTCTTAATGTGCATGAAACTAGCCTTTTAAAGGAATTTGTACCCAAAAAGGACAACTATATAATCTATCTGACCTGCTGCTATCACGAGCCACTAAAATTCACTGAGATTCCAAAATATGGAGTCCACCTAACTTAGGTAGATTAAAGCACTGCAATCTTCACCTAGTATGGCTGTAGCCTGCCTGGCTTTTTCAACGTGTTGTTCTTTTAATATCTCTTATTTTCCTGTACCCCTTCTGCCCCTAATACTAGGAGCATGTACTTGTCCAGCTCCTCCTCCTGGCTCAACCTCTCAGTAAATTTTGTCTTTCCATTTCAGGAAAAAGCTTTGACCTAAGCCCTCAAATAGTAGTTTCACACAATAACGAGCATCAGAAGATTCCTTGAAAATGTTCTCAAATTTTTAAAGTATGTACAACTTTCACAGCTTATGGTTACAACAGTGTTGAAGGTGGTGTTAGTATGTTGTCTTGTTACACATCACTGATTTTGAAAGCTTTTGGGACTCTTGGCAAGACTTAATGTACAAAGAAGAAAATTCTAACATGTCACTCTGTCAGAGACTGATTGGCAATCTAGCATTTTACAGAGATTATGACCCACTGCTCTAAAACACCTGAAGGGCGTAAAGACCCATAAAAACATCCACAGACTCTGGATTGTGACAGCAAGGATAAGAATATGATCACGCCCTGTCTGCAGCACAGTCCTGATATGGTTGGCTGATGAGTGTTTATGGAAATATGGCCACTTCATTTAAACAATTTAAATGACAGCAATTTTCTTTTAAGGTGATCTGCTCAGTGGCATCTAAAAGAAATTTGTAGCAGTCCATATTGCAATTTAATTTCATTTTTCTAAATTAAAAAGGCCATTAAATTAAATAAGGACATGGATGATAGAGCTGCTCAAACAACAGAGGATGGCCGAAGTGCATTTTCATAATTTCTTTTTTTTTATCGCTAGCATTTATGAGACCTCCTGGAAACATGAAAGTAAAATCTTCCATCGAAGCATTTATTTTCACACAGCTCACATGCAACGGCAGCTTGCTGTCTTGTCTTTGCATATTTCCCAAGTGCTGAGCAGTTGATTTTTTTTTTCCCTTGAAGGAAACAAAACCTCTTTTGGAATATTTCTTGAAAGGCGTGGGATGAGAAGATGTGCAAAAATTATTATGAGGTATATTTTCAAAACAGCTTTAAAATTGAAAACTTCTTATTTCAAATATTTAGCTTCAATACAAAATACTGTGGAAGGAAATAACATACCTACAACAAATAGGACTGAAATTTAACTGTCACAGTTGGGCTTAAAGTGAAGTACTGAAATATGTGCTTATTTTTATCATTTGTAGTCCATTAACTTCATAGATTTCACTTGTGTGCTTAAATGTTCAGCATCAGCTTAAATAAATCGGAGCCAGGGCCATCCAGGACTTTGAAAACCTTGGCCCACTAAACACAAAAGCTGTTTATGCTACCAGACATGTGGCTTCAGAGGCATAACTAAACATCAAAGGTCTTCCTGTAAATATTTTGAAATGTATCCTACAGCTTTAAAACACAAACTTCTCAAAATGTGGAGTTTGATTTTTTTTCATTCACTTCTCTGTCTGCTTTATAGAGATATTTCAAAAGGTAAATTTCAGTGTCACTGAAAGTGCAAGTGGTATAAGTACAGCCAGAGTAAATTGATACTAACTTTGACATTAAGATTTGCTGAAACTAATTTTCATTGTGCATCCATCCTCCATCATTGCTTTTGATTTCAAAGAACTAGCTGAAGTGAATTGCTGTTGCAAGCTATTTCTTCTTAAATCCCTAGATTCACTGGATTTGGATTTCATGTCTAATGCATTTCATAATTCCCTATTAACTCCAGGATGTCTTGCTATTGAGCATTCGTTACCCTTTACATGTACTGACTTAAAATCATCAGAAAAAATCCACAGCCTTGAAAGGTTCACCTAAAAATTAGATCTGAATCCCAAGTTAATATATAGCACTACATAGAAAGTTACCAGTTTTCGTTTGCATCAGCATAGATTGCTTTTGAGACTTTAGACTCCTGCTTCCTCAGTTCAATTATATTTTTCCATTTCTTTATAAAGACTGGATTAATAATGTTCCCAAAATCCCTTGTATAAAAGAATTGGAGTTAAAGGGTTGAAGAAAGCAGGTTTTAATAGAGGAGATGATAAGCTTAGTGTTGATTTAAATATCAGTAATACTGAAGATGAGGAAGTTCAGGCATCCCATTCTTTTTTGGGGGTAGCATTTGCATCTTATACAATAAGATATAATAATAACTTTTATGAAAAGTCTACAGAAAGTAATAGGAGAGATTATGTCTGCCACTCCATGATCTTCAGTGAGATTTAGAGAATTATCCATTTAGTAGTGTCAGGAATTTGTATCTACGTCTTCAAAGTTGCAAAATGTGGAAAACTACCAAATTTTGATTATACGCTTTCAGAACTGTCTGCCTTCTTCAGTTAATGTTTTCCTGTATGAAATACAGTATACTGTAAAATGTTAACCTTGAAACAAGAAAGGCTCTTTCCACTAAGCACATCTACTTTCCAGATTTGCAAATCTGTTTTATTAAAACCAGGCGCAACAGAAGCCCAAAGCTGTTCTCAGAAAAAAAGTGAAGAATGAGTGTTCTCTCACTCTTGAAATTAAGCTAGACCTTAATAAATTGAAACTCATATGCAAACTTGGCCAATATTTTTACTACTGAGTACAACAAAAAGGCAGAATATGTTTCAAATCACACTTCGCATTTATGGGGTTGATAATGGTCTTGCTGTACAAAAATCTGACTCCTTTAGGTCATGACTTCTCAAAAGATTGACCAACCATTAGTGGTCACACTACATGTCTTTATAAAGTGTGCTGACTCCCAGCTTCAAACATGTTCTGCTCTTTCTTGTGAAGGATGAAGATCCTTATTCTCACAGTGAAGGTGTTTTCCAATACCCAGGCTGCAAACAGTGTAAAATACAGCAAAATCAAGACTGGGAATTACAACTGGCACTGACATGGAAATGCAGTTGCTCAGGGGAGAATTGTTTATATCCTCTGCTAGCTGTATGAGTTTGCTACAGATGGGCAGCATTGCCTTTATGATTATTGAGGCTGTAAAGGAGGAATGCTAAGATTGTTCCAAAGTTGGAGGCTAATTCTGACAGTCACACAGTCAGTCGAGTGCAAGTGATCACATTCGATCTCAAAATCTACACAAATCTCTCAGTATTTCTCAGGAAAAAAAAGTTTACAGTTATTATTCTTGCACGTAGAGACTTTTAGATGCTGAGCACATACTAATACATCTGTTGAGTTCTTTTATTTCAGTCAAAATAACAATTAAAAAAATAGCAGACAAAGCCAGAGTAATCAGACTTATTTAATTTTCTTAAAAAAAGAAAAGTTCAAGTAGTGCAGACACAAAATCAGTCAGTTAATAAAAATGCAAAGTTAAATCTTTAACAAATATTTAAATAGATTAAATTTAAAGTTATAATAATAATAGAAAAGTAAATAAATTTAAAAATAAATTGTCCACTGCTGAAGACAGAAATCTTAGATGTTTGGTTGACAGAATACATTATGATGAAAGCCGATGACAAATGCAAATCTTACGGATCAAATATGAATCATAGCATAAAGACACAGAAAATCTGGGAGAAAGAAGTTTACATCATCATATAAGTATCAGCTTTTTCATAATTTCATAAACTGTTGTCAGCTGAAGTTCTGGAATCATGTTAATCATGAATTATATTAATATTTCCCAGCAGCACATTAAGGAATTCAACTGATGTCTCTTGTGTCGTTCATTCTTTCTCCTCCTCTCCATCAGACAAGCATTTTAAAATATTGCTGTGATTATAGTGTGCTATGTTCTTTCTGATGGATTACTTCAACGAAACTACAGCAAGTCTGCATTAAGTCTGTGATGTTTAACCTTATCAATCTTTCTATTTAGTCAGAAAAATCTAATATAACTTTGCTTGCTATCCAAATAAGTCACAGATTTTTTTGCTATTCCTCTGGCGCAAATTCTTTCTAAAAACTGCTTTAGCAAAAACTGACAACATGGGATTCCTTTTTATTGCCTCTCACAATCTTCAAATCAAAGTCACCTAGCTGACAAGTAAAAAGGTAATTTTTCCCAGCTGCCATGCCCACAGATTGACTACACTGTGCAAACCTCAACCTGGTTTCTAGCCTTCTCCCTTACTAAAGACAACCTAAGATATAAGCAATGACCTCGATAAGTCTTTTGTAAACTACAGTGAAGTTTTTAAAAAAATTTTCAGACTACCTTTACACTACTGATTACACTAGGTAAAAATTATCTTGGTATTTGTATCATTTCCTATGATCCTTGTAGTACAGGAGAAAAAGAAAAAAAAAATGAAAAGAAACTACATTCTGAGATAGACATTTAAAAACATAGTTAATGCACCACATGTCTCATTTACACCTTTTCCAAATTACTAAAAGGGTAGAAGGTAACTGCTGGATTAATTTGGAAATAGCAGTTTAAACATAGATAAAATACACACTTTGATCAGAAGAAACTTCTTGAAATTATAACAGAAGAAGAGTGCCCAGACTGACTTTCAGATTTTGTGTTGAGATTCCAAGTCTTAAATGACATTGCAAGATGACTAGTTTTGATTTGGCAACACAGGGTCTGTAAATTTAGAGTCCACACTGTCATTTGCAGGGAAGACAGTTTCCACTAGAAGTTCTCTTGTACCATACATGGTCCATTGACATATTACTGCTTTTCTGGTTACTGTATTTCAATTTGAATGCCTATAGCATGAGCTTAAAATGAAATCTGGAACTAAAACTGAATACTAAAGGTTTTCTTTAATTTAAAAAAATCAACAAATATAACCTTTCTCTCTAATAAGGTCTGTTTTCATTGATTCAGAAGGATGAGAGAACGTACAGTGGAGGTCATGCAGGTAGCACAGTTTATCTCTCTGTTGACAAGAATAGACCTATTGTGATGCAAAGTGAGTCTCATTTGAGATCTTAATTGAAAGACTCCTTGTGAAAAGTCTGAATGGACTCACTGGCAGTTGAAGGTGCTTTTTAATCACTGAGAATAAAGACTTCAATCAATATGGTTCAAACTATTTGCCCCTGAGCAGTAGAGAGGTGGTTTTCTTTAAAACGGTGCTTACAGCTTCAGGCTCTAGGCCAAGAAAAGTTAGCCCCCTGAGTTGTTAATATAATTATTGTTTTCTCTATTATCTAGCAAGAGTGTTAATTTGCCTCCCAGTAATCAACTTCCCTACGTGGTTGTCAGGAAGTTTAATCAATAGCATGAACAGACACACCAAGCTGTCTTTCCTTCTGTGACCAATGCTCCCCTCCCCATCTCTCCCACCCCTGTGGAGGTGTCACTGTTTTAATAAAATGAACAGGTGGGACATGCATAATTTCTTCAGAGAGTCAGTGACTAAATTTTTCAACTCCTACTCCAAAAATGCAGGTATAGCCAATCAGGTCCCGTCAATAAAGTTGCCCCTGTTCCAAAATGAAAAACATTATAGGACTCCTGCTAGAGCAGCACCTGGCAAATCAGCTTATTAAAGTTTTACATGGCATTGCATTCTCAGACACTTTAAACGCTGAGACGAAATTGTAATAAGAGGAGGAGCAGAAGGCTTGATTTAATATAATTCTACTTATGTCCACCATGTACGGAATGTAATGTAATTCCCTTCAAAGCTAGTGACAAAAACTCTCATTCTTGGTGGAATTCCAATCTGCCTTGGCAGCTTTGGGCTTTCTTTATTAAGAGGGATGTCACTCTGTGGCCTCTCTTTTCTTCTAGGGCAGTGTTGTCTGTTCTGATTCATAGCTTCTTAAATCTTCTCCTGTAACATCTTAACGCTGGTTATTTACTTCAATGTGTTTTCCAAGAATACTTTTCAGTTTCACACATTGCCTTTCCTGAACTATCCTTCTGTGATACATTACATAACTTACCAAGTTCACAAACTGCAGGAGTTACCAGCATGACCAAGAAGCAGGGTAACTTTTAGGGTGGCAGAGGTCATGTCCAAATCTACGTATGAGAGTTATGTCCTATGCATTATGTGCATTTATACTGCTATAGAAAGATAATAATAGATGACACTAGAAGAAAATTAGAATATTCATGTTGCAGGAATATTTGTAAACCACATTGAAATTATCAAAATGTTTAAAAAAAAATCCAAAATAACCCATAGATAATTTTTTTAGAAGTTTTTCTTGAAAGCTTACAAAGAATTCCAAGGGATATCTATCTGAAGGGTAGTGATACAAACGTTCTTAAAAGAGTAATGAACCAAAATCATACCCGAAAGAAAAGCTGACAGGATGAAAGAAATGTCCTTCAAATGTGGGGATTTACAGAGACAGCTGTTGGAGTCTGGCTTTTTGGTTTCTGAAAAGTGAACTTGTTGTTAAGGTCATATTTAGATTGAAAATAAGAAACAAGTCACTTCTTGATTACAGGAAAAGTGAGACTTTTCATCTCACAGCAGAGTTGAGGGAAGGTTATTGCTCATTATCTGGGCACCAGGTGAGTCCCAAGGCTTGTGAGGGGATATCTGTGGTTTCCTGTCCGTATAACATGATGACATTACATAAAATTATACAATTATAACATAAAATAGATATATATACATGCCTATAAGTAAACATATCTAGCATATATGTAAAATCAGTTACACTGTAATATTTGCATAAGATTCCTCAGACACTATATATTAAAAATTTTTAAATATACAATTAAAAAGCAGCTAGATTGTACCAGTTCAAAAAGCCTATTCAATATTAAGCGTTGAGATTATCTCCTCCTTCTTTTGTGGTCCGTATCTTCCAGAGCACATACATTTCTTTCCTTCTCTTTGTTCTTCAGAAAGTTTAAAGGATAGTTCATTTGTTTTGCAGAAGCAAATGTTTAAAGGATAGTTCATTTGCTTTGGAGAAGCAAATGCTTTTATCACAGGGAGAGCCAAATGGTTTAGCCTAGATGGTGAGGGGGAGAGACATTCAGCATTACTCTCTTTTCTGTGAAGAAATAAAGTTGTTTCAAGCTGCAATCTTATGCTTCCTTGAATTGGATTATTTTCAGACATATATTTCTTGGAACACAGCTGCTACTTCTTTGACAAATTAAGTAACGCATCACGAACAACTAAAATTCATTGCAACATAAAAACAAATATATGTTCATTTTAGTACTTCGTTTTCTCCAGGGTTTTGAATCATGGTAGGATATTTTAAAAAACATATATCTTTTATAAATCTCTCTAATAATATCTACACAATATCGAGGCAGCTCTTTATTGGACAGCAACCATATACAACCATTTGAAATGTTGGTCTTACTGTTTTTCATCCTCTCAGACTACCAGCTTTGTGGTCTGAGCTTTCAACTTACAGCTGACAATGGTATTTGACTTGCTGTCATATTTATTGCCCTGATTGCAATTAAAAGCAATGCTGTGGGAAAGGAACGATAATACCATCGCCACACTGTTAGAGTAGGAGTTTTTTCAGATACAGTACAGTGATGTTAAGAGTGTGATGAACTGCTGGGGATTATGAGATTTTTTCTACCAGAACTCTTGCTCCACACACTAATTGCAGCTACTACCGAGAATTCTAAGGAGGATGCAGCTGCCTGGAGCCATAAGCAAATTTATTATTATTATTTGTAATACATAGCAACAATTATATTTGGGGTCTATTGTGCTAACTGCCCCATAAATATATAATAAAAGATGAGCTCTTCTCTGAAGAGCTTGCAGTCTAAACAGAAAAGACAGGTGAAGTGTAGCAAAGATGAAGATTTATCTACAGAATATTACAAAATATTGAGGCAGCTCTTTTGAAATAAAAAAAAAACATAAACAACCTGGGCATAATCTTTCAATAATTGCAAAATTATCCTTACCTGACAGAACACAGTAAAGCACTTTGACCTTCACTTTGAAATATTTATTAATTTTGCCTTTTCTTACTTTATATCTTTTATGTTAAAACACAAAATTAAAGGTTGGCATAAAAACGTAGAATTTTGGTTATGTCAAGGTAAAGTATTTTTGCTGATTCAAAGCAAAGTAAAACAAGAAAACCTTGTAATGTTCCTTTTAGAGGATTTCAGAGAAATTAGAAGCATTTGAAGAATTTTAGTGAATTTCGAAAGATTTAGGTTGCATTCTAATTTTGGAATGCTAACAATCCTTTCCAAAATGCATTTTCTATGCTCTGCACAGTTCTGCTTAAGAGCCTTCTTTGTCATGAAATGAATAGGCTTAGCAGCTTTCCTTAGCTTTTGTGTGAAATTAATTGGTAGTCTTCTTTCCAGCTTCTAACCTATAACAAAAATAAACCAGTATTTATATTAAATAGTAAGCTTATTTATAGCATCAGCAGATGAGGTCAGCACTTGAACCGGGCACAGGGGTTAAGCAAATTGGCAGAGCAGGGACGGATGACTTGCTTTGCTGCTGTGTGTCATCTTTTCTGTAGGTAAATAGATTGCTGGAGTTACTAGAGATATTTCCTTAGTGGTTTTCAAGGAGAGCTTTTGGTCGGAATATTTCTTGCTGGCTCTGACTGTTGCTCATTTGCCTTGTGCAATACTATCTGTTTATTTTGGCTTGCTGTTAGAATGAACTGTGCCAAAGGAAGGCTGGAGTCATATTAAAACCAGGTGTAGACAAACAATTAGCACAGGCAAGAAGACAGGTTGTTTTGAAAAAAAAAAAACCAAAATCCCAGCTGAACTAAAACCACAGCTGAAATTTCTCATTTAATGTAAAATTTCAAGTTCCTTAAGTAGCATTTCCTGACAGGCAGTAATGTGGTAAGGCATTATTACAGGCACTTGCCTTTGAAACATCGTGTCATGAATCACTTCTCAGAGAGGGAATAGTATTCCCTCTGCAAAGCACTGAGGAAGATGAAAAACGGGGATAGGATCTTCACAAAGACCCTGCAGAGCCAAGCATCTGAACCCTCAGCTGCACATGATAGGCACCACAGCCTGTACTCCATCAAGTGGCAAATGCAGGCTGTCAAGATGAGGGAACAGGAGGCTTGTGACTTCTGGCTCCAGGAAGACAGCTCCTTTTCCACCTGTAGATCTGTGAGTGCAGAATAGGTTCAGTGTCATGGGGAGCTGTCAGAGCCAGCCAAGCCTGATCCACATGTAGGCTCTAAAAAGCAGTGGGTAACAGCATTTGAAGATAGACATCCCGCTCTGTTGAGGTGACTTGCTCTCTGGGGATGTCTTCTGGTGATTTTAATCTTGGAGGTTGAGGAAAGATTACTGATGTCCATTTGGCTCCTCTCAGACTTTGCAGCTCATCATGCTCATCACCAGCAATACTGCCAGAGGAGAGCTAGAGTGTACCAGGAGTTACAACATGGCTCAATCCCCTGTGATGTCTTTTTGATCCTACTAATTAAAGGGAAAATCTTTCTTAGGAATACATAGTGTAGCGTGGCAGTAACAAGGGTAATGATGAAACAGGGCAACCAGAAATCCATCTCAAGTATGAGTACCCAAAGGCACTTGACCTGTGAAATGAGTAGAGTGAACCAGGACTCTGCGTGAGGTCACAGAAGTACAGCATTGTTAGGATAGCAGAGACAGGCTGGGACAGCTTACCTGACAGCAGTACTGTGAAGTATGGACACAAGTTTGTCAGGAAAGGCAGGTAAGGAAGAGGAGGAGGGTAGTTGCCTTCTGTAAGTAGCCCAGATGTATAGAGCTCTGCTGTGGCATGGACAATAGGGATGAAAGCTTGTGGGTCAGGGTGAGAGGAGATGCCAGCAAGGGTGACGTTGTGGTTGGAGTGCGTTACAGACCACCCACATCAACATGAGGAAGTGCATGAAATCTTCCTTAAGCAATTCAAGGATATGCCTCGATCACAGACCCTACTTCTTGTGGGGAACTTTCAGAGTTCAAGGTTTTCGGAGGGTCAGGAATAACATCTTGATACAGGTACTGTATGGATCAACATGAGTGATACAGCTGGACTGGATAGTCCCTAACAAGGAAGTACTGTTAGGTACTGAGGATGGGATAATCAACAAGGACAAATGCAAAGCCCTGTCCTGGGCAGGCAGAGGCCCAGCAGTGTCCCAGGATGGACCTGTCTGGCCAGAGGCAGCTCTTCAGGAAAGTTCCTGGGACCTGTTGGCAGTGAGTGGAGGGGAATCCTCAATGCCCTGACAACACCAAGGGCAGCAGCAGCGTGAGTGGTACAAACAGGAGCATGACCAGGATGTCAAAGAGGGGGTTAGCCTCGGTACTTGGTAGACCACATTCTGATATTGCATCCAGTTTGCACAACAAAGTACAGAAAAGGCAGTGGCAGACTGGAGCATGGTTAGTGATGTCCCCTGAGTGGTTGGGGCTGGAGCACCTGCCTTGGGAAGTGAGGCCCTAGGAGGAGGGCATGGTCAGCCTTTGGCATGGAGTCTTCGGGGCACTCAAAGCAGTCAGTTTCAGGGAGGGGATCAAGAAGACAGAGCCAGGCTCTGTATGGTGAGATACAACAGGCATAAACACAAACATGAGAGGTTCAGACTGGAGGTACAGAGAAACTTATTCTCTGTGATGGCAGATGAGTGTTATCCAGAGAGGCTGTGCTTTCTCCACCCGCAGCCATTTCCAAAACCACACTGGAGCAAACCCTGAACAACCTGCTCTGATGTCAGAGATTAACTGCTTGGAGCAAAAGTTTGGACTAGAGACTGCCCAAGGTCACATCAAGCCTGAATTAACATCTGATCCTATCATTATATTTTAAGAAGGGAGATGGCTTCCAAAGTAGTAGTGGTCTCTAAGGTGTAGTGGTTATTCACAAGTAATTCTCATAATAAGAATGAGAAAAGAGGAAATGCAATGTAGGACGTGAATTCACATCAGGTAATTTTGAAATTGTCTGAAATGCTCACATTTTGACTAGCATGTCAGACTATGTAATTTGTTTGTTCGGACATATAGTAACACTTGTTAAAGTCTAGCTGATTTTTATCAATTTGCAGTAAACCCACTGTAACAGTTTGTTAGAGCCAAAGTAGAACAGTTTTTACATGAGGTATTATACAAACTTCTCAACTGTGACGGCAGAATTTAAATGCCTTTAAAGCAGGTTAAGGAGCTTGATAGTGAAAGAGCACATATGTACAAATCACAGATTTTACAGAAAATGCATCACAAATGCTGTCAATCAGGCCAATGGACATGCACCATTTCATTCATTACAAAGTTTGTCAAAGATTTTTATAGTTATTCTTAGATAAATAAGGGAGAAAAATGTTTTATTAAGGCATCATTTAGTGAAATGACAAAACAGCCCATTTCAATTGTTGTCTAATGGTAGATTTTGACATGATAACATAATGTAAAAAGGGATTTTCTCCTACAGACACGATTTTACTGAGCTTCGTTAAATGGAAAACATGCTACAGTCCAAATTCTTATTCATTTTAGACAATACATATAAGCCTATTGTCAATGGTATGTTTCTATCAATAAAGGATTCTTAAAACACCATTGCTTTTCCATATTTGAATATTGATTAAGAAATTAAAATTAAGTTTAGGCTAGACTATGTAATCCACAATTAGACAGAGTTATATGTTTAAGGAAACATTATGTTGTAATTTCCAGTACTAAGGGTTTTGATGCCAAAACATTTAATCATTTAATCTCATGTAATGTGGCTCATCAGAACATGACATTAAATTAAACAACAAAATAAAGCTTGATGGAACATCAGCTCTCCAGAAATAGTATTTTCTAGAGACTGAGAGAAGATGGGTGAAATTTCTTTCTTTGTTGCAAAACAATTTATTTCTTAACATATCTCCAAATGTAGGTTATTTTCAAACTGTTTTGCTTTACATTCCCCTAAATTGCCTGTAGATTGTCTCCTCACTTAATTTCTTCACATGTACATGTATGCTGTCATTCATTTCACAGAATCACAGAGTGATAGGCAATAGAAGGGACCTCTGGAGATCATCTAGTCCAGCCCCTCTGCCAGAGCAGGGCCACCAAGAGCAGGTTACACAGGAAGGCATCCAGGCAGGTTTGAAAGTCTCCAGAGACAGAGACTCCACCACCTCTCTGGACAGCCTGTTCCAGTGCTCTGACACCCTCAAAGTAAAAAAGTTCCTCCTCATGTTTAGATGGAACTTTCTATGTGCAAGTTTGTGCCCATTACCTCTTGTTCTGTCACTGGACACCACCGAAAAGGGTCTGGTCCCATCCTTCTGACACCCACCATGCAAGTATTTATAAGCATCAATAAGGTTCCTCCCTCAGTCTTCCTTAGGCTAAAAAGCCCCAATTCCTCAGCCTTTCTTCATAAGAGAGATTTTGGCAATAACACAGAAAAAGAAAAAAAACAACAGAAGAGCTATGTGTATTTTTTTTCTTTGTAAGAAATCCAGGTAAAATTGGAAGTTTCCTATTTACCAGGAGACACAGGAATTTTGATTTTTCATAAAGTGCACTACTGAGACCTCCTTAGACCAATGCTGTGGCTTAAAGAAGCTACTGTTTTATCCTCCTGCTCATATCATCCTGCCTGCAGAAGCTGAAATTTTTCTCTGCCTTTACCCAGAGTGTCTTGGGTTGTGAGGAGGAAATCATACTGGTTCTAACACCCATAGACTAAAAAGAGTCTCTGTTACATTGATTGGGGAAAGAGTGGCTATTGAATTTAAAAGACAGTTTTAGGAATGACAGTTTCAAAGCCCAGTCATGGACTAGCTCTGTTTCATCTAAAAAAAATAGAAGAAAGTGCAGTGATATTATGTGGCATGATCGTATCACCAGCATTACATTGCACAGTCAGATGCTAGTCTGTGGTACCATTATTGACTTGCAGTTCTGAATTCCCAAGCTGATATGAATCTGTTGGCTTCCAAGACGCTTACAAAGATCCTCCAAAAGAGATTGTGGGAAACAAACAAAGGCAAGACATTTTGATAGCCTGGAAAACTTCCAAAAAAACAATCAGCCTCAGCTGTAATGAAACCAGAACTATGTTGTGCTCTTTTAGGTGTGATAGTCTTGTGCAAATCTTGTAATTCAAAATGTCAGGGATATGTAAAATGTTCATAGCAGAGAAATCAGGGGTTCTGTTCTCTTCCAACACAGAGCAGGCACCTTTCTTCCTTGTAGCGGGGTGTGGTCAAATCTTTTGATGAGCCTTACTGTATTTTTCTGGTCTTTGCTAGCTCTATATGTAGAATGTTAATCACTATATTCAGCACTGAGCCCTGCTCTGATACTGAATAACACTGAGAATCCAAGCTAGAAGCTAAGGAGCTCTAGGAATTTCTTACAGCTGAAATATGTCTGATACTCATCTGATTTCAGCAATAACGTTTGCTCCCATTTTAATATTTATTCTTTGCCATGGAAACATGGCATGCCATTTCAATCTCTAGACACCATTGGTGCAAGGAAGATTTACCTCGCAGAAAGGGGGAAGTGAAAAACAAGACCAGCCATAAAATGAAAGTTAAATAAACTTGTTTGATCAATCACTGCATATAATGTTTTGCAGTTTTCCCCATTATTTGCAATTAGTTAAGAATATGAAAAAATAGTATTGCATATGAAATTAATGGAGGAAGTGCTGAAATCATATCATATGTGGTATCAAGTATCATATTTTAAAGCTACCAATTTCTGTGGCCCCAAACACTGTAATACCAGCTGTTAATCCTTAGGAATGGCTGGTACAATGTGTTGATTAGAGTGTAATAGTTTAATCATCTCTCAGTGTTAGGAGTTCATGTTGTCGTTTCACAGATCATGAAATGTGTCTGTTTAAGATATGGGAGAATTATCTTCTCTCTCTTTTTTTTTTTTTTTTTTTTTTTTTTTTTCGAAGGCACTTTTTAAATTTTGTTTTTTTTTTTTTCAGAAGGCACTATGTAACTATGCTCATTTTATCTCTGTCTCTCTTTTACCTGCATTATGGTGCTTATTAACATGATCATACAGGGCAGAGGGGTAGTCAAAGATGATGTTTATTGCAGGGAGAAAAAGAAGCATTTTCTTATTGGAAATGCTTTTGCATTACAAGTTAAGGAGTGTAAACCTTCCTTATCACTTCTAAACACTGCATCCAATTAGTTGTTAGCTGTAGAGCTTATTGCTGTTGTGCAAAGGACAGTAAATTGACAATGTTTCCTAAATAAGTTATTACAGCAATATGAAAATGGAAAAGACATCTTCTGAGTATGTTCTCTCCTCAGGGATTTGGGTTTATTTTTGGCTTCATGAAACTGAGTTTAAGTAGATATACCAGTGTCTCAGAAGAACAGAAGGGGAATGAGAAGTTAGTGATTAAAACAGGTAGTCAGAAATGTGGCTTCTGGATCTGATCCTCCCTAGGTGTATTAGTACTCTCCTCTGAAGTCAGCAGAGCTTGGCTGATTTATACAAACTGCAGATCTGTGCTTTGCCAAAGGACATACTTTGTAACAGTTCAGTTAACCTTATTCCCTACTAATTTGTTTTTTTTGTTTTTTTTACGGGTGGACCCGTGACCCCATGTGGGCGGATTGTGACAGAAGGCTTTACCAATCCAATAAGACTGTGCCTCCTTTAGATAAGCCAGGAATAACCTTCTCTAATAGCATCTGTGCAAGCCTTGAAGGGAAGAAAGGACTGGGAAGCATAGTGTGAGGAAACAAAGGCATAAGTGTCACTTGGGAAGGGGAAAACAGGGAACTAGTTTTCTCAGAGCTACAGTAAGACTCACGAAGTTGTTCATCTGATAATGTAGAATTTATTGAGTAGAATCATAGAATCATTTTGAATAGAAAAGACCTTTAAGGTCATTGAGTCCAACCATTAATCCAGCACAGTCAGGTCACCACTAAACCATGTCCCTCAGCACCACATCTACATGGCTTTTAAACATCTCCGGGGATGGGGACTCCACCACTGCCCTGGGCAGCCTGGGATGGGGTTTGACAACCGTTTTGGGGAAGAAATTTTTCATAATGTCTGAACTAAACCCCCCTTGGTGCAACTTGTGGCCATTTCCTCTTGTCCTATCACTTGCTACACAGGAAAGAGACTGACCCCCACCTGGATCCAACCTCCTTTCAGGGAGTTCTCAAGAGCAAGAAGGTCTCCCCTGACCCTCCTTTTCTCCAGGCTAAACAATCAATCCTCTCATTCAGATCGTTGATACGGATATTAAACAGAACTGACACCAAAATACTCCTATTAATTCCAATCATTAAGCTACAAACCCAGAAACAGATACTTGCTGGTTTTAGGTAGAGGATAAGAACCAACTTCTTAGACGAAGTTAGGGAAGGGAAAAGGCAAAAGATAAAATAAAGAAGCAGTTCCTTTCCTCAGTCCCTTAATTTGTACCCAGGGGCAGCAGCGGTGCTGTCCCCATGGGGGGTATACTGAACAACTAATACCCAAAGAGGAAGGCATGGGGAGAAAATGAATAACACATTGCCAAGAAGCTCCCGGATGAATTATTAAAACCACTTTATTAAACATAAAATTATCATCTTTGCCCCTTGCCTTTCATTTTTTACCTTCTAGAAGGCCTTTCAATGCCTTTTGCCTTCTGATGAGTCCATCACAGAAAATACTGTGCCAAAATAGGGTTGTTCTATTTAATTATGTCCCCATGTCCCTCAGGATGTGGACAAGGGTCACTGTAGCTCTTTTAGGAAAGGTCTTTCTTCTCCACACATAACAAAGAAAACACTTTTGCCTTCTTTGCGTAAAAATGTTGTTAAAAAAGCTAAACCAAAGCTAAAGCTAAACCCAAAAGACTTCCTAACAAGGATGGTGATGGAGTATTCTCTCATGTGTACAAATATGTTCCCAAATCAACCCTCTCCCACGAGTAACCTGAAATTATAGCTATGTTAAATATTATGATTAACTGTAGTTTTAAGAGGGAGGCTACTTCACTCAGTTGCATTCACATAGTCTGCTGAAGTGTAGACTACTCAAAAGGAGCATCTGGCAGGGTGAAAGCCAAACTGTGGGAGAAGTGACTCCATTGCAGGAACAAGCTGAAGGAAAAAATGGATTGTGAAGGGTGGGAGGATAGCAGTAGGCAGGAGGGCAGACAGGAAAACATACTGATCTATGGAAACAAGAGAGAGAAGGGTAAATGTGCATTCAAGTGTGTTACTAATTTTCTTATTTTTCCCGAGTAATTAGCGTCCTTTTAAATGGAAGTTTATTTAGATTCAAAACTTATAAATCAACTTGTAGATTATCCTACTCATGCAAATAAACTCACTGATTAGTAAAATTCTGTTAATAAGAATCAGACTGTATCTGAGTTATCAGAACAAACCACAAAGCATAGGATATTCATAATAACAGTGATTTAAGAACTCCTTTTTACCACTTTAGAGATGGGGATGTGAGTGAAAAAGAAGTTACGTGGGACATTTTTGAAGTGTCAATGTACCATAAAATTATTTGAAAGGTTCCATTTCAATTCTAAATACTTTTGAAAGTCTGATACTTAATGGCATTGTCTCAGGTGAAAGAACATGTCTAAAAGAGAGCTGGCCTGTAAAATCACATTTATTTAGGCATTGAAATATACTCCTTTTAAGACAGTTTCTTATCTTCTCCATATCAATCAATATACATTGATCTTTAAATGCATATTTACTTTCAGATCCTAGATTTGAAGGTAAGAAACTCTGCTTTTTATTTGATCTTCAAATGATTCAGGTTGAGAAATAATGAGAGTGCTTGTATTTGGTTTAACATTAATATAAAATTATATAAACATTGACTTTTGCTGGTTTTATTCTAATATTACCGCTAAAAAGTAGTTACCTTTCTACTTTGAAAGAGTTAAAATGTTCAATTTCAAAATTGCAACTGTTCAGGTTTAAAAAATCAGAAGTTCAAGAAAAAACAAATCAGAAGTTAATTTTCACTTCAACAATAGCCATAAATACATCATTAAAGACTATTAATTTTTTTTCAGATGAATTCAAATTATTTATGAAAAGGCTGCCCATGAATTACTTTCTGAACACATCTACTGTAATGCATTTGTGGACAATGGATTCTAATTTCCAACGTCGCTATGAGCAACTAGAAAACAGCATGAAGCAGCTCTTCCTCAAGGCACAGAAAACTGTTCACAAGCTCTTTGGCCTTAGTAAGAGATGCCATAAACAGCCACTCATCCGCGTGCCAAGGCAGAGGTAAGAAAGCCTATGAAATGCTGTGAAACTCAAATTGCTGTCTTGACACTAAAATCTCCCTTAGGGCATGGATGTGGGAATGTGTGCAGCATATGGTACATGCACAGTACACAATTTTTACATCTACAGGGGTTCAACAATCCCACCTTTCAATACTTCTTCATTCACATTTTCCTAAATATGATGGGAAAGGTCAAAACAAAATCTGATTTGTAGATGACCGTGTATTAAGTGAGGCAATTAAAAAATAAGTGTACAGACCTATCCCATTTGGTCTGCCTCTGTTTCACAGAGCCATATTTTCAGTGGAACTTGGCCAAGTGCAACAATGCAAAGTAACTGTATACTGAATACTGGATACCTGTTCTGAAGCAAGCACAGCTATTTTAAGAACTTTCCAGGTCATTATACAGTATATACTACATACAATTGATTTCTTGTCTCATTTGTCAGATATGAATTAGATTTGAAAGGATGCCTAAGGAAAGAAAACAGAAGTGTTTTAGTCCTTCCTAGAAACCAAAATATTCTGAAAGCTGGCTAGTCAAATCTGTATTAAAATGAAGTGGTTATAGCTGTTGGATGATCGACAATTGCTGTATTGAAATTTGTGGAATGACTCTGGACTAAATCTGAAATGAATGAGCTTTTAAGGACCATATTCTTCTGAGTGCAAGCATTGTAGGCATAGTCCAGTGACTCCTGCATTTAGCATATATCTCTGCTGATTTTAAAGAAATCTAGTTTAGGTTCAGTGTTCCAGAACTGCCAGGGGTACTTTACTCTCATCTGCTCTCAGCTCTCTTATTGCAAGCTGGGTCCATCAATTCCTCTTTACCTTTTGGTGGCACTTAGCTTCCCCTTTTTCTTTCAGGAGGAAATGGCTGTCATGGCTCTCATGTCCTCCTTTTTCTACATATTGTGTTTTGCTTGTGATCTGCTACTTGAGACAAAAAATGTACTTTTCACTTATGGGGTCATTTCATAACTAGAAGACATTTCACTAAGAAAGGTTATGTAGTCACTGCAGTGCTTTGACATCATCTCCCATGTTTCTTGGGCATGACCTTAATGAGCATTCTGACAAAGAGATGATTCAACATGAAAGACTTCAGAAGGAACACAGAGCTTTTTTCAGAATCCAACCTTTTTATTTTCTTTCTCTACCAAAATTTAAAATAATCAAATCTTCCAGATTAATCACTGTAGGGTTTTGGGGCAATCTTTGGTTGCCATCAGCAATGACAATGACAGACTAGAGATGAACTGAGATATAAAAAGCAAAGATCAGTTGAAGTGATTGATCAAAACACAGCTTTCTTGTTACATGAAGGATATTTTTTTCTTCAAACACAGAACTTATGAGTTCATGGTTTAGTTGTTAATAAAAGGATGTGACACTGTACAAAAAAGCTGTGGACAGGCTGGAGAGGGTCCAGCGAAGGGCTGCAAAGATGATCCAAGGACTGAGAAAGGCTGAGTGAACTGGGTTTGCTCACCCCTGAGAAAAGAAGACTTAGGGGACACCTTATCACCATATTCCAGTGTTTAAAGGGTGGCTACGAAGAAGATGGAGACTCTTGTTTTACAAGGAATCACATGGAAAATATGAGGGATGATGGGTACATGTTAGTCCTGGGGAGTTTCCTATTGGACACGAGGAAAATTTTTCACAATGAGAACAATCAGCCATTGGAATAATCTCCCATGGGAAGTGGTGCAGTCCCTAGCATTGGACACTTTTAAGTTTCAGCTGGACAGGAGCTAGGCCAGCTTGTCTAGGCTGCGCTTTTGCCAGGAAAGTTTGGACCAGATGACCCTCGAGGTCCCTTCCAATCTGGTATTCTATGATTCTCTGATAATAAAGTTTACTAGAAAAGAGTTCGTCTGTTTTACAGGGAGTTTCATTAAACTTTCATAACTGTTTGATCTTGCAGTGCATCTCTACCTTAGGAATATCCTAACTCTTAAGATAATTATGTCCCATTTTAGTGACTGCCTTAAAATTTTTTCTAGTCAATACAGAGGGAGATTGGACATATGATGTCATAATGATAACCAATAGATGGCTCAAAGATCAGTGCTAAAGGTAGGCTTGGGAATACTTAGTAAATGGGATGCCTTTGCTAAAAGAGAACATTTTCAAAGGCTGGATTCCATTTGACTATCTGGGAAAATTGCCTTCTGACATCAAGGATTTTATGGCTCATAAGAAGAGCTTTAAGCTGTGAAGTGAGTGGAAAAGGTCAAAAGAAATTGTTTAATTTCCAAACCTGGTTAAAAAAAATCTGATAGATGAAAATACAGGAATGGATAAAGGAAAATCAGTGGTGAAAAGACAGCTAGTGAGGAGAAAAAACCCACAAGTATTTATAGAATAGTATTCAGCTACTTTTTGTGATAAGAGTATATGTAATCCAAACAAGGTACTGAATTTTTTGATACAGAACTCCTAACAGGGAAGCACACAATTGAATAGCAGATAAAGCAATGGAAAATGAATACACGAATAATGCAATGGAGAAACATGAATTGTTGCTCAGGCTCTAAAAACAGACATTTCAGCAGAAAGTGAGTGGAATAACTGAACCAAAACCAAGTACTAGAATTTCTTGTGTTAAAAGGAAGAAAGGAATAAAAGCAAAAATCACAGCTTCATGTGCCAATTCTAGGCTCCAAAGAAACAAGAAGAGGGAATTGGAACAGAATGTAATCCTTTCTGAAGGTTTTCCAAAGAACTCCTTCAGATTAGTGTTTGGATTCTGCAACTGATGGTTAAGGGTGAATTTTATTATGCAAAGAGAAATTAGACAGAGATAATGGAGATAGAGATATGAGTTTAAATTTTGTTTTTTGGACACGTGTCTTTTTAGATACAAAGAACCAATGCTTTGGTTTTTAATAAAGGTCATGATTCTGCCAGTGAGTAAAAACAAAATAGCTGTGCTAATATTTAATTTTACACTGTATTTTAAAAGACAGTAGAAGATAAATAGAAAGGATTTTTAAAAGAAAATGTCAAAAATAAGAGCTGCCGTTCTCTTTCATGAAGCTGGGAGGTGTGTACTAAAAGTTTAATATAATTATTGAAAAGTTTCTAAATGACTGAGTTTTATGGGGATTTATCTTTGTAGTCTGCTAGACATTGTTTTGTCACACTTGAAAGAGCTCCTACATGCAGTCAAGGTTATAATTAATTACTAGAAATACCTATCTCTTTCTCAAAATATTGTTACTGAACATTAAACAAATTGCTGCTTCGCTCTTTTTTAAAGGGAATGAATGAACCGGACAGAATTGCTTGCAACTTTTTCCATATTTCCTGAAGAACCAAGCCACTTAATAATCATAAGTCTAAATTACATTTATATATTAATTGTCTAATCCTTGACCAAAGTACTATTGAATCCTCTTCTAATGTCGTTGTCCACAGTGGAAAAGAGTCAATCCACTTGCAAGTTAAAGAAACTACATTCCTGTGTCTCTTTTTAAAACACAGTTTATATTCTTCAGCTAGAAAAATGCATACATAGTTTTCTTTCAGTCTGCACTGGCGATCAGAACACTGTCTTTTTTACTGCAGTACTTTTGTATACACTGGGGATGGGAACAGGACTACTGTTTGTATTTTATTCTGTTCACTGCAAATCTTTTCAAGCTCCAGATGTTATTGCCAGATTTTAAGCTTTTTTTTCATTAACATGAAACTGACCATTGTTCCTTTTCCTGAAAGTCAATTCGTACCAAGATACATCAAAAGTCTGTAGATTTTCATTATAAACTGTTCATAGTACTCCTGAGTGTACCTTTTAAAATTCACCTGAATTAGTACCCTTTCTGTAATCAGTGACGTATTTACAAGTTGTCTGAGTTCAACAACTGAACTGCCAACTGAAGATTCAAAACCAAGAAGGAGCACAGAACTTGCTACGTCAATAATCTGTTCCCATGCTGTATATAGGGATGGGGTGATAAAACATTCAATTTCAAGAGTTAAAGAGAAAAATGAGATTTAAAAAAACCACACTGAAAATGAAACTTGACATTCTGTGGAGCAATGCTATGAGGTGAGCTACTTGCCTCCATGAATCTGAGGTGCTGCTGCTTCAGGAAGCTCAAGTGATTATTACTAGTAAGTTCTCATTGCATTGACATATTAGCCTTAAAATCTTGTGATATCATATGCTCCTTCATTCTGTTTGCTTGGCCAGAGTCCACTGCACACAGCAATTGTTATTCCACTAGATGGCCAGCTCCTGCTGCAGTTTTTATACAGGAGGATTGTTGAAACACCGCCAGTAGCATAATACATTTTGCTTTGCAGGAATCTGTAGGTGTTGTAGAATGTGTACAGAAGGTTGTTGAAACAGTGCTAGAAGCACGAGACATTTTGCTTTGTAGGAGTCAAGATGAGGTGTAAAACCATATGTATGCCCTAAGCTCATTGTGCATATTATTAGGACCATGAGGTGTAAGGAACAATTGTTAATCTTCAGAAATGATTTGCGTATGGTATCTGTGGTCTAGTATATCTGCTTTGAAAAAAGGACTGACATAGTCATTAAGGTAGTCCAAGCTGTTATTTCCAGCAGCATCTTTCTCAAATGAGGTGAGAAAGTGGTGCCCTATCACAGGCAGCAAAGACAGGTTTCCTCACAGCTTAAGCTGAGCATTGTGATTCATACCTGCGCTGAAAGATTGGATCTGTGTGTGCACAATGTCATGTTATCATCACCTTTGGCTTGAATCTTCAAGAAAGAAATTTCAATTTTACTCAATAGGGAGGTCCATATAGGGCCCTGTAGCTCACCTATGGCAACAATAAGAGGTAAAGCAGTGAGCAAAGTTGTGGTTATACATTTGTCACTGTGTTATGGGGAGGGAAAGCTGGGGTTTTTTTTTCTGTTTTGGTTAACACCACAGTAAGATTTCTTTACAAACATAATGACTACCCTCCACAGATGAGGGTAAGCAGGCCCTTCCATGCACTCAAATTATGGAAACAAAATGAGAAAACTGGAATATCATAGAATCATAAGATCATAAAATATCTATGCTTAAAGGCATAAAAGAAATATAAACTGTGTTGGCGGAAAATGAAAATCTTCACTTTCTCAAATATTT
Source organism: Eurystomus gularis (assembly GCA_013400335.1). Classification (NCBI taxonomy): domain Eukaryota; kingdom Metazoa; phylum Chordata; class Aves; order Coraciiformes; family Coraciidae; genus Eurystomus; species Eurystomus gularis. Next base: position 8,119 of record VZZY01008936.1, on the reverse strand, counting down.
TTCAATAATCCCTGTGATTGGATTTAATATCCAAATGCTACCGAAAGACATTAAAGACAGAGAAAAGCTTTCCTTTCTTCTTTCAGAAATAACAGTTTAGCACTTGCTTTCATTCTTTTCTGTGTCACTGAAATTGGTTCCTTGGCTAATGTTATCCATTTGAGTGAATGCACTCAGCACAGTATATTGGTGTATGTATGAACCTTATCTGTACTCAGTTTAAATCACTCCATAATGAAAAAGCATCACTTGAGGCCAAATTTAACCCGCACAATTTGTGATTTAATAAAGACATAAACAAAAATATTAAAAGGAGAAATGTAACATAAATACAACAATAAGCCAGTGGAAAAAATTTCATCTTCCTTGGCAAAATAACAAAATGGAAATCTGCTGCAACCAAAGATTATGAACACCTCAAGTAAAAAAGGATTTTAGTTTTGAAAGGCTAAGGTACAATATTTGCACCCATAATCTTGAATAAAATCTCAGTATTTGAATTTTTTAAAAGACTGAATGCTGAATATTACCATATAATTTACAATGAAGATATTGTTTATACCGATAGTCCAGACAAAATTTCAAAAGATCTTTTTCTGCTAATGCAAGTTGAAGGCAAATATAGATAAAAATACTTACTAAGTTAAAAAATAGACTTTAATTAACATATAAAAATCCTTATTTTTGAAAAGAAAGTCATTCCCAGAAGCCTTATGTTTGAAGCATGTCCTTATGTTTATAAAAGTTGGTTTTTTTTAAAGAAACATGCTCTGAAGCTGATGTAGACTTAAAAGGAGTTCATCACCAGAGGCAGTGAATGGCTTCATCAAACAGAAGAGTTACAGAAAGAATTCTGGTTTTAAAAAAGATAATTCATTCTGGAATTTTGCACAGGATACACCACAGCCAGCTACAAAAGGAGGAATAGCCATGAATTTGAATTTTTCTCATTTTTCTCTTCTTTTTGACTTTCACAGAGCAAAAAATTCACATGCCTTAAGAACACAACAGGGCCTGGATACTATTCAAACACCCCAGAGAAGGGACTTTTATCTTAGTCTTCTCTTCAGTCCATATGCAGAAAAAAGATTTAAGATATCTGACTTTTTTATAGCAGCTGTAACACAGTCCATCAGAATACTGAGGCCTTGAAACCTGTTTTTTTCAGAATGTTTCAGAATGAAATACACACACACAAAAAGATTAATCCTATGCCCTCAGGATGTTACACAGGATTAGTTCCTTGCCTCCCAAAGTTGGTTATCAGCTACTTTAGATGGCTTTGCTACAACTATAATTGATTCATGGGCACAAAGTTACTAGGGAATAAAATCTTCCACCAAGGAAGCCACAAAGTTCAATACCTGAAAGTTTCACAGTATATCACACAGAGATTTTTCTTTCCAAAGCACATTTGTGACATTGGATGTAAGGGGAAAAAAATCTAATTATACATCACTTAGCAGACTGCTAGAATGAAGGTGAACAGTGAGTCTAGATGAAAATTGTGTTACAGTAGTACAGAGAAAGCTCAGCTGAATGGAGTGAGTCTAATGTGTATGATGCTTCTGAGCAAAGGGTGCTAAACAAGCAAAATTCTTTCTGCTTTTAGAACATCTTCTCCTTTTGATAGAGTACCAAGCATCATAGAGATGTTTCTAAACAAAAATCATTCCAAGAAAGAACAAAGAAAAACATACTTAGATTACACATCATACTGTACTATAAGAAATACCAGGAAATTTTTTTATCTTATCCAATTAAGGTATTACATGTGGGAGTTAAAAATGGATTTATAAGTTCCAATGTAAAGGAACGTGTCTCCAGTGGAAACTTTGATTTGATCTAACACACCAGGTGTACATCTGAAAGCTGCATGCCATAGAAAAGGAAGGTGATAAGATGAAAGTATGTGAGATAAAATGAAGGTCAGTTCGGCAGTAGTTGCTTCACTAATCCGAATAATAAGTCTGCATCTTTTCTCAAAGGAAATAAAATGATCCGCTTTGAGGTGATACCTTTAATTGGATTGGGGATTAGAGTTATTTAAAACTAACATGACAGACATAAAAATATGCTATAGAGTCCTGCAAATAATGGGTCTGATAACAATGACAAGCTAAGATAAACTCTTGTGTATATATGTGTTTTCACACATATTTTAATAGCTGTATATACATAGGGGCAGACTGTTCTTACCATCTGTCCTTGTAGTACATTTTCTCTCAAGGAGGTTCAGTGTTTCAGTGTTCCAGTGTTGCAGCACTTTATTACATACTGATAGAGGCTGTTCTTGATCACATTACACATGAAAATTTTTTCAGGCTCCCCCTAACACCTCTTTTGATTTTTTTTGATCAATAGCAACACTAAATGAAGTAATTTCACCATACCATAAAGTGCTGTGAAACTAGTAAACAGGTTATATTAATGTCACAGACCAGGAGTGTGCTTCCTTCCACCCTCTGGAAATGCATACATGCAATATATGGAATGATGGCACATCTCTCATGGCAATATTTTGTCCTTATAAAGTACGGACTACTTACCAGTGCAACTGGACCCTAATAGTAGTGCTTTAGCAATCATACTTTACATTTTGCCACATCATGCAAACTGTTAAAAAAATGAAATAATCTTTGCAGGAATCATCTGACATGAAAGGATTTACTGTGTAAGCTACTCTAGGTGAACCTGTTTGAGCATTGGGGTTGGACTAGATGATCTCCAGAGGTCCCTTCCAACTCCTACCATTCTGTGATTCCGTGATTTTGTGATATGGTATTAATTTAATATTGCAGGACGTTGTATTACACCTTGTTCTGAGGCTTGCAATTCTAAAATATGATTACCAAATCACTAACCACTATTAAAGTACTGCTGCACTGCAACCAGTTTATACTTTAAAAGAAGAAAACATTGACATGAGGCATGTGACTTCATCCCATGTATTTGCCTTTATGTAATACTGCTGATTATTCAGACATCTCAAAGGAGACAGTATTCAGAAGTGCAACAGCAGAAAATTACTCAAGGAAATAATTTCATTTGAGAAGAATGATTACTTCAGTGCCCAGCTCTTTCTGGTGGACTCTCTTCTAACAGTAACGGGCTGATAAGAACGGAAATTCCATGTTCCTTTGCAAGACCAATTTCCTTTCCTCCGTCCAGTTCCGAGAAAGGAAGGTTGGGCTTAATTTCCCCTTCTCCCTCCTGAAACAGTATCTAGAGTATCCATTTTTCTTCTGATATGCTAACACTCATTCTACTACAAATTGCCTCTGTCCCTTCCACCCTCCAAACCCCCTTTGGTGTTTCAAACCGAAATGTCTAAACTTCCTTTCTTTTCCCAGGCAAATCTTGTAATGCAGCTGATGATATCAGTACTGGAGCCTGAAGACTTGAAGACAGTAAAACATAAGGAGCTTAAAATAGCATTTTATTTTATAGGTGTGTGATATTAAAAAAAGAAAAGCACAGGTTAAGAAAAAGCTGCTGCAGAATTTCAGCTGTATAGACACAGTATTCAGCACATTTAATCCTCAGTGTAGATCTGCAATATTGAGGGACTTGCTTTTGAGCTTTTGGTTTTCATCATGACCAAAATGCTGTAAGAGACCTTCCCTCAGGCCAAATTTAAAGATATCTTAATCACCTATCCACATGAATCACTTGCAGAAACAATTTCAGTGCCAGCACTGTGGTGACTCACAAGGTTTGCAAACTTAAAAATAATTATTCGACATGTCGATAGATCCTGGCACACATTTCTGAGCTTGGCAGCTTCTGTTTGCCCCTAGCCTGATGACCTGTCTTTGTAGCTATGACCTGATATAATGGCCGTGATCCTCTCTAGATAGCACACCCCTACCTTCAGGCATAACGATAATGTACCCCATCAGTGGAAGCTGGGATCAGGCAAGGACACTGGCATGAGATATTGGATCTTGGAGCATCCTGGGCTTCAGGCTATCCCCAAGTCCAGAAAGTTGCAGTACCTTCCAGATTTCACCTGTATAAGAGCATATTTGAACATTGAATTATCTGATCCAGAAGAGTATATAACATACCATAAAGGCATGGTTTTTATCATCTATGAGTTATTAAGTAATACAGGAGAAAAATAAGAAATAATCATTCTTAATAGTCAGCCTGTCTCCAGCATCAGGCTTCCTCTGCGGAGTCACCAAAGTCCCTCTGTCTGTGCCTACCATTGTACCACAGGGCTGTCAACATGCTGATAATACCACGTATCCCTCGCTCTCTTTTGTCTACTGTATTTCTTTAGAGTGCTACACAGACTGTCTCTCGCTTTGTGTTTGTACAGCTCATGTCACAGTGGGGACCCAGTCTCCGCTCAAGCTGGGATGAATTGCTCTAACACAAATGCTTTTCTGGTCTGTGCTATTTAAAGTAAGACTGTGTCTCCTCTGTGGGAAGGTGGCATTAATGCAAAGCACAAGAAAGCTTTGACGTGAGTGCAGAATAAAAGGGAAGATGAAGGTTGGACTCGTGAGGGGATGGGAGGGAATATTGCCACGCATATCCATATTTCAGGCAATATCTTTCATTGCTTTCATCCCCCACTTTGACAAAGAGGTCTCTGCTTGTCAGGTCACGTCTGTCAGCACTCTGAAAACAAGCTTTTCAGGCTCTGAATCAGAAAAACTTCTCAATTAAACAAGTCAAAGAACTGTGAGTTATACATTGACATAGAAATGGACACATACAAGCAAGTGTCTTGTATTTCTTACCTGTGTTAAGGTGTATGTAATTTACTCTGTTAGCCCACTCAGAAGGTGAAATACCAGCCCTCCAAGGGGTCATCAAATCCAGACTTTCACCTTGAGAGCTGCGCCTCAGGTCATCTTAGCTAAAGACATACAACAGCTTTGTCTTTATCTAAATGTGAAGATTAGATAGTTTCAGTCCTGCAGATGGTGGGTCTTCAAGCTTTTGATTTTTAAAAATGCTTTGAAAAATACTCTCAGCCTGCATCTGAATGGTTTATATTGTCTCATGTCTATTCTTTTGTTCCTTTTTTTAAAAAGTAGTTCCTTTACTTCCAACATTCAGAATACACCATTGTGACTTAAGTGTTTTCAAATAACATAGTTCTGGGAACAAGTTCCCTATCTGGCCAATATGTACAGATATGGTAATGAAAAGACTTATTCAAAGTTTGATATGGCTGTTTCATACTATGCCATTCTTCCATTTGCAATACACAAAAAAAGAAATGACTAACATATCAGCTTCCAGGTCATTCAAAGTTAGTCATTCTTTCTTATTTACAGTCTATTGTGTTTTTTATAAACCAAAAATACATTATTTTTTGGTGTAATATGTTCTTTATATTTTTTTCTGTGCTCTTGATAAGAGCAAGATAAATTAACAGGAAGAACAAGGTGCATCTTGAAGGGCAAACGGTGGCAAGACATTTAATTTTCTGAAATTGAACTGCTAGATAAGAATTCATTTTGTATGTAATTCCTATGGATACTGTCAAAGGAAGAGTAACATATGGACAGAAATAGTCAGAAAAAACATATACAACAGTAGTGAATTTTTGGAAACATGGAAAAAATTCCTTGGCAAAGGCATAAATTTCAAATTATGGATTCAATACTGCTATCTTACACATGTAGCTATATACAGGTTGGTAAAGACAACGTATAGTTCATTTACCCCAAAGAATACCAAGTAGTAAACTCAACATCTCTGCTGACAGCACTGGTATGACATGAGGTAGAAATGGTCTTGGCCCCATCCCCTTGTCTCTCTTCTGTCCTGCCTTCTCCAGTATCTGAATGAATTTAGCACTCCAGAGAGGTGCCAGGCAGACAGCTCGGAAGCATCCAGCCCTCTGATGTGCTCCTAGAGAGACAGGATGGGTAGCAGGCCCAGGCTTGCACTGTCGTGCCAGTGTTTCTCAGCTTTCACTGGGAAAGAACATAGCTAGAGGGTGTGAAAGCAAGTCCATGATAAAAAAGCATTTTATTCCTTGGCTCCTGGGCTGAGAGCATTGGCAAGGGTGCCAGCTGTGGTGGTGACGTGTGCTGTGTGGACAGATGTCACTCAGGGAGAAGCTCTACTGTTGAGGTATTCACCTCATATTTTGTGCTGTCAGAATATTTGCATTCCTAACAGATTGCTTTTAACGTAGCTCAACGGCTGCACATGGAGACCCTGGTTAACGCAAACTTACTCCAGAGTCTTCAGTTCAGCTTATGTCTGGTATGTGACAATTTCTAGCATGATATAACCTAGCTTCCCATATGACTATAGACCACTTTGATATTTTCTGTATCTCATAGAGTCATAGAATGTTAGGGGTTGGAAGGGACCTTGGGAGATCATCAAGTCCAACCCCCCTGCTAGAATCTAGGGCAGGTTACACAGGAATGCATCCAGACGGGTCTTGAAAGTCTCCAGAGAAGGAGACTCCACAACCTTCCTGGGGAGCCCATTCCAGTGCTCTGGAACCCTCACAGTCAAGAAGTTCCTCCTCATGCTGAGGTGCAACTTCCTCTGCTCTATCTTACATCCATTGCCCCTTGTCCTATTGCAGGCCATAAGTGAAGAGAGGTTGCCCCTTTCTTCTTGACACCCAGCCCTCATCTATTGATATACATTCATTAGATCCCCTCTCAGGCTTCTTTTCTCCAGACTAACAAGCCCCAGGTCTCTCAACCTTTCCTCAGAAGGCAGGTGTTCCAGTCCCCTAATCATCCTTGTAGCCCTCCACTGGACTCTCTCCAGTAGATCTCTGTCCCTCTTGAACTGGGTTCAAGACTCAAGTCTTGACTCAAAGTATTTAAAAAGCAGCATATTATAATCTCTTGCCCTGTGTAATACTAGAGTTAAAAAAAATTCAGGAGAGGATTCTGCTATCTTTAGTCAGGTTGAGCAAGTTGCTTGTACCTGGAGCAGGACCGTTTGCTTTCAGACTACTTACCAAACAAGAGAGTGGAAAATACAGCAGTGACAGAAGTTGCTCATTAGAAACATTAATCTTCAATGCAATCATTAACTGCATAGTCTGTGAAGAACTAATTATCTTACTGATGTGTAAACTTAGGTCATATGATTTTTACGGTTCTGGAAAGAAAAAGAAAATCTTTATTATTGAGATTTTCTGTAAGATAATATACAAAAAAACATAGACTTACATTTGTGAACTTTTCTCCTAGATATTTATATTCTTTTGGAAAAGTGCCGAAAATATACCACAGAGAATGAACACAAAGCTCTGTGCTATCTGTAACATTCTTTAGAAAAATTAATTTTAAAGTCTCTTTTCTTGGATTGGCAACAGAAAAGCTTCAGGCTGGGAGAATGCAAATGAAGTTTTACTTCATCAAAAAGTGAAGGAGATCAGGGCCTTAAAGCAACACTAAAATGAAAACAAGATTGCCTTTCTATCAAGGTTTCTTCCTCCACATTCACAGTTCGACCAGTATTTTGGAGTTAAACCGTTGCCTCCATATTCTACAACTGCAAAACAATTAATGACAAAGAGAAAGTCAGATGTCTAAGACATCTGAGTCCCATAGCCTAACGCACATTAAAGAGATACAGCCAATAGTATAACTTAAAAATGAATCGTCCCAGCAATCGGTAATAAAATCCCTCAAATAGCAGATGTTACAGGACGGCTGTAGAAGGCATTAATTCCAATTAATTTGTCAGGAAATTATCCCAGTCATAGCCTTAACAGTTGTCTAGAAACCCATATATGGACTCACAGATGATAAGTAAAATAAAGGACTTATGTATTGCGAGGAGGAGAAGTAATAAAAACTGTTGGCATTCCAGGCAGAAGGTGACACTTTCTAATTTTCTAACTTAATTTTATTTCACTATCTTTAGTGATTGTTAAGATATTAAAATAAGAAGATGACCTAAACCAAACAAAAACAAACTAAAACTTTCCTTGAATTCTATTCAGAAACACCTTTACTTTTTAAATAATAAATGTATGTATTTCTTCAAAACTCAGGAAATGGTAACTTTTTTCCCCCATTGTGAAACTGCTGTCATATCTACCACAAAATTCATTTTCTCCAGTTTTTAGGTGAAAAAGAAAACGTTTTTTTTAAAATTATCATTATTATTA
>VZZY01008935.1:492698-513757 GCA_013400335.1 Eurystomus gularis | reverse complement strand
CGCGGAGAGCGCGGAGTCCCGTGTGTGCATCCGGGAGAGAGTGACTTCCATGTGCGCAGCACTGAGCCCCGGGCAGCGGAGCGCAGGGTCGGTTCCTGGACGCGGCTGGTGTGTGGCTTTGTGAAGCAGTTGTCTGCAAATAGGGAACGGTGTTTCTGTCTGAAAGGCAAAGACAGGTGTTCCCCAGGTGGCCAAGAAGGCCAAGAGCATCCCGGCTTGGGTCAGCACTGGTGTGGCCAGCGGGACAAAGGAAGGGACCGTCCCCCCTGGGNCCGTCCCCCCTGGGCTCAGCACTGGTGGGGCCGCACCTCCAACCCTGGGGTCAGGTTTGGGCCCCTCACTCCAAGAAGGACATTGAGGGGCTGGAGCGTGGCCAGAGAAGGGCAACGAAGCTGGGGAAGGGTCTGGGGCACAAGCGTGGTGAGGAGCAGCTGAGGGACCTGGGGTTCTTTATCCTGGAGAAAAGGAGGCTGTGTTGTACAGAACCCCCACACCCTGAGCCACCTTGTCACAAGTTTAGTGGTGGCCTGGCAGTGCTGGGTTAACGGTTAGACTTGATGATGAAGCTCTTCTCCAGCCTAAACGATTCTATGATTCTAATTGAAAATAAAACCTTAATTCCGCAAATAAATGTGAAAAGACCAGGCAGACATCTCTGCTGGCTGAGTCAAAGCGATTTCCATGCAGACAGAGAGGCAGCAACACCTGGTCTGGAAAGCTGGCGGCAGCGTGTGCCTGCCATTCTGCTGTGAGAGAAATAATTCCGTGTGGGGGAAAGAAGGAGGACTCACCAAGCTTTTTTCAAGACCTTCAAGGGCTCCTTTCCACAATTAGAGCTTGATACGAAGTTTTCTACAGCTTGCTGTTTTCTCAGTCGTTGCCAATTCATTAAAACACTTAATTGTTGAGCCAATTATGCTCAAACCTGCTGCAGAAGGAGAACATGGAGGCACAAGGTGAATAACCACAAACCTCCTGCAAATGCTTCTGCCACTAACTGGACACGGACACCCTGCAACACAAACCTGCTGCCTTAACCTGCTTCACAGCCTCAACCCCAGCAGCTCAGCACTAGCACCAGGATTTGGGCAGATCTTTTCTTCCCTGTAATTAGCCCGGCAAGGCACTGTCAGGTGTTGGTATCTCAGGTGTAGTGATTTCTTTAGAATACGGACTAGCCACAAGAATATGATGGCTTGGTTGCGTGGTTTGTGGCTAGGGAATGCCAGTGAAGAAGAACTGGCTGAGAACGTGAAAGCGGGCAGTATTTTGCCCACAGAAAGAGCATTTGCGAAATGACAGTTGGTTGTCCATGGAAGAGGAAGGAAAGAGAACAGCTGAATTAAAACAGGTGTCATGGAAGCTAAAGATGTAAGCAATTAATAGTTAAGACCTCAAAGGAAGGAGGTCTAAAGAAAGGAGTTAAGACAAGGAACGATGCTTTAGTGGACGTGACTGAAAGACAAAGAACTGACTGACTTGAGAAGGTGAATTAGATACTGAGAAAACAGAAGAGGCAGCTGTAAATTGCTGGTATCAAAGAGGCACAGAGCCAGAGAAGTACGGCTCCATCAGTGTAATTAACTTAAATCCCCAGAAAAAATCCTGGGACAAGTCATCTCCCAAACTATTATTAGCACCTAGATGATAACCAGGGATTGACAGCAGTCAACATGGATCTGTCAGAAATAAATCACAGCAGACAACTTGATTTTCTCCTCCAGTAAGGAACAGGCCTCATGGAGAGGACAGAGCCTGTTGTCAGTTTGATTAGGTTTCAGATGCTTACGTGACATTTGCATTAAAAAATCAGAGAAATAGGCTCTGGATAAATGTGTGTTATAAGGTCTGCACACAGCTGATGGGAAGAATACATTGCTGGGTTCCTACAGCCTGTCTTCAGCCTGGGTCTCTGTTATTAACAATGTGAATAATGGAATGGGAAATACACTTGGTAATTTTGCAGGTGACACAAAGCTGAGGGGGACAGAATTAAATTTTAAAATAGTCCTGACCATTCAGAAACATGCTTTTTTGTTAAAAAAAAAAAAGATATTCAGTAAGATCAGGTTGCATCATAGTTCAGCACCAGTTATACTGGTAGAAGCCACCTGGTGTAAATCATCACAGCCTTTCCTCTTCCCCCTGCTACTCGTTTTCTCTCACACTGTCTTACTTACACTTGTTGACTGTATAAGGAAGCTGATTAACATTACAATTATGATTCCAGAGGTAGTTGTAACCCAGAGCACTTTGCTGATCTGTTTGATCCTACTTTGGATCATGGCAATGGAGGAGGTGACCTGCTGATACCTTGTTTTTCTGTGAATTCACTCATCGGAAAGAAGGAACATAGCTGGTATAAAGCTGGACATCCCGATACGATTGATATTTGTTTGCAACAGCAGAATATCATTAATGCATGTTCAGCTTGTGATCCACTGTTAACCCTATCCTAGCTGAACCCAGGGCAACCATAAATCCAGAAGATCTGGTTCTCTGATCTTCATCTGCTGGGTCGCTTCGGCACGGTTCTCTCCGTTTCAGTTTCTTCAGCTTCCCTGGAAAGCCGTCTGAAATCTGAACAGGAGTTCAGTGTTATTCACTGAACACTCAGCCGTTGCTCTCTCCTGTTTGTTAACCATTTCTTCTCATCCTTTAAGTAATTCAGGCACTTGCTAAGATCCATTGTAAACATATTTATCTCCTGTGTCAATAGAAAAGGTTCTCTAAAAGCAGTAAATTCCTGTAACTAAAATGTTTGCACAAAAGCTGAGGCTTCTTCTGGTATCTAATATGAGATTTATTTTTCTGTCTGTGGTTTCTTGAAATAAAAAAAAATGGTCAAATCTAATGTTAATTAGATTCTTAGTTCATTAGCTAATTAGACTGACCTAGGCAAGGACTGTCTTAAATAATTCAGATTGATGTAGTGTACAGTATGGGTCAGATACCACAAAAGTTGCAAGTCCACATTTCAAAGCCATGAGCACACCCCCGTCACTAATACGTAATCGTAGAATCATAGAACCATTACGGTTGGAAAGGACCACCAGGATCATCAAGTCCAACCTTCATCCCAACATCTCCCTGACCACTAGACCACAGCCTCAAGTGCTACATCCACTTGTTTGTTAAACACCTCCAGGGATGGTGACTCCACCACCTCCCTGGGCAGCCAGTTCCAGTGCCCAACCACTCTCTCAGTAAAGAATTTCTTCCTAATATCTAATCTAGACCTCCCCTGACACAACTTGAGGCCATTTCCTCTTGTTCTATCATTAGTAGTTTGGGAGAAGAGATCAACACCAGCCTCGCTACAACCTCCTTTTAGGTAGTTGTAGAGACCAATAAGGTCTCCTGACTCAAACTTGCCCAGCTCAGAGGTGACCCTAACCTACAGTCAACATCCCAATGTAGGGAAAGTCTCAACAACAGCCACGGGAACAAATGAGCATGTTCCATGATTCCAGCTTCTCAGTGTAACTCCAGCTGGGCCTTGTACGTGTGTAGTTAATGCTACTGCACCATCAGTAAAGCTGAACAACGGGGACTGAGTCTGTAATGCAACAACAAAGGTTTCCGATTACTCTGCTGATACCCATCCTCCAAAAGCGTGGTGAACCTCAGGCCTGTAATTATACACCCAAAAATGCAGCCAGAGCTCCATGCGCACTTGGAAGATTCACAATCTCTTTGCTAAAAACAAATACCTCAACCAATTATGACACAAAAAGAAGCAGAAGGAGCCCATTTCAGGCCCTACCAGCGAATTGTGACTCAAATACGAGTCCGTTGAGCAAAGCAGAAGCAGGAGCATTAAGCACATCATTCATTAGGGGAAGTCCCTGCCCTAGCTCTAGGTGCCAACCTCCCAACTGGCAAAGGTGCACTAGGAAACGCTCTGAATGCCACCTCCACTTGGATTCCACTGCTGCAAGAAGAACAACATCCAAACAGGGAAGTAATCTTAGAAAGCAGAGCAGCTATAGATTACTTGTTGTTCAGGGCCAGACATGGCTGTGAAGGTTTTGAAGGACAGTCGTGTTTCCATCTCACAGAGAACAATAAACCAACAGAGGACTAACTGAAAAAATTAAAAACTTCAGTATGAAATATAAGGCGGGATCTGAAAGGAAGAGAGTGGTGGAACTGGTTGTCACATCTATTTCCTTCTGTTACCCCAATACTGCAACATTTTGTCGGTTTGCTTTTAACAGTATCAGGAGTTTTACTTGGTTTAGGGATCAGGTTGAGCTGTTTTGCTCAAGTGTTCTCACCCTTGCTCAAATCCACGGTACAAATACCATTCTGCTCCAAGCTAAATGTGCAAGTGGGTGAGAAAAAAAAGGAGGAAATGTTACATACGAAAAATCTACCATGTAAAGATGGCTTTGGAAGCATGAGCAAGAGAACTTGCCCAACAGTGACCTCACCTGTACAAGAGGCTTTGCTTTTAGAAGACACCAGACCAAAGCGGCTGAAAGCAGCAAAGCTGCAACAAAACGGCGCAAGCTCAGCTAAAATGCATGAAGAGTGCTTGCATGGGAGGTCTGCGTGAACAAATACCCAAAAGAGGATGGTAGCGAGCGATGTCGTGGCCAAAGCCACCAGGTTATGTGAATTGTAAAACTGAGTAGGTGAGTAGTCTTAAAATTGTATCTGAAGAACCAAAACACAGCGTCCTTCTCGGGCTCCCAGTCGAGGGCACCGTATGGCTGGCAGTCCAGGGGGGTTCAGCCAGGATGTGCCTCTGCTGCCCTGTCCTGGACCCACGCACAAACTAGGAGAAAAGAGGAAAATGTGAGCACGTCCTTTCTGCTCACAACTGCCTCTGGGAAGTGCCGATCACTTGTTTTGTGTTACTGAGCGTGAACATGGGAAATAGACAGATCGGTTTTGATTTCCATTTTTAAACAACTGTTTAGCTTAGGAAAAACATTAATATTTCCTTCGCTGTTGTTTTGATAAATGTAGCACGCTCAAACTCAGCACGAGTGAGGAGAAAGACCAGTTCAGAAACAGGTTTCTTTCCTCCTCTAGTGTTTGTAAATGACTTTTAAAAATTCGTGTTCAGAAAAAACATTGATTCATTCTCAAGTTTTGGCTAAAAACCCCAGTGCTCTCCCTCCTAGGGCACAAGAAGATGCCTCCCAGCAAATCCATAAGGTCGTATCTTTCTTGTTCATATCAAGTGAATTAATCAAGAGCTAGTGGTTATATCGTCATGGATTCCTAGAGGAAATATTCCCTCCCCACCCCAAAAAAGGAAATGCTTAGAGATACTACGCTTTTCATGTTGAATTTTCTACAATCCACATTTTTAAAACTACATTTGCAAGCAGAAGTGCCTGTAGGGCAACCACCTGGAAAAATCCAATCCGGCAAGCCACTCAGCATGGGGTGGCTTTTTTATTGTTATTATGCTGTGTGTTTGGTTTTTCTTGCTACAAATCCAAGTTCTTAGAGATCCTTCCACCAGTTATTCTGACTTCCTGCTGTTTAGTCAGTTGCTCACATGTATTTTTTATGACTATAAAGGAAGGCTTGTGGTAGTGTAATTGCTGACTTCCTCTCAAGGAATTTTCTTGAGAGAAAGATGAAAGGCTGTTGCATTTATCATCTCTCTCCCTGTCAGCTAATGCAGCTAGAACACATGCTAGACAATGCGGAAAAAAAGTAAATGTCAGCTTGAAACATTCAAAACAGAAGCTTAAAAAACATATCACATCTTCATGGCTTTTAAGCTGATGGACTGAAAATAATCATATAAAGCACCAACAGAAACTTGTTAGATGATAACGGCGGGAACCAGCTCTGTGTTGAATCACATTTCTGTCATGTTTGCAGTATTTGACTTATTTTTTGCCTTATATAAAAAGCTGCAATATTAATAGACACAAAACCAGTTGGATGTAAAAGCAAGGAGAAATAAAGGAATATGAATGTGCGGGGTTTGCTTGGAGATAAAGAAAATCCTACTTAACTGTTCCCCTGCCTATTAATTCCTCAGTAACTAACACAAGTTGAGGATGCACCTGAGAAATAGTGAAACATTTCTGTGTAGGTCCATGGCTTAAATGAGTAAAGGGATTCGCTGAGGTCGTTTGGAGCTTGGTGAAAAGTATTTTTGTTACAATGACTATGAAAAAAATGGATCTGCCATAAAACATAGAAAATGTGTTCTTAAAAGTTAAGTTTCTGTCCAGATGTTATTTGTGTTCTTCTTAAACTTGAAGCATCTTGAGAACCAACAGAAAAAAGACTGTGCTTTTCACATATCAGCAAGTAAACATTCTATGCCTGAAAGTGCTCACTGACATTCACTCCCTTTTGTGTTTGTGCCCTGTATTTTTCAGCCAGTTTTCAGGGCATTTGCTTTGTTTCATGTCCAGGGCTCACACCATAATACTAAGTATAATCAAAGGTATTACACAAAGAACCACCCAAACACCTTTTTTTGGAAGCTCAGCCTTACCAGCGCTTTTCTCACCATTGCCTCCCGAGTCAAAACATTTTATTAATATTAGAATAGATGGTTATATCCACAAAAATTCCATGAATTTCCTAACGATGCTTAGCTAGTCTGTCAGGGAACCAGACCCAGATGGAGGGTGATCTCTGGAATATCTATAGGTAGACTACAAGATACTTTTCATGCAGATGTCTCAGAGGAGTAAGTGAAGTCAATGAAGAAATCACTGATGACCTTGATTGCCCTGTTCGGTATACAGGAATTTTTAGCTCGGTTCATGTTTGTTAGAGGTGATTTTAGCTATGACTTGTATGGGAGGAATGTGATTCTATAAATCCACAGAGATACGCAGGGAGAAGAATCTGCGCGCTCTGTTTTTGTTCTGTTTTGCTTTCGTTTATTGGGCACGCTGACATCCATGAAGGCTTGCCGAGAACCCTTTTAGCTGAGACTAAGTTCAGTCTTAAAAACTGAACTCTAACGTCTGGTTATGAGACAGCCTGTCACTCCTTATCAATCCCAGCCTGAGCGATTCTGAATGCTTGTGTCTTCCCTAACTTGCCTTCCTTATGAATACCACAGTGACACTGGTATTCAAAATCAGGGAACCGCTATATGTAACGTAAGGTAAAACAAATGTAACTCCCGTCTCAGAAACAAACAAACAAAAGGTAGGGAGGAGAACTATTACATGATGTAGTCTCTGGTTAATTCAGTTGTACAAAANTTGAAACAACTCAGCAGACACCAAGGTCAGTGAAGGGGGGGAGGAGATGCTCCAGGGGCCAGAGCAGAGATTTCCCTGCAGCCTGTGGTGAAGAGCATGGTAAGGCATCTCTTTAGAGTTTGTTTTACTAAGTTATTGAGGAAAAATGTGTATCCTCATGTTTTCTGTGGAAGTTTATGTATTTCATAAAGTGTAGGAGCCTCACACAAGACTTAGGTCACGTTTAAGTACTTTGGTATTGAAAGGTTATTTACCCGTTTTGTTAAAAAGCCTGTATGGAACCATGAGCCCTCTCGTGGTTGTTCACCCTCTTAAACACTCATTATAATGCTCTATTAACAAACACAATGAAAAAATAAACCTTTCTTTTTCAGCAATGCAGTGTTCAAAGGAAACAAGGAAAGACTTACGCAGATTTTATATCTCTGCTTATGTTCTCATCTCGGTATTCAGATGAATCCTGTAGTTGATGGCTCTTTTATTCATACTACATCTGTGGATGCTTGCTAACAGTTTTTGGTAGTGGAAGAGGGGAGGCAAAAGAGTTTTCCCTTTTCAGGTCTGTGATTTCCAGATAGCTCAGTCCCTTTTAGTCTCTTTTCTAAGTCTTAGAAATATTTACTGCAGAGCTCTCTGAATTTATCAGGATTCGTGGCTTACGTATGTGGGAGCATTGTAACAGCTTAGGTGATGGTTTCCACCATGCTTCAGAGCTAGATGATTTTTGTTTTCTCCTCTGGCTCATTGCTGGGAAGACTTTTTCTCTAACCTCAACCTTGAGATGATCTTTTCCTGCCTGGACAGGGGGGCAGAGCTGTGGTACTGAGTACACGTGTTTGACCCAGCACATCCTACTGGACTCTAACAGATTTTTCCATTTAGAAACTCTAATGGTGAAAAGAAGTACCCAAATTATTTATTTAAAGCCTTATTTACTAGAAACAGAGAAAAAGGGGTAAGCAGAAACTGCAGTGTGAGTACATCACTCAAAGGAGTGCCTCCACCCCAAGACAGTCTTTAACTTTAATTCTCATGAGGAATTCCGTGAGCTTTTCAAAGTGGCACAAGTCCAGTATTCCTCTTATCCATGAGATATCTTTGTATTTCAGTCACAGATGAGTGGAAAGGTTCTGAGAGAGACAAACTTTTTTTTTCATAGCGGGCTACTTATCTACTAACTGAAGAAAGCCTGCTGGGGATTTCTTAGCTGAAGCAACTTATCTGTTCTGTGAGTAAGGAAAACCCACAAATCTGCTTTTCATTCAACAGAAAAAAAAACAAACCAAGGACTGTCCTCCCCACCCCCCGGGCAGATGAGGGCAATTAAATATGGTTAACTTAGCCAAAACTTCCTGTCTTCTGCAGGGTTAAAGATTCTTCTTACGCATTCACTCACATACTTTGTAAACCAGTTTAAATGTCACTAGTAGTTGGTATTTTGAGACTATTTATTTTGTAGACGGAAGTATACTGGGTTGTAAACCTGCAGAGGGTACACACGTAACCTAACGTCACAGAGCAGATGCGTGCAGCCTTCCCAGCACACCCACCACCCTGTTTGGCTTTGCAGGAAAACACTGATGCTTCAAAGCACCGTTTTCTCCACTCCCACACTGTCTAACTCTTCTCCTTTGGAGGATTAGGCCGGACATCTACATTCTGCGATATGATCTTTTGTTACAAAATCGCTTCCATTTTTAATTGAGAACAAAATGACCCTTGTGCAGCAGGTGGCAGCAGAGGTCCTGCTGGACTTGAGCCCGCTTTGCGCCTCTGAGCAGAAACCTCAGCCTTCTGAGGTGGTGCCTGCTATGAAGCAGGTGTCCTCACCTTTCTTCGAACCAGGTGATTTTTAGCAAAGAAATGGAAATTACCTGCACCACTGGTCACTGCCATGCTACAAAGGCAGAGTGGTTTTAGGGAAGATCGTCTGAAAAGAGATCAGTAAAGGATGCGGGCAGCACAACCCACCAGAGATGTGGGATAGAGCTTCTGGCATAGGTACAAGTTGTGTCAACGGAACGGCAAAATAAACCGTAAATCCACCTCTTGCTAATCCTGCTTGAGTACTGCGACACAGACACCTAGAGACAGCTGCCTATCAGCAGAAGCAAGAGGCTTCCAGAATGTATTTTGGATGTTGAATGGCCTGAGTCATCTGAAACGTTGGCCGAACTGTAAGGACTAGAGTATGGTGGTCTAAACTTTGTAGAACCGAGGTATTTTAAAACTCTCAGTCAGATTCTGAAATTTACTTCCCAGGTGCTTCTTCCCTCTCCACTCTTCTCTGATCCTTGAAAGGGGTGTGTGTTAGGGAAAGGGTGAGGATTCCTCTTCTTTGCAAATGGGGTAGTTTGCTTTGAAATATCTTGAGAATTCCCAGCAAGTCCACTCATCAGCTCCAGCATTTGCACCCGTTCTGTCTCCAGACAGGACTGAAAAACTTGATGTTATCATTGAATATTACACATCCTTGTTCCAGTTCTTCACTTAGCCTAGGGGGGCAAAAGCAACGATCCTTTGGGGAATACATTGATCATAAGAGAAAAACTTGGCAGCATTAATTTATTATTATTTTGGGTTAATGGCAGGCATTTTAATCTCGCTCTCCTAAAACGATTTATTTATTTATTTGCCTGAATCACACATTGCAGTATGTGGCTAAAGTATCACCTAACACCCAGAGGAATGTCTTAGGGCTACAGATTTAGGAGATTATTAGACTTAATTGGTATTATTACTGTAGACCTCCTGTGGTATTGAACATGGTTTGCTTATTTAGAACTTTTTAATCCAGTATTAAGAGGAATTGCCATTAAGTTACACTATAGAAAAATAATTAGTTTGAAGTTAAATCGTGGGTGATTGGTTTAAAACTGTTTAAGCCTCCTGTTATCACAAATCTGCTACAATTCTTCCTGAACTCCCTTACATTTGTGCCAACAATGTCTACAGCATGTGGGCCAGTGTCCAGTGTAGCACCGGATAAGTCAGTGGGGTCATACTGGAGATTAATTTGATAATATTTGATACTACTTCAGTCATCAAAGTTGCTGAACCCTTACTCTTAGTAAGGACAGAGCCCTGTGCTGCTGAAGTCATCAATGGAAGCTCATTAAGTGCCTGATCCAGTTCTCATGGAGTCTTTTTGTGGAAGTATCTCTCCTTGTTCCTTTGCTTTGTGTGATAACTTCTCCATGTTTAATTATGAATGCGGGATGAATTCTTCAAGTTCCTACATTTTGTGCACGAGGTGTAAAGAAATAGAAATTGCATTAATGTAGCACTTGCTGGTTTTGCTAGGTAAAAATGAGAAAATTGGATAGAAGTCTCAGAAATTCACCAAGTGGTAGGTTTACCATTACATGAGTGGTAGAAGTAAAAGGAGATGTTTAGCAATTAGTGTCGCTTCTGTTGGTAGTGCTTCCCCTACACTGCAAGTACTATATGCAAGTGCTGCTGTAGCATATTGGAGAGGAGTAGAAAAGTATTTAACCTTTGAAATTATTAATACAGAGAAAAGGAGGGAACAGTAGCATTGATTATAAATCTAATTTTGTGAATAAATTTGTACAAGGAGACCGATGCTTTAGTTTTTCTGATCTGAAATTCCTACCTGAGGCACTGGACAAAGCTGCTTTCACAAGATAACAAGGACTGACCCGAGACTTCACTGCAGAAGCTCTGTGAGGAAGAAGTAACTCACCCTGTAAGCTTTTTATTGGTTTTAACCATGTGTGTGGGCTAAAGTTCATCAGATAACTTCTGTACAACAG
The DNA here is from genome assembly GCA_013400335.1 of Eurystomus gularis. NCBI lineage: Eukaryota > Metazoa > Chordata > Aves > Coraciiformes > Coraciidae > Eurystomus > Eurystomus gularis. Next base: position 502,779 of record VZZY01008935.1, on the reverse strand, counting down.
TGTAAACAGCTACATGTGACTTAGCTAGTTAAAGGCCTGAGAGGGTTTTGAAACTTGAGATCAATTTGCTTTTCTGAAAAGAATTTTATATTGGGTCAAAATTGCAGCTCTACAGGATTTGCGTGTGCAGAGTCACATGGCAACTTGGATTATCATGGAAATGTTGAATAGTGTTGAATGATCTTCTATATTAACAGCACAAGTTGTGTGATGAGAGGTCAGCCCTTATTAAACAAGCAAACCGTGGAAGAAAAGGAGCTAGGAATTAAAATATATTTAAAAAACCAGGTAGGCTTCATTAGGCCTGCTGTTCGTTGGAGTGATTGTCTATTGTGCATGGCAATATTTCAGTCTATAGCCTTTCTCTCTGTGGTCGGCCAGTTCTGGGAAAGGAAGCGAGCACCAGTTTAACATTGAGTAAGGATGTCGCTTTTAATTCTCCACTCAGCAGCAGCATCGTCTCAAATGCTCAAGTTGAAGTTTCAGACTTCCTAATTGTGGTACAAAAGTCAGAGATGTCTCAATATTTCTGCATTCTCTGAACTTCATGGGCTAATACTGAGAAACATTTCAATAAAAGACGGTACCTGGAATTGCAGGGTATTGTAGGCACTGTTGCGAAAACACGTAGTTAAACGTTTGGCTGCCATCTGTACTACTGTGGATAGACTGAACAAAGCCAACTCAGTAGCACAGTTTATGCTAGTATCCTTCAGACAGGTCCTGGAATGGCACAAAATCACAATCAAATCAGATGAGAGAATTGAAAACAGAACAGATAGCTACTGCAGCTCTGTAGCGTTCAGCCATGTCAGCAGCGTCACTCCACTTCCCATCGTCAAAAATATTTGAAAATTACTCTCCAAAGTATTAGAAGTAAAATACAATGGGAGGATTTGGGCAATTTACTGTATCTCTTTGGTTTTGTTGGTTTCTTTTTACATCATACTCAGCATGATGATACTTGTCTTCCAGGGTGTCTAAGGAGAAAGGCCACCTGATCAGCTGTGGAAGGAATTCACAAGAGTGTGTCTGCTCCCCAGTCTGCCTTGTAATAACTACTTTATTCATCTTAAACTGTATTATTAACATTAGCTAATTAATTTTCACAGCATCTTTGAGCTACCAGTACCTCTAAGTTGAAAGGATAAGCAGTTTCTTTTAGTGGCAGAACGTGGCGGTTCCTGATGCCAGTCACTGCACTCACAGCTCGTGGCAGCATGCTGTTGCTCTTTCATTTCCTCGATACTGCTGCCCGGGGGAATACGAATTACATTATTTAATTTTAGGGACTAACCCCCACTTGGCTAGATTAACAGGGAACTTTGAAAGCAAGCCAGCTGATGCAGCACAGCGAGTCTGTGTCCCGATGAATGCATCATTGAGTGAAACTTTCTTAGGAGTCAAACCTGACACCAAAATTCCAGCTGAATAAAGATTGGTTTATACTATAGAAAGATAAATGAAATGTAGATTGTAAAGTCTATCCAACATGCGTACCTACCACCTAAAGACTATGTCTGTCTCTTACAGATCCTCCAGGTACCATTTTCTAAAATATTTCCCAATAAATAAACTCTGGTGATTTGACATTCACGTTTACTCACTGATAGGAGGCCAAATGCAAGTCCTCTCAGAGTATGGATGTGCTGTGTATGGCTGTGGGCTCAGACCTCTTTCCAGTGGAGCTTCCATGGGATGGGAGCCTAAAACAGCTGTTCTGTTCCTTTATCTAATTTGAAGCTTTCTAATCTGTCTCTTTCCAGACATTGCTGGACTTCCTTTTCTTTTTCCCTTTTACCCATGATCTCCAGCTAATGCTTGCTTTTTCTGGAGTCCATTGATAAACAAACCAACCAACCCAGGGATGCTGGAATTGTGTCAGTATGAACAAGGAGTTTCTTCTGTCACTGGACAACGTGACATCTTTTCTGCAGCACAGGAAGAGCCCTGTCTGGAGCTGGCTGCTGGGTCGAGGTCATTCCTGATGAATTGCCTTGACAAGCTTTCTGCTTAAGGTGTTTTAACACTCCCGTAACATTTAAAATCAACCGTTGGCACTCCAACTGCACAAAAAGCATTGCAAAGCTTGAGGGGTGTCTGCCCCCCGCGCCCAGCCAGCCAGCTCTGCGTTGGTGAACACGGACACAAACCCGTTCCCTGTGACAGTACTACTGGAAGTCTGCAGTTCCAGTTCAGTGGAAGCAGACTGCAGGCTGCATTCATAAAGAAAAAGAAATATTCAGGGTAAATTACTTCATAAGATATAAACCAAACTTTGACAGATAGCAGAGATAAAAAGCGGAAGCGGTGGAATGATATTCTCTTATGTGCTTTGTAAATCTCCAAATTATAGAATCTTACTTTTTAATATGATAAAATTGCTCAAGGAGGGATTAGCTTACCACACCAGCCCAAGAGAGATGTAGCTGGTATTTGGGGAGCTCAGAGCTTACCGTAACATGTATAAATCCAGTGTGAAAGTACATCTTAGAAACGTATCTGCTTTGTTTTAAGCAACCCTTTAAATTCTAACAACTGGCACAGTCTTCTGCTACATAACTCTGCACTTGAGATTTTCAGAGCTTTTCAAACAACCTCTGCAGACAGAAATAACTGTGAAGAGAGGAAAGGTGCTACCACTGCTGTTCTCCAGTGGCCTAAACTGAGACTGACGCTACCCTTGAGTCTTCTCCTGAAGGGTGTTGCTGTAAATGCTGATCCATGATGCTTAAAGGAAAAACTCCCAGTGCTGTTTGGAGCCTTGACAACCAGGAGATAAGCGAGGCAAAGTTTGTGAAGAGTAACATCTCTTGTTAGGCCCAGTGATGCAGGTGGAAGAAGTCATGAAAATAATATTCTAAAATGTGGTAAGAGGTGGAACGCTCAGGCTGTTTGTCTAGCAAATACAATGTACCTTTTGTTACCCTGCCTATATTTGCACGACCTTCTAATTTTCTCAAGCTGCTACAATTCTTTTATTTGAAGATGCTTCTATTGTATATTAATGAAGAAGTTAAATTATCTAGGCAACACAGGCTGAAGCTGAAACTCCCCCAGCATCATCTTTCTTAACGATATCATTGTCCAGTATGGAAATAGGTCGGTAAGCGATACTATTCATCTGAACAAAAAGCAACTGTGATCGCGGTATTTGTCCGCTCTGCCTGATACCTGAGCTGGCCCGTGGAGCCAGATATCCTTACAGATAACGTGACGGCATCAGCTGCCAGGCAGTTTTGAATTCTGAGAACAAGGCCAGCAGGAGCAGAGAACACCTCAGAATGTGGCCATTCCCCACCCCAGCTCCAGTGTCTGCAAACATTCAGAACTAGGTTTCATTCACGAGCATTCACTTCTGCTGTAAGTACTATAGCAATTTACTTTTGAGAACAATTTGCATCTATAGTGCCATGTGAACAAGTCAAATAATTGACTCCAGGGATCAACTTGTAATAGAACTACTGACAGAAACGAGAGCATAGTCATTCGAAGTGTTGTGTAAATGAAGAATATTCTCTTAATACTTCCTGCATAGATGACATTACCTGCAGACCCAAGGAACGACATGTACAAGCAGGGAGCAGCTACTGATAAGACAAACTGATTGTGTAAGTACAATTCTCTTCTGTTTTAACAGAAAAAGGGACGTCAGTGTCACAAGTGGATGCATTTAAAGCATCCAACTTCGCTATAAAGTGCTTTTGCTTTACAGATCTGAGTGCTGAGTCAAATCCTTGATCACATGGGAAGTATTGTTTCAGGTAAGAATTCAAATATCTTTTTGAAGAAGGCTCACGTGTACTTTTCATCCTTCTACGTCATTTCTGCTTTTCTCAAGGATGGATGTTTTGTGCGCCACAAATGTTTATGAATAGAAACAGATCAATTTAGACCCAAAGATTTTGACTATGTGGTTACAATGCAAAGGAAATGTTGACTTGTTGACTGAAAAATGCTACTAAGAATGTAGGAACTTGTTGTTCTGGCATCTTTGTCCATGTAAGCAAGAGCCTGTATAGACATACGTGGATGGGAGAGATAAAAGTATACGTGGGGAACGTTTTGTGGGTGACTTCTAAAAGGTCTGGAAAAGCTCACCAAGAAGGAAAAAATAATCAGACGCTGTTCAGTGTATGCAAAATTGCCTGGGGGGGTCTGTACTACTACTGCAAACTGTCCATAAATAACATCTTGAAAGGCTCTTCTCCTGGAATTTGTGTCCTTGCAATGGTGCCCAGTGCTATGGAGGAGATTCTGTTGGACTGATGTGGCAATGCAGCGATCACTCAGCCTCTGAAGAAAGAGGCTGTGCTACAAGAAAACAACGTATGACTGAAAGTTTTGCTGCAAAGACAAAATGAAAACAAGATAATTTGAATTCCAGGGAAATCCTGACATTTTGACAAGCTGGGTAAATGAGATTCTTACAGGTACTCCAGCTTGTAAACCGTGACAGGAAGGATGGAAGCTGCACGGCTCTCCTGTAAGGACTCCCTTACACGTTCAGGAACAAGCTGCAGCAGAACTGCTGGAGCATGTCAGGGCAGACTGACAGCTCGCTGTAATTTAGGCAGGACATGTAGAATATTTTAAGACTGGAAGGCTAGCTACTTGTCTTAAAGCATATATAATACTTCTGTCCTTGGGCTGGAGTTTTGTGTTGTGACTCCATAATTTTACCTTCTGGGCACGGGTAACTCTGAAACAAAGAGGAAGTACATCTGATGAAAGGAGGATCAGTCTGTACTGATTCTTAGAGGGATAATCAGAGAAACAGATGTTCCAAGAGTCATCTACAGGCAGTTCACAATAACAAGGAGACTTTATAAGACTTGCATAAGTAGATTGCCAGTTTATCACCAAATTTTCAGGAATTTCTCTTAGCTGTGATTTTACATGAATAGGTACAGAAAAGAGCTCCCGGTCTGACGATGCAGAGGACTATATGTTCATTTATGTGTCTTGCTTTAAGAAATGAAACATCCATAAACAAGGAAAACCACCATTTAATCTTTGTGTAATCGTTAAATTGGTACATAGGAAGGCAGTTATTCTAAAATGAGTAAGTATTCCCTCATGCACCACAAGATGTTTTGGACACGAGGTTATGTCTGTCCTTCATGCAAATCTACTGATGTCTATTTGCCCCCAAAATTTCCAGGAATGACTACAAACAGATAAGCGGTAAATGGAGTCATTCTAATCTTACCAACATTACTTCTCACATTACAAATTTGGAGGAATACGTGCACACGCAGCCGCTCCCTGGGAGAAGGATCTGCACGGGAGTACAACCGAGGGTATTGTTTGTACTTGCCTGCCACATATTCCTTGGAAACGTACAGGCCACAGACATACATGATTAGGAGTTTTGTTACTTTTTAAAATCAAGTATGATATTTTTATAAAAACTGACTTCAGGTGATAAATTGGAACAAAGTTAAGGTGAACAGGCAATTTTGTTGCTCTCCGGGTTCTAAATTAAAAAAAGTAATTGTGGAAAAAGGTATTGATTAGGAGGCTGGCCTTGCTGCTGCTGTCAAGACAAACTTCTGCCGTGCACATGGAAATAGAGAAATGATTGAGGTCAAGGTCCTCACTGAATTTTAGTCTTTGCTCTAATCAATTCCCCAAATGGTTTCATCCTAAATTAGGACACTGTAGTGTTCAAAATGTTATGATTCCCTCAAAGGAAACTCTAAGACTCAAGAGATCCTGATGAGAAGAGGGTGGAACAGACCAGAAGAAGACAAAAAATTAGCTATATTTTTAGCCATAATCTATCCTAATCTAATGGGCTCTTTATAGTGAGCCCGGCCTGTCGTGGCTATTGCTAACTGTGGTTGTGCAGACTGGATCTTGTGAAAAACAAAGAAAATATTTAATTTTTATAGCATTTTCATTTCTTTCTTTTGAAAGTCTCCAGGCAGCACTATTTCATTGTGTGAGAACTACTCAAAGTCCCCTTTGTAATGACTATTCAAAGTTCCCTCTAAAGTCCAGAAAACCATTTTTAGGCACTTTGTTTTGTACAGTGATGATCTAATGACTGTACAGCTGCATATGTTCTACTACTAAGACATGTAACCGCTTAATAGAATCATAGAATGGTTTGGGTTGGAAGGGAACTTAAAGATCGTCTCATTCCAACACCTCTGCCATGGGCAGAGACACCAACCAGGTGCCAGGTACACCACCAGTTTGCACCAACACAATTAAATTTAGAGCGGCAAATCTTTCCCTAGATTTCTTGTGGTATAGATCAGAAATATCTCTGTCAATACTGCTTCCCTTTCTTACAATGTATATTCTTCAGTCAGGACTTCCATGTCCACAGAGCATCCTATTTAGGATCTAATACTCTAAAGCTCTGCTCCTGACGGGGCTTTTCAGTTCTGTCACAAACCGCACTCTCCCTTGACTTTATGTACTGTGCAAACCTACCGAGCCCAATGGTACTTTCTATGAAGTGCTGATTTGACCCAAGATCATGACAGAACTAGGCGCCTGCTTGGATGAGAGAGGCATAATCCAAGCACCTACACGTGAGTGTGGGCGCTAGCACAGCTATGTGCTTGGCGCCTGCTGGGCTGTGCATATTGATATGTCGTCCAGCTCCCTGTGTCCGACAGATCAACTGAGTGTATAAGAGTCTCCGAAAAGCTGCAGACATTTAGGTGTTTTGAGGCATAACAGGTATCTGGGCAACACAACAATAGGTTGTCTCTCTTGCTGCCCAGTCAGGCAGAGAGTTACTGTCAGGCTTTACCTCTGGAAAAAAATGTAGCTCTAAGCTCTGCATGGACCTGAGCAGGTAATGAATGTGATGTTTTGACAGAATACAAATGGTACGTCTGCAAGCAGGTACATGTTTCTGTTTCATGCATGGAATATGGCTTTAAACAAAGATTTAATTACGTAATGCAAGTATATGCTCAGTGCTTGCAAGCTGCTGTACATTCTTCCATATGAGTCAGAAGGAGAAGTCCTATTTGGGTACATCAGGGTAACAAAATTGACTGAAGGGTTTCAGTTCAGAAGACCTACCAAATGTTGTCTCTACTTTCCCCCTGCTCCTTCTCCAAAAAGCCCAGTATGTTGCCTGTAGATAGTAGATGTAACACAGACTTTTAAATTTCTTGTGTAAATCACAGAAATCAGTTATTTTAAGGCAACTGTTACAAACAGATTTGCAGATAATGTTCCTATCTGGTTTCATGTGTAAGAGTAAGAAGGGAATGGAACGAGCTTGAACAAAAGACAGTTGGGGGTTGGACTAGATGACCTTGGAAGGTCCCTTCCAACCCAATGCATTCTATGATTCTGTGAAAAAGCATCAGAGAACAAAACAATTCATGCATTTGAAAGTAGGCCCCTTCTCTTAGAACTCTGCCCTTCACTCAATAGGCCATCCCTCAATGTCCCCCTGCTTGACACTCCTCCTTGGAATGCACTTCTTTGGAGGGATCAATAATCCTTTGTGGCACCAAATGCGTATCACTGCTCACTACGTTGGTTTTGTTGTGTTTTCTTTTAAAACCCGAGAGTCAGTTTAAAAAGATCTAGAGTGAACAAAAAGTATGTTACTCCTGATGAGCAGAGTTAATGTGGAGGTCTAACATGGTTCAGCTTTTTTAAAAAATGATGTGCTTTAAGTCTACTGAGAAATAGCAGAAATAACAACTGAAAAAAAAGAATGAGGGAACACATTAAAACTTTACCAGCCTGAGACAAAACTGAAGCAACTTTTTCTGGAGAGTGCTTGCTACAAAATGGCAAAGCTTGTGTATAAATTTGTTTTCTGTTTTGATTCTAACTGTACACTCTGTGAAGAAACAGGACTGCATCAAAGAAATAGTTGATTTCACTAGTCACTGCTCCTAATATAAATAAACAACCCACAGGGCTCCAAATATTGATTTACAACCTAGATTAGAAGTGCTAACATTATGCAACCCCTTTGCTGATATCAGGAATGAGGTGAGAAGCTGTTGACTATTTCTAAGCTTGCCCTGAATCATGGGTGAAAAACAGACCTTCGTGACTGGCTCTGGTCTCTCCTCGACATGCCTTTCTCTTGCTTCTTTTTGACCTCTGTGATAAGGATGAAAATTAGCCTTGGTACAGAACAACCGCACTGTCTGGGAAGTTCTGTTGCACTGATCAGAGAGATCACTGCTGGGGTTTTCTTACTGGAAAGATACCAAGCAGTTGCAACAGGAAGGAAAACTTGAATCCTTTCAGTCAGGTTTGATTTTAAAGATAGTGTGAGGTGCTGTTACGGAAAGGCAGGTGGAATGTTTGTTTGTGTACTCCTCAAATGTTTGCAAAGGTGTTTTGGAGCTCTGGTTGTGAATGTAAGCTTCCTGACAATAGCCCTGCTTTTCTTAGCTACCTGTTTGGAAGCCTTTGGAAGTATTCCACTTACCCGCAGGGTATTGCTAGTGGACCACAGCTTTATTTATAGAGAGCAGATAAATCTGTTTCTGCTTTACTTTCAGAAAAGAATGTTTGAAAGCTTTCAAATAACTAGTTTAAACAGAACTATTTCTTATGACAAATAAAAGAGCAACTGCTACATCAGTACATCCTCCACAATTCAGTTAGACATCTGCATACCTGTAGCTACAGGAACCATTTCCCATAGGCTGTTTCTAAAGCCTCCACAGAACAAGGCACATTTGACTCTTCACTTGGATACCTTCTCTGGATTTTTCTTCCATTCATTTGTCTATCGAGCAGAAATAGACTACTTCTAGCTAAACATCTCTGAGCTGCAGAATTTGTCACCTTCCCAGGAGAGGACCAGCCACCGCTGGAAACAGCACACCGTGCTACCTTGGTCGTGGTTCTGACCCACGGTGTCCATCCCACTGCACTCTAGCTGCCTTACACACAAGATATGCTTCCCTACCCACTAGCAGGATGCAGCACGGTAAGACCAAGCTCACTTAATTCAAAACTCAAGACTACAGGAAGTATAACACAGTTGAAACAAGTTACAAATATATTCTTTTACCCGTTTACTGTTTATGAGAAAGATTTGGAAAATAGGCTAACGTGTCAGTGTTTTAGTTGGAAAAAAGATTTGTAGCAAGTTCGTTTGCCCAACCTTTCCTAAATACAGGGAGGTTAGATTGAAAAAATACTTAGTCTGCATAAAAGATGTGCCTCTGGGCATCTTGCACAACCCAGCCCCTTCACTCGTGATGAACTGACATTAAGCAAAACAATGAGGTTTGAAACAAATTAGAACAAAGTGAGAGTAATAACGGACTGCCCTAAAAGTCACAGCGGCCAAGCAAAGCACAAACCACAGTGATTCAGTTCAGCTTCCAAGGAAGTGATGCACGAGAACGAGCGCATGTAACATCCACGTGCCATCCGCTGTTGCTGCCAGATAATTTTAGCCCCCTGCAAGGTGTTGTCTTTTATAGGAGCAATCTCCTGTTACCAAATATAGCTGTGGCTGTTTTGTAATGTTGCTTTTTTCACACTCTCCTCACTCCATACGGGGTGGGGGAGGACTGGCCTGGACTCCTGCTCGGCATGGACGGCGCAGGGAACGTTTCCTCTTCCTTTACACGCTGTTAGGAAGTGGCTTTGTCTTCTCAAAGCTGCTTATTTTGCGCTAGCTCTCTTCTGACGGAGCCTGGGACTCCGAACAAGTAAAACCATCTGGCAAACTTCTGCACGAATCACAGGGATATTTGTGGCCTCTGGCTTTTCGAACCGCGCTGTGAGTAATCCCAATGGCTCTCGTCAGTGCTGCTGCTGCTGCTGCAACCACTTTCTGGTGTTTCGAGTAAAGCCCTCGGGGGCCTCCGCCCCAGCCTGGTGGTCTCCCGGCTGTCAGGAGGCCAAACTGGGTGAGAAACCCCCGCGTTGTGCGGTCCGGCCCGAAACGCTCCAGCCGAGGCAGCCGGCAGCCCGCCGGGTCTCCGTGCTCACCGAGGAGGCCAGCGACACAACGAGGGCAGCGGCGCAGCCGGCTTTCCCCTCACGCCCCCGGGCAGAGGCTACGCGGCCCCGGGCAGGGGCTCTGCCGAGGGCCCGGGACGCCTCCGCCGGCGGCCCC
>VZZY01008935.1:450316-492288 GCA_013400335.1 Eurystomus gularis | reverse complement strand
CGGGCTGGCGGCCCGCAGTGAGCCTGCGCAGGAGCCCCCGTTCTGCGCTCCGCTCCCCGCAGCTCTCGGGGCCGCGCCGCCCCAGCCCGCTCTCTCTCAGCCTTTCGGGGACGGGGAGGAGGCGGCACTGCCCCGAGCGCCGGTGCTCGGGGGCAGCATCCATCCCTGACCGCTCATCTCCGCCTTCCCGGCACCCCGGCGCCTTCCGTGGGCCCGCCCAGCGCATCCCCGGCGCTGCCTCCTCCCTCGGAGCCCCCCCTGCTTCTCGATGCAGAACAGGAGGTTGGGCTCAGGATATGGTCTGATGCTGATGTAGCTCACGCAGGAGAAACCCGGGGAAGCGTGATTCGCTGCTCAGAGCCACGCACGGGGCACGGGTCCCTGTTTCCCGTCATCAGAGCACCTGTTAAAGTACAGCAAGAAACGGGTTGAATATTTCTGTTGTCCTGGTCCCCCGAGATAAGCTTCACCTTGTGGTGTTCTAAAATATCTCTGCTGCTGATGCTGTATCTATTGCTTTAATGAAATAACTGCAGCAGCTTGGAACGACTTGGTACTATAACCCCCTTTTTTCCTAACAATTGTTTCATATTTCTGTGTGGGGTTTTAAATTTTTTCTCTCAATGAGAATGCTCAGTAAATATAGTTACAATGGTTTGGGTTGGAAGAGACCTGAAAGATCATCTCATTCCAACCCCCTGCCATGGCAGGGACACCTCCCACTAGACCAGGTTGCTCAAAGCCCCGTCCAACCTGGCCTTGAACACCTCCAGCGATGGAGCATCCACAGCTCCCCTGGACAACCTGTGCCAGGGTCCCACCACCATCACTATGAAGAATTTCTTCTTTACTTCCAACCTCAATCTACCCTCTTTCCACCCAAAGCCCCTTGTCCTGTCGCTACATGCCTTTGTAAAAGGTAGATGGAGCTTACAGGGAAATTCAGTGTAAATTAAGGAGTGTTTCATGCAAAGGAAATGGACAGCTGTAGTCCCTGATGGTGGTTAAAGACTGTCAGGTTGAAGATAACGCCTGTCCTGACTTGGTTGATCTTTTCATCTTGGGCTGTTGTAGCATGAAAATACAACATATTTTGTCGTTTACTATTCTAGACAAGCTTGCATTTATAGCCTTGCCAATTTGAAGTGCAAATACTGGCAAATAAAGCTACAAATAGGAATTCGGAACATGGGTGGGGTTTGTTGTTTGGGGGTTTTTGTTGTTTGTTTTCTATGAAGTTCTATTTTTTGAATCTTTGGGATTTGTCAGCTCAGGCTAACTGCAATGACTAAAGATCGGATTATTTTTTTTTCTCCTAAGATGTGAAAATCTTACATTTCAAACAAATAAATCCCCAAACCAGTCTTTTCCCCCAGAGACGCCATTAGCAATGTTGCACAGTTTCAGAAAGTCTGGTTTCATATTTTTTTCTTCTGCTCTTCATACATGGATACAAAGTTTGTGTCTTAATACAGCTCTACAGAAGCCTTAAGTATTTCAACATGAAACTTTCCCCCAGGAACTCTTCTGTGGAAGGGTTTTCATGAGGTGCTTATTTTTTGGGCATTTGCATCTCCTGCCAGCTTCACTCTGGCGTTACCTGTAAGGCTCTGTTACGGACTGTACACACAAGTGACAGTGTTGCCCATTGTCTGCTGACTGAATAACCTAGCATTTCTCAGCGCCTGTAAATTGTCAGTATAATAAATGGCCAGCGTTCAGTGCATGAAACCTCCTTCTAACGTGAGGATTGTGCTTCAGCCCCTTTATAAAACGGGAGAACCCACTCCTGAACAAATCACCAAGGCGAGGCACTAGATAGAAATATATTCCAAGTGATGTTATGGTACCTATCTGGTAAAACAGATGCAGCCTATTACACTGTTTTTAAACAAAGTTAATATCAAATGAAATACTAAACACTAGCCCGAGCCAGGTAAACATGCAAAACCTATTGAAGTTAATGATTAATAAATAGAAGTAGGTAGTTAACTTGTCGAATGAATGAGTGCTTGATTATAAGGAAACTGATCTGAATAAGGAATTACTTACGCTAAGGAAGAGTGGGAGTTAATTATTAAGGGAAATGTTCACTGTATATATAACTAAGTGTGTGGTCACTGCGCTTCAGGACATGTATTTTTTCAGAAGAGACAGAAGTTTCATGGAAGAAGGGAAGCAATTTCCTGAGAAACAAAATTTACAGCTTTGTTCCGTTTGTTCATCTATCGGATCGTTGTTTAGACGGTGCAATGTCTCCCACCCTTGTTGTGGAAGGCACATCTCAGAAGCTGGCCACGCTGTTTTAATCTTCCCACAGTGGCTACAGAGTGACTGCTTTGGTGTCCATCTTTGTCCCAGAGTTACCTCCTCTTCTCCCTGTAACTGGGATCGCTCTGTCACCTTTCCATGGGGAAGGTGCTCAGCGGAATAGGCTGTGTATGGCAGGGCCCAAGGGAAAGCTTCAGAGAGCGTTTCCCCTCTGCTAGTAGAGCTGTGCTTTACAGTGGATAGGAATTACTGATAGTTCACTATTGCTTTTCTTTTGTTTCCTTGGGTGGTTTTTTTCTTTTTCCTGGGAACTGGGGAGGGAAATTGATTGCCTATAATCTGTTGGTGCTCTTAGCAACTCTGCTCAAAATTTTTAACTCTGTAGATAGGCACCTAAAGATGAAAGCTGTGTGCAGCTCTGGTTATTTCTTCTGTGGCCACTCACTCAGAGTAACTTGTATTGCACCAGAAGTAGAACACACACTGGAAGTGGTGTGACGGGTTCCTCTAATGATCTCTGGTGGACGAGACACCTGCCAGCACCAGGGCCCTTCCTCACAGATTGCTGGTCCGAGTGGTGGACGGGGAGAGCCTTGCCTTAATCCTGGTTAGGCTGGAGCTGCGAGAGGTTTCCACCTCAAAATGCTTTACACAGACATGAACTAAAAGACACTGTGTGGAATAAGACTGGTGCTTGCAGAGGAAGACTTCTGGGCAGTTGCCAGAATTGCTTGGGGGATGTGGTTTCAGTTTTCTTTTCTGCAGTAGGTACCTAGAGTGAGCTGCATTGAGCAGCTTGGCCAAGATTGACAAAAACAATTGGACAGAATTTAAATGAACTACAGCAGATCTGCTTTTCCCTGCCCCACTTCTTAGGGCTATCAGCTCCTAGCTAATACTTTAATATAAAGTGTACTTGTAATCAAGATACGGCTTTAATCATGTGCCAGATGCACATAACATTATTGACCTGACCAAGTAGATGATGCAGAGGTTAGGAATGAGTGGTGGGCGTGGAAATTCCTCCTGCTGCTGCTGTTGCTCTAGATAGGCTGCCTTCGTACCAGTCAGGCTGCCGTGCTGCTCTGGAGCTGTGCTGATGCTGCTTTTGAGTCAGGACTAAACTCGGTGCTGGCTTGAACTTGATCTTCTACAGAGATCAGGTATGAAGAGTGTATGTGCGTGAGGCGTGTTGGTGCAATGGGCTGGAGAGTTATTTTACATTTTAAGATGATCCCAAATATAGTAGAAAACTCAGAAGGCACATTGAGCCATTTTTCAGTACGGAAATAAATAGCACAGGCAGCTTTGGGAACTGGAGGAGCGGGACAAGGGACGGTGACTGTGGGCATGGGGCTGGGAAATGTTTTCCTTTAGCCAACGTGTCAGTTTTTGCAGGGGATTCTTTTTAAAGTTTGTGTATGCGAGTTGCTTATGAGGGAAGTGAGGCTAAAGTGAATGCTACCGCATCAAAAAGTCAGCATGTGTTTTATTTGCTTTGCTTTTGGATTAATAGCTGTGCAATGTGAAGGATGTGAGGAATTGTTGCCCTCTTTCTTTGCTTCAGATAGAACTAAGCACTTGGACTTTCCCTGGAAATCAGGACTCTTCACCTCAGTAAAGCATTTTGTAAGGAACCTGAGATACTGAGAAAATATAACTTTATTTTTTTCCCTGTATTTAAACTTAGCATGTTTTTTTGTTGTACAGTTAATGCCAAATCGATGGATATTGTCTAGCTGGGAGTTCACTGGGCTTCAAGGCAAGATATCTTTATCTCCAAGGTAGAGATAAAGTGATCCGCCAATTATCACAGATTTAAGAGTCTCAGATTTAAAGTGATCCAAGGTAGATCCTTGGCTAGCCGAGACTTTTAAATCTGTGATACTTGAACACCGGTGTTGTTCAGTGAGGACAAAGCTAACGACCTAGGATTTCCTTCCGCGTACGTGGATGTGACTGGGGATTCCCTGGAGCACCTTACTGCTGCAGCCCTTGAGCAGTTTTTTCTAAAAGCGTACTTGTAACTTGTTTTATAGCAAGGTGTACAGTGGCAGTTAGACTATTAATGTATATATCAATTTAAAAAATAGCTAGGTGTGCTTGAAAGCCTGTGAAATCAGAAACAAGCTGACATGGCAAGGACAGACTTAAAATAACGTATTACGTTCCAGTACTCGTACCATTAAAATCTGTGCTAATTAAAGACTTCTAAATTATTATTTTAATAACTCTGAAGTATTGTTTTAACTCTCCTTACTAGAGAAAATGATTGTAATACAAAGACAGTTACAGAAATGCTTGTGTTCAGAGGATTTCTTTTAAATTTATATTTATACCAAACGTATAATTTATTTTTAAAATACCTGTTAAAGACCTGTTGTGCTTTTGTTGTAGTATAAGCATGGTCAACATGTAAAATATTTTTCTTAACGTCTAGCTAATAGTTATGTTTTCTGAAATTGTTAGATCTGTACAGCAGGCCTGTTTTTTGTTTGGTTTTTAGCTATTTTATGATACTGGACAACCCATTTTAAAGTTAAAATAGTCCAGTGAACTCTGATCCTTGTTCTACTTAACTATGTAGCATTTGAAATTTAAATAACATTTAAGAAGTGTGACTCCCATTCTAGGAGAGATTGGAGTAACGTGAACGGATGGTTATTGGTGTTTTCCTACAGGCACCGTTCTGCACACTGCAAGATACAGGACGTGCATTCTCAACCGCATCTCAGCTGAGGTTTTCCTCTACGTGCAGTTACTCAGTTCCAACTATCGCTACTGCCCTTAGATACCTAGTTTATAAAACTGCTTGTGTTTGCTGTGTAAGTTCAGAAAAGGAACTTGACTAATAATTGTCCCTTTGGCAAAGATTCTTATTGAACACTGTTCTTCCCTGGCAGCCCACGAGCATCCCGTGTGTGCAAGGCCGGACCACAGGAGCAGCAGCGCCCATGGGCGCAGCAGCGTGTGCTTGGACATCTCTGAGCTGCTGCGGTTGGGGTTACTGGGGACTGAGCACTCTAACACCTTCGTTTCCATGATGAAATTTTTGACCCCTAAACAATGCGACTCAAAGCAAATGTCAAGCGTGCAAGAGCTGCTGCTTATTTCTCAATATATTTCCTATTTCCTCCCATTTCCAGTTGTATTTTTAGCCAAGTCTCGGCCCACCAGACCCTTTGTGCTTCTATAACCGTTACATCCCTTTCTACGCTCTACTCAGCTCCACTGTCAGAAATGGAGAGTAGTCCATAAAATAACTGAATAACTGTCCTCCTTGGCAAGTGACCCTGAAGCCTTTTTAAGAGCCTTGTTTGCACAAATCCTGCTCATAGGAGTAGAAAAATACTAGCATAGAGAGGAACTGAGTAAATTACAATATGAAATACATGATACCACAAAGAGAAATTCTGTTCAGTGTCGGTAGTTGCTACAAGTGTGGGGGTTTTTTTATTTCCCCGTTCAGTTTCTTAGAAAAGAAATATAAAACAAATAAATGGTTTCTGCAGAGCACACGTGCGCCCTAAGGCGCTCCTTTCATGGCTGCCAGAAAATCTTTTGTGGCGTATCACAGTAAGAACAGCCTTTACACCTGCGTTTAACAGTCTCATGCACTGTCTTTTTAACAGTTTGCTAGTAGAGCAGGTGAGTATTTCTGACTGTCCCTCAGTCACATGTTTTTGCAGACAGAAACACTGCTCTACTGGTATCTGCTGGCGTGTTCTGTCACTGCTCTCCAGCCTGCCCGTCCTTGTTCTACTAACCCAAAGGCCCCCAGCTGTAGGCAGCTGTGTGACCAGGGGCTGGCTCTGTGCCTGCTGCAGGCAGCCCCCAACAAGAGCCTGCTGTGGGCACTGGAGAGCCCCCCTGCTCTTCATTCCATCCTGTCTCCACCCTCCACATCATCCCGTGGACACACCTGTGGATTCCGGTCCTCAAATTTTTTAATATTAGCCACTGCTATAACATATGAACGACACTCCTTGGTTCAGGATAACTTGAACCAAAAAGTCTACTAAGCAAGTTGTTTTTAGAGCAACATCAGACTGTGAATAATGAGTATTTATCTAATGCTCTGGACCGCCAGTTTCTCACAGGCAGCGAAATACGAAGAGCACTCAGTCTGTCAAGTGAGGCTGCAGATGAGCAGGTGCCCAAAAACATTTGATCTTCACACAGTTCCTAATTCTGCATGTATTTATGGCAGGTGGCACACAGCTGGAGGAGTCTCTCCACATCTACATGGGTGCTGCCACCAGTGTCCCGTTGAGTTTGTAGGGTTAAGTGAAGCTAGGGGTGACATTACAAGGAGCCTGTATTGCGATACCTGCTGATAGGAGGATGCAAGTGTCTTGCTGGGAAAAAATAGCAAATTGGTCAGATTGGCTGAAACACTTCACGCTGCCTAAGCGATCTGTGAGGTGCTTCATTGTTTCCTCTCTAGGAGTTATACATGGCAATGATTTTTTTAAAAGATCTCATTATGTTTGGTTTACCTAAAGTACATGATAAGTAGAATACGTGAGTCATTCTCAACAAATATTTTCTCCTGGAATCTAGAGGAGTTGAGCAGCCTACGAAACGTCAATACTTAAATGTGCCAGTTAAGCTTGAGGAGCTGGGAACTGCGTTATCACTGCACGCTGCGGGCTGGCTCAGAGCAAAACCCCCCAAATTTATGAATGAGGGCATTTGTTTCGTAGCTTAAACCGTCATCTCAGTCAGCTGCCGTTTCCTGTACCGCTTTGGATGAGCAAGATTACTAACTCCTGACCTTCAGTAAATAACAAATGATGCATATAAAGTATTTTTGAATATATAAAATGGTAATAAGGCATTCCAGTGTTTGGGAATGGAGTTAGGGGGTTTTTTTGGCTTCCAATAAGGATAAAAGTAGGTTAGTTATCACACTGCTTTTTTCCTCGTGCTGAGCTTCCACGAACACACTAAACTTGCAAGAGCTGCAGCCAGCGCTCGCTCGCTCTGGCTTCTGGCAAAAGGGAGGGGACAGGCTGGGACAGCAAAGGATGGGTGGAGGCTACTTCTTTCAGCAGTAGCTCTGTTTTATGCTTGCAGCTCCATTTGTATGTTTGTTTAAAGTTCCTACAAAGCTACTTGCACCTTGTAAAGTAATTCCATGTGAGCTGGACTAAGCTGAGGGTACTGCTTCCTCCCTGGCACTGGCACACTGGGAGCTCCGTCAGACTACTGGCTCAACTTAAAGCTTATGTATGTATAAGTGGCTGCCTGCAAAACGTGCAGCCCAAGGGAACAGTCACAGTGGGCTCACCACAGTCCAAACTCAGATCAAGTTGGCTGTGAAGAACCTAAAACTGAAGACTCTGGTGGAGAACCCGCAGCCTTGTTGCACTGTTTTCACTTCTCTGTTGGAGTCTCCATTACACTGAGGTCACGTTTCTGTCCATTCAATAAAATAAGTTGCTAAAGTTGTGTTAGATCTTAAAACCTGCCTTAAGTACTAACCTCTTTAACCTCTTTTCTTAGTATGGCACTTTTGTTTTTCACAATGGAAACGTACGTACCAAAAGAATCACAATACTACATAAGTAAGGTGTAGCTGCACAACAGTATTTTCCATAGCTTTGAATGTTACATAGAAGGGTTGAGACAGGAAACCTACAGCTAGTGGTAATGTCAAATAACAGCCTAGTGATATAGAAACAGAAAGGAAAAAGGAAAAAGAAATGAGATCCTGGTTTGTGGTGCCCGTGGTCTCTTTGCAGCAGACTCAGAAGCAGAAAGTGAGGATGGAGTCATTTGTTTGTCCATAGGAGCCCATTAGTTTGTCATTTTGCTCATTACTTTCCATGAAGAGAGCTGTATGTGCAGCTGAGTCATTCTGTGTATTTACACACTATCATTTAATACTTAAGAGCCATGGTTTTGTGCCTTGGTTAGATAGAGGTGTTTAATTTTCATTATGAAAATAGATTCTTTGTTTATTTCATATGCATGCAAATAGTTTTGCATTTTTATGAGCTGCTCTGTTGGAATAACTTGGTCAGAAGTGCTTTCATTGTGAAGTGTATCACCAAGGGAAGAGGAACAACAGGAAGGTGAAACTCAGCCTGCTGTTGTTCAGTAAGAATTAGGGTGAGGAAGTGGGAGTTGGAACAGGGATCGGAGCAAGATCACACCTTAGAAACCCATGCAGAGCATCCCCCTTGGATGAGTGTGCTGCTTTTTGCCATTCTGGGATTGTCGGGGCTCAGGCTGGATTACACATTGTCCGTGCTGCTCAAGTTCACGTGAGAGAAGCTGTAAAGATATTTCAGTGTTTCACTGAAGTTTGGTCTTTCAGGCACGTTTTTCTTGTGTGCCTTTAAATAACACTACCTGTGCAGTGTACATGGGCTTCATAAAACTCAGCTGGAAAAGAGCGTGTGAAACAGCCTGGCCGTTTTAGTCTGACTTAACTGAAGAGAAAACTTGTTCTAGCCCTGAGCCGAGTTCAGGTCAGGATGGTCAGAAATAAGTGTAAGGCTCTTTCCAGATCATGCTACCCGCTGAAAAGGATCAGAAGGTGACCAGCCTGGTAGTCTTCATCACCCCACATTCCCCAATGTAAATATACTGCAGTTACTCAGGTACAACCTACACCCACCTAAAAAGATACTGTTGTTTGGAAAATAATCCTCATTTAATCTGGACCGTATCAGTCCGAACTGCAGAGAGCTGAGCAAGCAGGGGCAGAAGGGTCAGTGGAAGGAGGAGCAGGGCTTTGGGGACACCTCCTCTGTGTCACCTGAACATGCAGGTTGCTTTCACTGCAGTTGGATCATAATTTCAGAATATATGCATGAAAATAAGACACAAGCATAGCTTGTGTGTATGCTAATACTATTTTAAACCTAAAGTGTGAGATTTTAGGACCACATCAACTGTTTTAACACTTGTTTTCCTACCTTTCTGAGTCATGGTCTGTGCCCCCGCTATTGGATGTACATAGTGGGTAAGGTTTCTGTTGGTTGTTTCTCTAAGGTAATTCATCTGTGTTCCTCAGACAGAAGAAAACAGCTTAATAAATTTGTTACCTATTACCTCTTAGTTTATAAGTTTACTCGTCCTTAAAAAGCTGAAAATGAAAAATAGTTCCTTCACTTGGATAGCATTACCTAGATTTATCTGTAAGAAAGGTAAGCTCTGAGTACTGGGTTGCTGAAGCGTTCAAGTTGAGGCTCTTAAAAGCAGTCTGATGTCATAATGCTGGTTTTAACCAAGAGTAAATTGTAAAACTTTTTGTCAGGCACAACGTTTGGCAGCATGTTACATCGCTCAAGTATCTGAAGGCACTCAGAATATAGAATGTAAATGAAAACGGAGAATGATAACGCAATTGCTTTCTCCTGGTATTCCCTGCCCTGAAGTAAAGTACATGACCAGCCCGTTCCGTGTTTTCAAGCAGCAGGTAGTTATTTTGCAATTGTACAAATGGTTCTGACAACAAGCAGCTGACAAAGCTCCTATTACCAGTCCAGGAAAACACTGGACTGAAAAGTCTGCCCAGATATGTTTATAAGCTAAGAGATGCCTGTGATTTTCACTGTTTAATGCTTTTCTTTCTTTAGATTTTTTGTGAATTTATCTACCCACTAGCTAGAAACATTTGCATTAAAGGTAAAGAGTGGCGTGGGTTTTTGTGTGCTAGTGAGCACTAAGAGTGACAGAAACGAGGGAGTGGGCACTTAACCCAAACTAAGAGCTTCCTACAGGGAACGCTGTCCTACCTTCACTATCATGATCGGTCCAAACGCTGAGAGACTTAGAGCGAGGACTGTGTATTTCTAAGTTGCAAACGGAAACATTTTCTGACTGCTAGCTTTTTGAGTATCGCTGCATTTGTTAAATTAAATTAATGTCTTTTTTATTACTAACCATAAACTCCTGTGATACAGTGTCATACTAAGGATTTTTCTGTCCCTTCCTCAGAGCGAAATAGTTCCTAAAAATAAGTTGAAAGAATGGTCAACAGCCTCAGTTTCCTCTTCATGCTTCCTTCCAAATCTGTTAAGTCTAAGACCACTTCAACTGTTTAGTCTAGTGCTATACGGTTCTTCTTCTGCAGCTGCTACTGTGACTTCTGCTTTATTAATTTTAAAGGTGATCTAGTTACCTAAATACCAAGCCATGCCATCAAGCCACTTGAGCTTTAGCTGTGTGGTGTGCTGCCACTTTGTCTTCATCATTTTTTTATGTCTTTCAAGCTGGCAGAGCTTGAAGAAATTCCTTCTGGGAAGCTCTGTGGCTGTGCTAGTACATTTTGCTGATGGGTAGCACGTATTGGCGCAGGCACAATCCTGTGATAATACGGTTACACACCTTCTTGGCCAGAGCTGGCTTGCTCTGTGCTGTCTCTGCTTCCAGCTCTGCCTTTGAGCATGTGATTTCGTGACCCAGTCCTGGAAATATGTCTGCTGCTGTTTTGCAAAAGCTGGTTGGATATTTTGGACTAAGAACATCAAAAGCTGCCTGCCTCTGGAACTGCACACGCTAAACAAGGTGTGTGTGTGTATAAGAAGTGTGATAAATGTGCATGTGTGTGTATTGTGTCGTAAAGTTCAAAACCTCCCTGTTTAAAACTGGTTCAGAGGTCTTTTTATGTTTTTTTAAAAACTCCTTTTCTCTAAGAATTGCGCTAATTTCTACCTAGTTCTCCTGCCTTGGTATGAGTATGTATGCTCAGACTACTTTCGCGTTGTTTTCCTGTTCTGGTGGTGTTACACTGCTCAGGAGATTGAACAAAATAGTGTTTAGAGCTGTTAAATAGAAAACTGAATGTACTCTTTGCCTTGTAGGAGAAAACATACTGAAATTTGTGTGGTCACCTCGCTTCCTCTTTGAAGTGCAGATAAAAATCAAAGAACTGTTATGATACAGTAAGTCAGTAAGATTGCCTTCCCTGGTAGAAAGTGCCATCACCAGTATTCTCTCCCTTGCTGATGGGTAAAATCCCCAACTTCTCTGACTAAATTGGTGTACATTGCATTAAGTTTTATTATCTATGTACAACTCATCCCCAGTCTCTATCTCCAGATCTTCCTTATAAAAAGTAATACTTAAGTTGCCAAATAATGTTATTAAAAGAAACGTACCCTAAGGATATCTCAGTCTATCATAAAGCATGTGAAAGTAGCAGAAAGCAAAGTTTAAAGTGAGCACAAAGTTACAGCATGAAGTCCCGTCTTAGGTAAATCTTTGAGATTTCCAGGTGTGGATCTAGAGATGACAGCTATCTACCTGGAGATGAGAGATCTCTAGAGATGAATCTGAGTATACTTGGCTAGACAGTGCTAGGTTCACCATGAACCAAGCAATAGACTGTGCTAAACTTCTGCATTGAGACCACAATAAAATGCAGTTCCTTAAACGTACAAAAAACATCGTCACTTTTTCACTGGAAAATGCTGTGGTTGTGCAAACAATTAGAAGATACTTGCTCCCAATGCTACTCCTTTTTAATGACTCTCAAACTGTTTTCCACTGCAGCTTAACTGGTTACACAATGAAAACGAAAACCAGAGTTGACTCATGCTTGAAATCTCAGGGGCTGCCATCTGAAATGACCATGGGTGGGAACAGTTTTCTTAAACTTGGATTTTTTCAGTGCACACCCTGCCATCTGTATAGCAAAACATCTGAAGGGGAGAGGGTCTCCAAATGGCAAATAAGAAAGTCTATCTCTTTTTGCTTAGTCACAAAGACAGAAACTCAGACCAGGGCAGGGAGGAATTTGCATTTGGATGTGAGCTCATAAGAGAAAAGAGAAAGTGTGTTTCCCAGCTCTGGGCTCCTCTTGTTGACTGTCCCAACAGAATTTTGAAAAAATCTGTAAGAACTTTAGAAAAATCCCTCCCTAGCCCACAGTACACTTTTTGGTAGGCAAAAGACTGCTAATGCAGTACACGAAGAGAGCTTTTACTTATTTTCCCCCCTTCCTTTTTTTAAAGTATGTAATTAATTTCACTACCTAAATTATGACCAATGTCTGAGAAGGAGGCAACCTAATGCTGCTGGTGAGAGACGATGGGTTTTTTGAAAAGTCGTAAAGGTAAATATGAAATTGGTGGCAGAATTTCTTGTCAAAATGACAGCAGAAGAGACAGTCAGGTTTTCTGAAGTAATACAGAATTATATTTAGAACGTCAGTCTGTTAAATTACACAACAGCTGCTGCTGGCAAGACTTTCCAAAAGAAGTATATAATCTGTCAGGGTAACTACAGTAAAGAGGGAGAAGCTGGTGTAGTCCATTATTGCGTCTGGATTTCAGTAGGTCGCAGGAGGTTAATGTTACTGGACTTTCTCAACAGAGCATTAAGAGGATTGTGATGATCTCTGTCATTACACTGCGTGTTTGGCTGCCAGACGGGACTCGCGTTCATGAACTTTAACATTTTACTGCTCGAGTTGGTCCTTTCACAAAAAAGGTTACTACAGAGCAATGCTGCTACATTTCAGGAAATGGATAAATGAAGGAAGTGGCTTTTAAAGCCTGGCTCTCCTGTGTTCATGTTACTGAGCTTTGGGCAGATGAATCTTATTAGCTGAATCCTATTTAAAAAACAATGATTCGGTGTTTACTTTCTTCTGACCTTTGTTGCTACGCAGCAATAGGTTCACATTACTATTTTATTTTATATTGGGAAATTTTACTTTTAAGTATCTCGGATGCGTCATCACAAGAGTACGTACAATTCCTCCTGGGTCACGCTGTACAGATGTTTGGGAACGTACCAGATTTGAGGCCAGGAAATAAGTGTTAATATTTAATCCATGCAGCAATGGTAATGTTGTGAATGAGTTTTTTGCCTTGTTGGGTAAAACGTCATTAATGTTTGTCCAGCTCTAATACCATGACTTGATCAGAGTCAGAACTTAAGTGCTTGCACTCCAGCAGTCGGTGAGCAGTCGTGTCCAACAGGCATAAGCAGAAAGTCTCTGGGTAAATTTTGAAAAACTTCTACCAGGGAGATTATTTCCTGTAATCCTTCATCTTGACTTACAAAATAAAAAGCACCTGATGTTCTAATTTCCTTCCATTGTGAAAGGATGTTGTTGAAATGATTATCATAAGCATAGGATAATAACATTAGAGGGAACGTGAGCATCCTAGTTCTCAAAACAACCTGTTGTCCATGCATATATTCCTAATACTGGTAATAAGTTGAAAATAGAGAAAAATGAATGTTCAAGAGACCCAGGAAAGCACCTCGCAATTGGAAGCTGAAGATTAGTTACACAAGTGACATTCTTACTTTCTACCCGCAGTACCCCATCACACGTTCGTTAGTACTACCGCAGCAGGAACACTACCGCTGACTGAAGACTGCAAAAGGCTGCACATCAATTAATTACTTTTATTGTGCCCTGCAAATGCAGAGGAAACGGGGTCCTTACCTTTTCTGTGACGAAAACAGCTTCTGTTAGGAAACCCAGCTTTGAGTAAATCCCTGCTTTATGTCAGCTGTGTTCCAGTCAGGAGACGGAAGCAAAGTCCGGTCTATCCATTCACTGCCAAGTGTGATGAAATGGGGGCACAGTTTAAGAAGTTACCCAAAAGACCCCACTTGTGTGGGTGCTGCTGGTCCCTCTGAGTGCAGAGTAAAACTGCTCCACTTGGAACACCAAGAACAGTATGCCACTTTTCAGACAGAAAAAATGGAGTTTGAATTCGCACTCGTGCTTTTACATCATTACTTCTACCTTTTCTAGCTGAACTGTCTTTTTTTGGCCTGTGATTGGTACCTTCAACTACATTTTCAAGGTAGAGTCACTCTTAAAAATGAAAATTTTAAACAGTATCTGGTTATAAAAATCAGGTTTAAATGCTTCTTTGCTAGAGACTGCACAAACAGTCCATGACTCAGAATAGTCCTATACAGAACAGTCTTTATGTTCAGTACTCTTTTTTTTTTTTTTAATTTAACCTGCTTCATTTGTAATGCTTAAAAATAAAAGAGGGGAATTGATCTCTGGTCTGTACTTCCAACTGATACGGTACAGGTGAAGGCAAAGCTCTTCTGTTGTAACACACTCCAAAGCAATAACTGCAGTAAAAGGCTTTGGGATTTATCCGAAATTGCCTAAAAGAAGAGAATATTTTCAAAAAGCTTGAACTTCTCAAGCCTGTACTCAAAGGAGGCACGATTTTCATGTGGGGAAAAGCGACAGCCCTTGTTTTGTAACGTATGAAACTGGTTCAGTATGAATCGTATGTGTTAGGGGATTATTTGACTTGGATGACATTTCTCAAGGCCAGCGTTTGCAGCTAGAAAAACCTTATGGAAGATGCAGCAAATAAGCTTTTGTATTTGTAGGTGTCAGACACGTTCCATTTTCCAGACTGCGTAATTCAACAGTCCTAGGAGAGGCCACCACTGTTGTATTTTTGTAAGGCAGTTTGCTACTGAGAAAGAAGCAGAAAATTAAAAGATGATGATAACTTCAGCCTCACTAGTTGGATCATCAGAGCCACGTAAGTCACAGCCTTTCCATGGCAAAACGGTTGTGGCTGAACACACAGCTACCCCGTCTGCCCGCTGTGTACCACAGACGGGGAGAGAGAGATTATCAGTTCTTCCTGGACTGCTTACACAGCCTTTGCTGGAGACCTTTCACGGCCACGGAGCCTCTAAAGTTAGTTTGTCCTTGATCACACCGCCTGCCTTTTCATGTGTTTGCCTTAGAGAGCTGGGTGAGAGCAGTACAATTGTGTATCTCTGCTGCTGGAACGCCGCAGTGAGAGCAACGTTTGTCATTGTGCCTGACGAGGTTGGGGTGCTATGCTGAGGGGATCAGGCTGAAGGAAAAACTTCTTTATAGTACAGAACGTGCATTTTCCTTTTGAATTTTTGTGCTCTTCAGTCCAAGTATGTTTTGTAGAGGTTGGAGGATTTTTGAGGTAACATCAGCATGTTTTGGTTGCAGGTTTTCTCCGTTTCTAGTCTGAAATACTGTCTGTCCAGGCCACCAAGCCAATGGTACAAAAGGATGCCTCTCACTTCCTTTACCACAAAAAGTGTTGAAGCAGCTGAGTTTGTTACTAGTGACTGTGAGCACTCCTGATACTGCAGCATAAATTGGATTGACTGGAAGCCTCGTGTGCCCGGGGCCTTTGACCAGAGCACAGCACAACCAGTCCGGCACAGGCTTGGGAGAGAGGAAGTGCGGGAGTGAGCGAGCCGCAGCTATTTGAAGTGCATCAAATTCTGGATAGAATTTAATGAGGCAAAAGTAATAAAGGAGGGTTTAGAGGAAATACTTTCCCAGTTCCATGTATTCTCAATGGACAGTGTTCAGGTGGGGAATGCTGCCCTGGCCTTTTCTGTTTTCTGCCTTTAGGGCACACAAACAACTCTTACTCTTTCACCAAATATTTGCTTGCCCTTACGTTACAAGATGAGGAGTGAGAGTTTCACACCAGCCTGGCAGATAATTGAGAAATGCTGGGTAAGCGTGGCCAGCCTGCTTTCCATTAGAATACTTGTGCAGCAATAGATGTATGGTATTTGACACTTATTAATTGATTTTTTTTTCTGATTAACGTCAAGTGCATACATGTTCTGAGGTATGAAAACAGACGCAGTGAATATAAAGGACAATAATATTCTTCTTTAAACCAAAAATAAATCTGATCTTTGTTTAGTAGTCAAGTAAAACATTGTATTAACTACTTTATCTTTTTAAGCAGCGGTAAGAGAAACAAGATTTCCTAATACTACTTCAGGTTTTGCTTTTTCAGATAGAATGTATATATTTGAACAGGGCCCCTTGACTCCTATCAGGATCTATCTGTATCAGGACCAGATACATCACTATCTGACCTTCCCCTCTCCCTGTCTGTTGGGACACGGGGTCTAGTCTTTACGCTGTACACACATAGTAAGAGCTCTCAGACTCTCAGGCTTTGAGCTACTGTTGTACTGATAGAGCACAGAAGTACTTCTGAAACCTGGGCTTTGATCAGCTTACCTCTGGAGTTTCCATTGCCCTGTGACGTACAAGATTGTGTAAGAGGAAAATATGTAGAAATCTGCCTGTGAGAAGAGAACAAAAATGGGACCTTGTGTACTTTTTTCTCTACCATGAGTAACTTGCATTAATAGCAGCAGTTTTGTTTTCATAAAAGCACTGCCATGATGTAAAAACTGAATCACTTCCCTTAGTTTTTCTTCTTTCAATCTTTCTAACCCCAAACGAGTTGTAATTATCCACAAGTTTCTTCTGACTCTTAATAACCAACCTACTTATTCAGCTTCAGTCATGTTTTTTTCACTGTGTAAACCACCTTTCCACTTACAAGTTACAAATGCTTACTGTACTTTCCAAAATGTTTAGATCTGCCTGAATGCCAGAGAAATTCTGGAAATAGTTGTTGCTTATTCATACTGGATTGTTTTGGAAGATTTCAGAACTTCCTGAAAGGACTCAACTCTGCGTGCTTATGCTAAAGCCAGATTAGAGCCTGGCTGCAGGGGAACCAGGACTTCCTCCGGTGTTGTTTTTAAACTAAACAACCTCTTTGCACACTAGAACACTACTCTTTTCCTCCCTAATGTCATCCTTCTTACTACAAGAGACAATGAAAAAATGTTTTTAAAGTTGCAATTTAATGTTTGACGCAGATAGAAAAAGAAGTATTCTTCTAATCATGCCATTACATAGTAAATTGGATCCCTGGCAAGCTTTTTAACTCAAGAAGAAGGACAATAAACACTATTATTCATATACTTTAAATATCAAACCTTGACAGTGTTTTGGGCTTGGGCTGATTAAAGCCCAAGATTCCTAGCCAAGACAATAATTTGCTGCCTTATTAAAATTAAAGTGCATAGGATGAAATTTCTAGCTACAGGTCCTTCTTCAGGTTTTGAGTTACACTCAGAAATTCTAGTAGTGTGTGCAAATGCTGGGTAAGTTGATTCTGTTCTGTTTGAGTAATTAAATGCAGAGAAGATCAGGGCATTTCCTCCTCTGTGAGTAGTCACTTCCAGGGGTATAAAACCTCTCCCTGTTCCCCACACACACTTCTGCTCTTACTTAGTCCCATAAGCTTTTGTTCCTATTTGAAAGGGTTTTTTTCTGTATTAAAAAAGAAGTTTTATTTTGATAAAGTGAAATTTTTCATGCGAGTACTATATTTCCTTTTCTTTGTGAGGAGATGGGGAGTTTACTGAGAAGAGAACTATTATACTTCGGTAATATGTCACTGGCTTGCCTTGAAGGTGTCTTTGATGGTGCATCGATGTGAACATTGCATCTCATCCTTTCTCCTGAAGTCTAATTAAACTGAAATGAGAGATTGAAGGCATGAGGTGTAACTGGAATAGCTAAGTTTGGCTTCTAACCAAATGGAATTGGTCCGGAGGTGCTATCGCGAGTTCAGTATGTCACTAATGCGTTATATTTAAAATATGATCAGTATTTATTTGGCATGAGTTTGGGATAGTCCTGTTATGGACCAAGGTCTTATGCAGCCACATGCAAGTGCCAGTAACACTAAAAGCATTATTGTGCCTCTTATTTCATATTTCAAGAGAAAATGTTTGTAGGAGAATTTCGTAAGGGATGTTTAACACAGTTTCTGTCTGCAAAAACTGGTACCTTGATTGAAATCTTAGACTTGCAGGGAAGGCAGATACAATATAACTGGGTTAAACATCAGTTAAACACCTCCTCTGTATAAAACCCAGTAGTCCAAGAGAACGACAACGAAGTAGACTTTTTGAAGCCATATCTGTATAGTTACATAAAGGCAGCATCTTATTTTCACTGGTCGTGGGACCAGTGAAGCCTCGCTGCCTACGTAACCACACTAGGTCTTGTGTCTGCCCTGAGAGAGAAGAATGGACCATATGGAATTTGAAAGTCTCTTTCTTGCCGTTTTTTCTAAATTCAATTAAGCTTCTGTTCAAATGGGGATGTCCTATAAAAATTAAAACTCCTTTCACGTAGCTTTGTCTTTATCTGTGCACTCCAGTTTGCAAGCTTAGTCTTTTCCAGTGTCACTGCTCTCCTCTTGTACGGGTCATGCGTGCCACCTTTGTCTAAATTCAAAGGCTATTCTTCAGGAGCAAGAGAAATTCCAAAGATGCCTTCTTTTTGCAAGGCAAAAAAACCCCCAGCCTCTAATATTTTCTCTTTTTTTCTCTTTTAATATAGATCTGATCGACACTGAAAAAACTTAGTCACTGCTGGCAGATACCTTGTAAGTAAACCTCTGGGTGTGTATGTGTCCCGTTTTAATGAGTATATTCAAAGGAAAAAGCCAAGTCAGTCTTTCCGAGACTTAACTAAGTTTTTCCAGCTGATTACTATTAAGAAATAAAACTGATTTTTGTCAAGTTGTACATGTTTTTGGTAATTTAAAATGTTTCTAAATCAGCTAAGTTACCTGTTTTAATAAACACCTTTCATAATGAGTAATGAAATGTGAATTGGCTGTTGTGAGATACCTGCTTAAATCAGGACAGTAGCTACAATTCCTTGTGTTATTTGCATCTCATCTGTGCTTAGATGGCAAGAGGAGCAGGTCCCCATCATCTTAGGTTACAGTAAAAAAAGGGACAGCTCTTACCCCAGATACTTCAGTTCCATTCACTGTTGCCCAGATGCAATCAGAAAGAGTGGAAAATAGCGGTGGAAAGATGAAATAATTGCAATAAGTCTATATAATAGATACCATTGGTCAATATAGATTTAATTAGAAAGTACTAAGCAAACCAATGCGTGAAAATATCATCTTCAGTTCTTTGTACCTGTTGCAATAATGTGTAAACAGAAAATACTCTGAAAAGTTTGTGGTTGTTCAGTGTGATACAAGCTGCTAAATGGCTTAAATGTAATTTATAAAATTAATGTACAGCATGAAAAACTTCATGTCCTTTTATAGTACTGGTCAGCCCACAACACTGGCTAAAGAATTCAAGTAAATATGAACCCATTCCTCTCCTCTCTTTCTAAATTAGTCAGTTCTCCGTTATTAATGAGTAGGTTTTTACCAGTAGAACAACTAAAAAGCTACTACTCCGCTGGGATAAAAGCTCTAGTCCTGCCTCATATTAAATTGTTCGCATTAGTCCAACAGTTCTGCTTGTTATCCAAGCCATTGTGTCTGGTCATGCGCTTTTTGCTCAGAGGTGAAGAGCCGCGGGGGTTCTCCACGGGGTTTGCTTAACATGTAGCATCGTGTCTTGTCACGGGCGTGCACTGAAGTTTCCCTGCTGTAGTCGTAGTGCTGTGGCTGGCTTTGTAAATACAAGCTCGACTGCTGCTTTTGGGGCGCTGAATTAACTGTAATGGAAATACCACGCAAGATTGGTAATAGAAACCAGTAAACCTTCGTTTTCGAGAACTGGAGCTTAGGGAGGTAAAATGATATCTCTGCTGCTCAGGTTTGACTGTGGAGCAGTTGATGATGATGAGGTTAACTAGAGCAGAATAAGCAGAGAGGTTTTGAAAAGAATGTAGTGTTCGCTTTTATAAAAAGGAATATGCAGAACATTTTTTTTTTCTGAACAAGTCTGAGCTTAGTTTAGTATGTTATTCAATAGTAATTTTTTTCTACAGATTTAATTAATAAGATCATGTTAAGTATCTGCAAATCTCATTAAATGCTGTTGACATTGGCTACAACACAACTGCAGATGTTGGAATTGTTATTAAAAACCCCAACAACCTATTAATAGGTTGTGGTGTTAGCAGTTGTCTCGTTTAACCTGGAATGTTAATTGTAGCCTTGCTCATCACCTAGAGGTTAATAAAGGTATATTTTGAGGTGTGCCCACATTCTTTTTAACTCTTGATGGAGCCCTGAAAATGCCCCTATTCTCACTGATTCTGCTTATCAGACTGTCCAGGAAAGACTGGCCTTTGCAGTCAGCTAGTCAGCGCTACCCGCTGCCCCACGGCTCTGAGGGACTGCTCCTTTGTTGGTGCACCTCTGCCTTCTGTTCGTGCTGATGATGTGTTTGCGTGCCCTGTTTGCATGCCAGCCAGATAAAGATAAGAACCTGGATCGTCTTCGTGCCAGTGCAGGCTAGTTACAGAGCAGTGGGCTAGCCACAGCGGTGGTTTGCTGGGATGCTTTCAGTTTTTGCCCACTCACCTTTGGTCCTTTTGGCCCAGTTCTCCTTAATGAGGAAAGATTTCTGATGTGCAGACAAAATCTTGCCAAATTGTGCTTTATTTTACATGGGATTTAATGGGTCGAATTGGATTCCATTTTCCATACTTTCCATATATTGAAGTAGTTTTTAGAGGGGGAAAAGCAAATTTGTGTAGTCCCTTTCCAAGAGTCTGACATTCAGAGTTGAGAAGTAAAAGATCAGAAGTTCTGTTGCTGGGGCAGTTAATAGAGCAGGTTTGGAATATTGTATAGCTTTTAGATTACAACATGTAGACTTTGAGGACTCTGTATCAAGATACATTTTAATCTGAATATAAGTGGATAGCATATTCTGAAAAGCAGTAATCTAACTGTATCTTTTCTCTGCAGTACAAATATTTAGGGGGAAAACAACTGTTGACCTTTCCCCATAATTACGCAATCGTAGCATTACTCAAGTAGCTTAAAGACAATATTATGATGCGAAGGACAGACTTCATCTCAACAGCCCTGAACTATTTAAACAGAGATAGTTGGGGAAAAGTTTTGGAAAAGTAAATATTTGTGGATGCAACAAACAAGCATGGAAAAGATTCGCCCTCTTTTGTCTGCAGAGCAGCACTGCTGTGTCATGCAGGGTACATGCCTCTCAGAGCAGTTATTTCAGTCTCCTTTGTCTTGATGCATTTGAGGTGAACTCTTAGACGGGCTAAAACTAATGAACTGACTGTAATATTACTAATTGAATTCTCTTTTCTTTTTTTTTTTTCCTGCTCTCTGCTTGGCTCTGGTCTTCGCCCACAGGTGTCCACTGTTGGCTCTCAAAGGTTACTAAAATTTTAGCAGCTGCTCCGAAACAGAACTGCCTAAGCTTCACTTACTGTTGCTCCTCACACCGTACGGCACTGCCGCTTTGCTCTTGCCTGCTTCAGAACCCAATCAGAGCTTTTCTTTTTTAAATACCTGCAATGAAACTTAGGCTAGAAGTATGTGCCGTTCTCTTGCTGCCTGTGTACTTGTTAATATCTGTGTACAGTATGCTTGTATTTATTCCATGGTATTTTCTTACCAATGCAAAGAAGAAAAAGGCTATGGCAAAACGTTTAAAAGCTAAACCCATCTCGGACAAACCTGGAAGCCCCTACCGTTCTGTCACCCATCTTGACTCACTAGCAAACATCAACATTCCTGGAGCAGACACGCTGGACAAGCTGTTTGACCATGCTTTAGCAAAGTTTGGGAAGAAGGACTGTCTTGGGACCAGAGAAATACTGAGTGAAGAAAATGAAATGCAACCAAATGGAAAAGTGTTCAAAAAGGTAAAACTTACAATTTTGTACTTAATTCTGATTTGGGTTTGAGCTGCTTTGCATCTTGCCTCAACAACGGACGTCTCCTTAGAGGTCTTCCTTCATCATCATCTTGTGATATAAAGCATCCACTTTATAGCAGTTCAAGAATGCAGGATACACTATTTATTCTAGTGCCAGAAAAAGGAAAGCAATTTTTTTTTCTTTTAACGAATGACAGCGTGTGTGCTTACAGCGTTACGCACCAACTCACATCAGCTTGTAGAGCTGTATCAGCAGCTTCTCGTCATCATAATTTATATTTTTTTCCTCATCAGTTAATTTTAGGAACTTACAGATGGTTATCCTACGAAGAAGTGAATGAGAAAGTGAATCGCTTGGGGAGTGGACTGACTGCCCTGGGACTAACCCCAAAGAGTACTGTTGTCATCTTCTGTGAGACCCGAGCGGAATGGATGATTGTAGCTCTAACCTGCTTCAAGTACAACTTTCCTCGTGAGTGCTGAACTTTACTTTTGTAGTTTAGAACCACTTCTCAGCACTGGTTTGGCTGTTACGTACTTCAAAGCTGCCGATCCTGTCATTGATGGTATATGAATTTCATAAACTTACTCTGCCTGTGGGCTGATTCTGAGAAGTTTCCAGTCTATTTTTATACGTTGTAGAGATCCCTAAAATTAACCTGAAAATTACTATTAAGTTTTTTGTCAAATACTCCGAAGATGTCAAGAGTTGCATTTCTCCTCCTAAAATGTGGAACATTTTTACAGTATTTTCTGTCTGTATCTTGATGTACACATCCAAAACACGAAAGTTATTAAAAGAGAGAAGAACAGCAATCAAAATCATACGCTAGTCTGAGGGTTTTTGATGACATCTTTAAGCTACTTAAATTCATTACAATTACATATGTGGAGTTTTGTTGGTTTTTTTGTTTGTTTGTGTTAAATTTAAACTGTAAAAAAAATCTCTGATCTGACTTAAGGCACACAGACCCCTCAGTGCAGTGGCACAGCTTACTGGGCACTCGTATGCCCAGCATTCATACAGCACCCTACGACCTGTAGCTTATTTTTGTTGCCGCCTTATGTTTTTGCTTGCACGAGGCTGCCTCTTTTTCTTCCAGTATTAGTAGCAGCTGCCTGTGCAAGGAGAAGGTCACACAGCAGAGTTTCACAGGGGGGCTATTAAAGGGCAATGGTGGAAGAGTTGGCATTGCTACTGAAGTTTGAGAGGAGGATTAATTCAGTCTTGATCCTCGTGTTTTGGGAGGCAGGAAGAATCAGCTATAGAACATGACTCTTGTCTCTTCCACATGAACCCTATTTCACAGGAATATTAAATTCCTTTGATGGTCTTTGGAGGGTAGAGGTCGAGACAGCAGACAATACTGAAGGAAGGTATTCTTTTTTTACAGTAGAGAGATGACGGGAAGAGGAGAACTCCTTGCTGCCTGGGAGACATTTAATGGCATCACTGTAGCCAGTCAGGGTTAAAAATAATCTAGCAACATGAAAAACAGTCTGATTCCTTAGCGTGGTTCTCTGCCTTGCCCCCATCAGCAATTTCATGGGAGCAAGCAAAGCAGTGTCAGCACATAGCTTTAGGTGACTGGTGCCCTGTGATGTTTAGTGTCCCCTGCCTGCAGAGAGCTCAGGGGCAGAACGTGTTCCCAGCTGCTTACTCTGGGATTGCTTAGTGCATTATTGTTGGGTTTTGGTGGATCTCTTTGCTTTGATGATTTATCTTTTTATAGAATAGGCTATTTCAGTTGGAAGGGACCTACAATGATCATCTAGTCCAGCTGTCTGACCCATTCAGGGCTGACCAAAAGTTAAAGCATGGTAATAAGGGCATTGGCCAAGTGCCTCTTAAACACTGACAGGCCTGGGGCATCGACCACCTCGCTAGAAAGCCTGTTCCAGTGTTCGACCACCCTCTCGATAAAGAATGCTTCCTATACAACTGTCCTCCTCGTTCCAGAGGTCTCTTGTAGCATAAAATTCTGATGTGGAAAAATGAAACGCTGTTTTGCTTCCAAATTAGAAAATTCCCCACTGAGCTAATTTTGTCCTCTCCCTTGCCCTGCTCCTCCCACAGTACTTCCCAGTGAGCTAAAGAAAGAGCTTTTCCATTTGGTGTTACTGTAACTTGGACATTTCTTTCCTCTCCTTACTGTAACAGTGGTTACGCTGTATGCCACCCTGGGTGAAGAGGCAGTAACCTACGGTCTCAATGAGTGCGGAGCATCGTATCTAGTCACTAGTGTAGAACTTCTTGAGGGCAAACTTAAGGTAATTTGGTATCAGCTTCACCCGCTCACAAGCAACCCTATAATAACTTGACACTGAAGTCAGTGCTAAAAATGTCATGTTTCTTTTATAGACTGCATTGCCACAAGTCTCCTGTCTTAAACATATCATTTATGTGGATAAGAAGACAGTCAATAAATCGGAATACCCTGAAAATGTAGAGATTCACAGTATGCAGACAGTAGAAGAGCTGGGAGCCAAACCGGAGAACTGTAAGTGAATCACTCCATAGAGAACGATTCAAGCAATGTCCACGGTGAAATCAGGCCTAGCTGGAGAGGGTTGTGTAGCAGAAAAACCCGCCTGTGCAGGTCTCTGACACAAAGGCAGGGGCAGATTCATCCCCGGGCTTCCTTTACATGAACAGAAAGTTTCTTCAATCTCTTATTTATTGTCCTGCACATTTGTTCAAGTGTCAGGTATTTCAGGATAAAACTTTAACTTCTAAACCATAACCAGAATAATTTCAAGACTCCACCTTTGTTTTAGGAAGCAAAATAACATCTGGTGCAGTGTTTCATTTTCTGCTGCTCTTCCCTTTTATTCATCTTGTTTTCACTATTTTTCCTAAGAAAAGAGGAGAAAGCACTTGAGGCTTTTTTTACTTGTTGGTGGAAATGTCTTTTTTTTCTTATCCAATCTGTTGTTAAAAAGCACCTTGGGCTAGAGGAATAACCATGACCTCCCTTGCTAAATCAGGCAGCCAGGAGGGACTGTAAACATCTGCTTTAAGGAAGGAAAAACCAACCATGATAATCTCTTTTCCTTAAATCAGCAGTCCTTGCCTAGCCAGTTCTCCTAGCTCTTGAATAGAAGAGATAAACTGGCAGAGGAGCTGTCTGCAGGGAAGCACTCATTCCTTACAACCGCTTATCTTTGATCAGCTCAAGGTACCCACACAAACCAGCAGTTACCTTGAGGGGTGGTGTTTACAGACACTTCTGCTGCCTCTCTAGCTGGGAAAGCCATGAAAACGGACACTTTTGATCCCAAGAATAAATGCCGAGGGATTAGAACAAAAATCAAAAGTCAGGTGTTGCAAGTTTACTGCTTTTCCACTAACTAGCAGCTGACCAGAGGAAGGTTCATTTAAAAAACAAAACCAAACATGTCTTAGCTCTACAACCTCGCCTTTGGAAGAGAGAGAATGACAGAAAAGCTGGCTCGCAGCTTTTGGGGGCGTTGGGGGTTTTTTGGCTGGTTTTCCCCTCAACCAGTTCCTGTCCAGTCTTGTATTTCTCCCCTTCACTGCCCTTGACAGGTTTACTTGGTCTTCAGAAGGCTTTTTCTATGAAACTTTGTCAGCTATAAGATAAAATGCAAAAGTATCACCCAGATCATGCAGATGCCCAAATACTTATAATTCCTTTGAGAACCTGCCTTCCCTCACTTCCTTTCACAAAGAGACCACTACTCTCCATCTCCACCCACCACTGACCCCTTAGCAGCACACTGTGAAGCCCCTGCTTGATTACAGACATTTTCACATCGATTGATTACAGAAATTACAATTTAGAAAGTAAATAAGAATCAGTAACAATTTTTTTCCCCTGCATTTTGTAGCATGTATCCTACCAAGCAGACCTGTTCCTACGGACTTGGCTTTAGTCATGTACACCAGTGGCTCTACAGGGAGACCTAAAGGAGTGATGATGATGCATAAAAACTTAATAGCTGGAATGACGGGGCAGTGTGAGAGAATACCTGGCCTGGGGTAAGAAACATGTAGTTGTCCTGTATGCAGAGAGAACAGAACTCCAGAAGTACACAAGCGTATAGAAAGTCTGTTGCTGGCATCAGGTGTTACCAAATTTCTTCGTTTTATTCTGAGCCCACTAATCCTCAGTTTATAAGAAAGGTATCTTGTGCCAGTTCTCTCTCTACTAATATACTTTAAAAGCGGATGTTATGGTGACTGTGAAGGATTTGTAAATCATTGGTGATTATTTTAAAATAGTGATTTCATCCTTAATTTGGTATGTGGGAAGAAATCTCCCACAAGGAGAGGAAATAGCAGTGAAGCACTAAGGAATCTTTGAGTTCCCTAGAAAAGCGAGCAAATCCTGTTATTCTCTCTGGCTTTGCTAAAATAGCATTTTCCCCATTTTGTTTAAAAAACGTGGTTTGAAATCACACCCTTCTTGTGAGCAGAAGAACAAGCCTCACTTGTGTTCTAAGTCTTTCAAAAAGTAATAGCTAAGGACACAATAGAACTGGTAAACGGCATTTTCAGTCCACTTGTGCATCATTAATCAGATAATCCTTTCCTCTCCTAGGCCCAAGGATACTTACATTGGCTATTTGCCTCTGGCCCACGTGTTAGAACTGACGGCGGAAATTTCGTGCATCACCTACGGCTGCAGGATTGGCTATTCCTCTCCCCTCACGCTGTCGGATCAGGTGAGGGGCAGGGGGAGCAAAAGCAAATTTCAGCTTTTGCAGTCTGCATTCTCCTTGCCCGGCTCCCCTCTCTCATTGCAGAAATGCTGATCTGTATGGCACGCTTCAGAAATGGGACTTTTTTTTCCAGAAAGTAATGCAAATTAACATTTCTGGTGAGCTACAGCAGCAAGTCACAGCATAGAAAGTTTATTAACACCTCTACTTTTATGATACTTAGGAAGTCTAAAAGAAAACCTAATAAATGTGTATAGCATTATTGGCTGGATATCAGGACAAGAACAGCTATTAATAGATCAGCTGAACAGAAGACTGTTTAAAGTCATTTAAAGTTTTCTGGTCTCACTTTATCAGTTCTTTGTCCAGTTATTGTGGCTCTTCTGTTTAGCCCTTTGCCTTTATCCATTTAACAAGATAAATAAGAGCAAATTAAGCTGGAAAAGAATGCTTCTGTATGTTTTGCTAGTATAGAGATTGCATCAGGCAAAATAAAAACAACTCCCCAAGGAAGACGGAGGAGAAAGCAAGTACTAGAGGGAGGAAATAAGATACACAAGGTGGACTTAACCAGTTTGGGCTTGAAAAACATCAACTATTTTGGTTCATGTTGTAGTTAACCATTACTTTTTTTCATCACAGTTTATTTGGGGTTTTTTTTGGAGGGACAGTGGAAGAGATTTAAACAAGCTACATGCTAATATAGCTCCCTGTTTTTTCAGTCCTTTTTAAAGAGCTTCTTGGTTTTCAGCTTCATCCATTGACATGTTTTCCTTATTGCAGTCAAGTAAAATTAAGAAGGGAAGCAAAGGAGACTGCACCGTACTGAAGCCTACACTGATGGCAGCTGTGCCTGTAAGTATGTGAAACGATAAGAGCAGATGTTTTGCAAAAAAACTGGTGCTTTCTATCTTGTTCATGCTAGAAAACTCTATTTACACATGAAGAGAAAAATGTCAGTAAGTGTCACTACTACACAGAAAGCAGAATATAGAAATTCCAGTGGTCATTGCTAGAACCAAGCAGCAATGCTGCAGATGAGCACAAGAATCTATCTGTGCTAAAGCCAAGAGCCTTTTTGATCCCAAACCGTAAATGTGCTCTAACAGTTACAAGTGGTGTTCCACAGCTACAACAACAGGATACAGAAAGTCTTTGCCACTCACAGCCTGAACCTCCTTTTTGCACAGGGTGGCTCTGCCTAAAATGGACGCTTAAAGATACGGGCGTTTGGTTGAATTACAGAACTTGGCAAGCTACGCTGCGCTGCCGTAGTTATTGGGGTGCTCAATCTCAGTAACACTTAGGCGAGCGCTCTCTGGCTGTTCTTAGGGTAAGCAGGCCGTGCTTAGTCTCCTCTTACAGGAAAAAACAATCAGGAGACTGTAATTCCTATTGCTTCTGTCGGTCTTTGGGTGACCAGGCTCCTGCATTCCACGAGGTCTTAGTGCTATCTAAAATACACACAAATGTTTGCATCTTTCTAGTGCAAAAACCTTCCTCGTGTGTCCTGGAATCCACGTATGCTTTTATGATCATGTCACATCTGTGGCTCACAGACTGGTAGCCCCAGCTTTTGCCACACGGTGGTGGTGGGTGAGTAGGGAGATTTAATCTCATTTAAAAATAGTGAGTTTTGGTTGGACTTGGGTTGTTCTGCAGCATCTTTTGGGAATAGCCAAGAGTTTTTAAATGAACTACTCACTTTCATCTTCTGTTTTATAAAATAATAATCATAATATGGGCTTGGTCTTTTTCTTAATTAACCAAGTGAAAATTAGTATGTCTGAGAGCCCCAGCTTTTGGGAAAATATCCATTTATTTCCTGGTGAAAAGTCAAATGCTAGAGTACTAGCACACAGAGTGTAAATTTTAGATAGGGTCATCATCCGTATTTCACGCATGTACAAAACAAAGTCCACGCAGGCAGCTTCATAGGAATTAACTACAGAACAGTGACAACGCTGAACCCCACCTGAATGTCTGAAATCCTAGTTTTTCTAAATCCCAGTCATGAAGACTTGAAGGAACTAATAAAAAAAAACCTGAGAGTGATTTTGAATAAAAGTTCAATATTTTGATCTCTGATATTTCGAAGTACCTCATTTTCTTAACTTTCAGTTTTCGTGGGACTTTTGCTAGAAAGCAGGTCAATACTTCAAAGCATTGTGCTCTGTAACAAACGCGGAGGAGCCAGGCCCTAAACTTCTGTGAAATACTTCACCAGCCTGAACACTATTCCAGTTGTGTGTATTTTAGTGATCATAAGCTTATTGTTTTAATGGAAATTAATTTCTTGTCTGTGACAGAATTGTGGGGGTTTTTTTTGTCGGGTAGCTTGGATTATTGCAACCATTGTTACTTTGAAAGTTGAAAACCTTTTCTTGGAAAAGGAAGTGGTGAAAGGAGATGTCTTAGTTCGTTCCCTTGTTTGCCAGCTGCCGTGGATAAATGACAGCATCAAGACTCCAAAGCACGATCAGTCTTACATGGCATACACCAACCTTGAGCAAGGGGATTTAGCTAAACTTGAATTCAAAACTTCCTAAATCAGTTTGTCACATTCTGAGGACAGGTGAAGGTGTTCTCAGTAACGCCAGCCGTGTAACGTAGCAAGTTTGAATACACCGTGGCCTGTTACCCAGGGTTTGTAGCTGTGGTTGATGGAGAAGAAACCTTCAGAAGGAGGAGTGGAAAGTATTTTAAAACCAAATGTGAGGTTTAGGAAGCTGTAGAAATGCAGGGGGTGCTATGGATTACTGCGGTGTGC
Source organism: Eurystomus gularis (assembly GCA_013400335.1). Lineage (NCBI taxonomy): Eukaryota > Metazoa > Chordata > Aves > Coraciiformes > Coraciidae > Eurystomus > Eurystomus gularis. Next base: position 463,100 of record VZZY01008935.1, on the reverse strand, counting down.
CTGGAGACCAGCAGTAGTTCCTCGCCCTTGGCAGACCCGCCTGCCTAATGCCAGGCAAGTTTTCTGACAGAAGTTACGTACTACAGCATGAGGGTTCATCCTCTCTAGCAAGGCTGGTGTGAGGGGAAAAAAGCAAATGGAGAAAAGCATGGCTTAAGTCACTGATCTTCTGTTGCAGTTTCAACGCTGCTTTTTGCAGTCGTTTCAAATTGCTCTAAGCTGCGATGGTCACTACATTGACTAGCAGATCCCGTACTGAAAGCGTTACAGTTACGTGTTGTCTAACCAACGATGCAGAGGTTTTCACCCTTACCGTATTATCCATTTTAAAGGAAGAGTAATAGGGGTTTTAATTGTATTTTTAATGTGGAATTGAATTTACACGTGCTAGTTTACTGTGGTAATTTTTCTTGTTTTTTGTAAACACTTTGTAGGAAATAATGGACAGAATTTATAAGAATGTCATGAGTAAAGTTCAAGAGATGAACTATATTCAGAGAACTCTGTTCAAGATAGGCTATGACTACAAACTGGAACAAATCAAGAGGGGGTATGATGCACCTCTGTGTAACGTGTAAGTACAATTCATGGTTCAAGTGTATGTTTTTTCCTTGCAGTTTAAGACAGTCTAAAACAAACAATCATCCTCCAAGCTGACATCAGACAATTCTCAGCCAATATGCAGATACCATCTAATGGCTAACTGAAGCTGAGTTCTTACTGGAAACAGATACGATATTTAGTGGTAGGAATGACTAATCCTCAGAACAGATGACTAGCTAGTTTTCATTGGATTGCTTTTCGTAGTAATAGCTAAACAAACATTCCAATTTTAAGTTACAGGAATTCTGTCAGCTTCAAGTGTTACACAAGAGGTAACGTTTTGGTCATCCCTGCTGTCCGCTAAAATCTCTGAATGTCTGAGTTAATTCTTCAGTTGTTCCAGATAGGAAGGAAGAAGGAGGTTTGTGTGTTTTTATAAAAGTGAGCCAAGTGAATTATTTTTAAAGCTTTTTTCCTTCTTTCAAGTCTATTGTTTAAAAAAGTAAAGGCACTACTGGGAGGGAATGTCCGCATGATGCTTTCTGGAGGAGCACCACTCTCACCTCAGACGCAGAGATTCATGAACATCTGTTTTTGCTGTCCTGTTGGTCAAGGCTATGGACTAACAGAAACATGTGGAGCTGGAACGATTACAGAAGGTAGTAAAATTGCTTCTGGAAATACATAATTTAAGATGCAGATATACATGAGGGTTTGGTGGGGTTTTTGTAAAGTTAAAATAGCTGTAGCTCTTAACTGCAACGAAGTAGCTTCAGATAAGCTACTGCCTTGTTTATGGTTTGAGTTTATATTTCAAGTGACAAAAATCTTTGTATTCTTCCTTGTTCTCTCCCCAAGTTGCTGATTACAGCACTGGCAGAGTTGGAGCTCCTCTGATTTGCTGTGAAATAAAATTGAGAGACTGGCAAGAAGGTAAGAGTGTTAGATGTTTGGATTTCAGAGTAACTAATTTAGCCACTGCTCAGCTGGTTTCTCTGTCTGCTTAGCTGGGTGCAGCATATGAAGTAATTGTTGTTTATCTTTTACAAGTGTTCATTCTGTGCGCATTAACTTCCAGCTGAAGTTTCCAAATATTTCTTGGCAGCAGAATATATAAGTTAAAAATAATTATTTCTGGATGTTCTTGTTTTCAGGGGGCTATACTAATAAAGACAAGCCTAATCCTAGAGGAGAAATTATAATTGGTGGACCTAATGTCTCAATGGGATATTTTAAAAATGAAGAGAAGACAAGAGAAGAGTTCTCCATTGATGAGAACGGTCAGAGATGGTTCTGCACAGGAGATATAGGGGAATTTCATCCTGATGGGTGTCTGCAGATCATAGGTGGGCCTCAATTTTTGATATCTTAATATATTACAACATCTTGACTAAGCATAATTGCAAGCATGCTATTATTAACCCTGTTGGCTTTGCCAGGGCTAAGCTACTTAAGGTTACCTACTTGCAGAATCGCAGTGTAAAACACATTCCCAGATGTCCTCACAGCTGTAGGAAAGTTTTGCAAGTGATGACATTTCCTGTGATGTTATCACTGTCTAAATTTAGCACACAGATTTTAAAGAATAAATGTAAGACTAGTTGTTGTTATTAATTACAAAGGTTTAAAATCAGAGCCCCCATCACTTCCATATAAGCTGTGACAAGTGTAGTGCCATATAAATGTCTATAAAGTTAGAATACGTACATGCTATTAGCAGCTTTAAAATTAATGAGATGCTTTAATTCATTTATTAAGAATCTTGCTTAACATTGCATAAAATACATGTATAGTGGCTTTACAGATGAACCTGTGGAAATGCAAAAGTTTAAGTAGAGCAAGCTAATTTTTTTTTCCTTCCCACTTGACTCCTAGATCGCAAGAAGGACTTGGTGAAGCTACAGGCAGGAGAGTACGTATCCCTGGGCAAGGTAGAGGCAGCACTGAAGAACTGTCCATTGATTGACAACATCTGTGCTTACGCCAAAAGGTAGGAGTGGTAGTAACTTAAAAGCTCCATTTAGGGTAAACATGAAACGCAGGCTCTGCCCCACATCTCTGATGATATACTACGGTTTTCCATGGTTTCCATTGAACATCCCCCTACCAGAGTGCAAGTTATAAAGAGCATCTCTGAAGTAGCACACGTGCCCAGCTTCCCTGAAACCTGAAGAAATGACCTATGTCCTTCTGTTGGCATCTCTCCTATCCTAACACAGTCCAGTTCCTTCCCTAAACAGGGATCATTATATTTAGCATGTGTTTTGGCTTCCTGTCAGAATACCAAAGTTAATCTGGACACTTTGTACGGGATCCAAAGCTCTCCACTGAGTTTTGGAAAGAGTCCTGGTCTCTCCTCTCTGGCCCTTCAACTTAAACACACTACGTGAAGGGAAACTGAAGAGAACTAGCTAAGCGCTGGATGTAGCTGGGAAGCTAAACCGAGATGTGTGCCCATGAAAGTACAGCAGAGCACGATCCTGATCCAACCTAACATTGTAACACAACTGATAAGTCAGCATTCGGGAAGACTTAACATACGAGAAGGATTCTGTATGGGGGAATAACTGCAGTTTAGAAAGCACTGTGGATCTGTGTATCTAACATCAAGTTAGCATTTCACACCCTGAAACGGAAATCTCAACTGTGTGGATCTTTTTTCCTTCCTTCTCCTGCCATCCTGTGGTAGCGACCAGTCTTACGTGATCAGTTTTGTGGTGCCTAATCAGAAGAAGCTGACGGCATTAGCTGAGCAGAAGGGCATCAGTGGAACCTGGGTAGATATTTGTAACAATCCTACCATGGAGGCTGAAATACTCCAGGAGATCAAAGAAGTGGCAAACAAGAGTAAGTAAAGCGGCATATTGTGCTAGCCAAGCCGTGCTGCTTAGGCAGCAAAAGTTTTCAGTTGTCCTCACTTAACTGCTCTTCCTTCCTCCTGTTGTCTCTGTAGCTGCCAAAACGTAGTCTTCTCAGAGGCAAAGACATATCAAATTGTTGCCTGTTATCCCAGGAACTGACTTTTTTTTGGTCATATGAACTACTTGATCTTTTTATTTTCTAAAACTGATTTTATTTTTTTTTTAAAACTAAGTTCTAGAGATAGGTTGCTTGTCTAATATAGTTACAACAAGGTCCAAAAGAGCCGCCAGTTTAGGAGGAAAGTTACAAGACATTTGCTGGTAAGAAAACTAGTTAAGCAAGAGATTTCACAGCTTTTATTCCCCCATGCAACATTTTCCTCTGCAGCTTTGAACAGCCATGATCCTTGTGGTTGCAATGGCTTAAAAGCCTGGCTCTTCCTGGCTGTGGTACTGAATGATCAAAAGCCTCATCAGTCCTTTATGGGGCCAAAATTAACAAACAAACTGGGGGGGAAAAAGGGTCTCTGAAGCACTTGTCACCTCATACAAGGAAGCAGTAAAACTGGACTTAAGCACATGCTGAGTGCTGCCTCTTGAACTTCAGAGAGGAGACTCTGCCTTTCAAGACTGAGAAAACAAGAATGAAAGGCACGATTAAGTCTAGCCTTTAAAAAAACGTCAATCTACAGATCTCAGACTTGGGTTTAAACATTTTCATCTGTGCTTTTCTATCATGAACTAGGGAAATTACTATCCATATAGCTTTCTTTATTCAAAGTCTTTGCTTATACATTCTTTCTCCCTTCTAAATAGTAATCTATTGTTGAGATACAACTACTTTATTTGAAAGTTTTTTCCAAAACTATTCTAAAGAGATGGTTCGTATTTTTAACGGAACATAATGCACCTTCATCCTGAGCAGGCAGGTATCTAAGTAAGATGAAACAGTACATGACAGGACCAGTTTGAAGTTGGAGAGACAGCAGAGCCCAGCTGTGGGACAGCTGCTGCCACCTAGAGGTGTGCTGTCTCTCCCTTTGAACTCTGAGCATTCTTGTGAAGGAAAAATTTGGGAAAGAATCATTCACCCATGGAAAGTGTAAAAGTGCTTCATCGTAATTTAAATATGACGCACATCCAGTAGTCTGAGTTCATCTAGTTATTACTACATTCCTATAATAAAGATAGAACTCTACATTTCAGTGTATCCTCTTGTGACAGTAGGCTCAGGTCTTCACACTACAGTCATTTGTTGCAAGCTTTAGATTTTACTCTGTCACATCCAATACAAGCTGTAAGTACAACGTGTTATTAGAATATACGCACACTAACCAGCACCCAGCGTTGGTACAAGATCAGATTTGCTTGTGGCCCTTCTGTAAGGTTGCTTCGTTAAGTAAGACACCACATCATACAAGCTACAGGGTGCCCACCTTAGATTTTTAGGTAGCGTGAATTAGTATTTCATTTGCCTAGGTAATCATAGTCATGCCTTTGTTTCTTCTTGTCCCTGCAGTGAAATTAGAAAGGTTTGAAATACCCATCAAAGTACGGTTAAGCCCTGAACCATGGACCCCAGAGACTGGGTTGGTAACAGATGCTTTCAAGCTGAAAAGGAAAGAACTGAAAAACCATTACATCAACGACATCGAAAGAATGTACGGAGGCAAATAAACGAGTTCTGTTGACCAGACAGTTGTGCAGATGGTTCCTTCTCATGCCTCAGTTCTGGATGTCTGTGTATACTGTAGATGTCACATATTCAGAAAACATACCAAATGGATGAATGTTTCTGTAATCTCTATCGAGTACAAGAGAGAATATCTTAGACTCCAAATTCTTAATTATTGGCAGACTAGACACTGACGGTCTTCATAGAGTTTCATGTGATCATCTCCAGTTTTGAGACAGACATTATGTGAAGCAGTGTGACCAGATAATTTTATTATTATTGTTTCTCTAGCACATTCAGACTGCTTGCGACTTCTCTTTAATTCATTCTGAAGCCTGGCCTATATTTTGAAGTGAAAAATTACTGTAGTTGTGATGTTTCTTCTGTCATGGTAAGGGAGCAAGGGTGGGGGAAAAAAGCATTTAAAGTCTACCCTTGTCCATTGAAAAACAAAAACAAGACAACAACATCAGTCAAGAACTTGCTAGAGATCACTAATAGCGCACTGCTTGAGAATGGATGGATTCTTCTGCACATCAGTTAGGATCTTTAATATTTACAGTGCCTAAAAATAAAACATAAAGTACATTTACTGAAATAAAGGTGGACTGGAAAGCTTTCTAAAACCAAGCAATTTGAAATTTCATTCAAAAGTGTTGAATTCACTATTTCAACTTTCAACTTGGCAAATAAGTTTTTCCTTGCCACTATTTTAATTCAAGCAGAGCTTTCCACTAGGACGTGCATCATAAAAGAACAAAAGCCTTGCACTGCTACAGGAGGTACTGCTGAGAAATCAGCACCTGGATGCAGAATGCCAAACTTGCCTCTTGATTGGCAAACAGCAGTGGCAGTGATGGGCGGCTGTCCCGAAGCAGATTTGAAACTCAAAGGAGTTTTGGTTTTTGATTGGCCTTTTTTCCTTTTTAAAAAAAAACAACAAACCAACAAGTGGTTGGTGGTTTTCAGTCACCGATCCTCCAGACCTTCACATCCATGTGAGTAATGGTACAGGCTACCTGTATGTCATTTAGAGGATCAAGGTCTCAATGTCTGTATTCCCTTTACAGAAAGGTATTTCCGTTCACCTTTCAAGTCTGGTAAGCACAACAAGGCTGCCAGAAACCAACAGTAGTTTCCCCACGTTGTCTTGTTTTACTTACAGGGAAGCAGTCTGTGACCAGGGCATCTTGCTTTTATGGAACTTGTAAAAAGGGACAAATCACTCTTTACAGAAATTCATTATAACAATGTTCTCTTATTAACTGGAAGTCATTGATGTGAAGAACTGGGAAGATATAATTTAAGAGTTCATTATTTTGTGTGCAGAATCCTGTACTGTGTCTTCTTCTGAATTGTAACTGAGCTCCTGCATCCCTGCTGGCTCTTCACACTTGAACCATAAATGCTGTAAAAAGTGGAGGCTCTTGATACTGTTCTACTTTGCACTTTCTTAATCATTTTATATATGTTGCTTACATTTTGTACAGCTGTGGCCCTCAACTGCTATATATGACAGATTCATTTTAAAGTATTTATAGATTTCTATTCATAATATTTGTGTTGTGTATATGATGGTTAAAAAGAAAAATTACTTGGTATTGTCACTGTACAGACAGTAAAATATTTTGTATGATGCTTCTCTTGAGCACACGAGCTTGCGGTTTCAGGGCAAGTTTTTCCTTTATCACATGTATGTGTATTTTTTTTTTCCAGTTCAAACATTTTGGCAAAAAATAAATCATGGCCATATACTTATTAACTAAACACTTCCCTCTCCTTGGGACCAACTTCAGACTTCCCCATGCATACCTTTCTCTGGCCAGTCCAGAACACAACACTGCCAGCTCAGCTTCCAAGAACCCCGAGGGGAAAAGAAAATCTGGTATATAGAGCTGACTGTATCTAGTTGTGCATGGAACTACAACAGTCACTAAAAGGAACAAGGAAACTGCTTTTCTAAAACAGAAAATTATTTTTTAAGACACATACATTTGGTTTATGACAACAGAAAATAACTTCCCAAAGCAGTAGCAACTTTTTAAATGACTGCCCTGGAGCCAGGTTACCCTTTTTTCTTATTTTTAAACGGGTCACTATTAAATAGCCTCTAGTCAGGCTGTTAGCATCACAAGGGTTAAATACATGTAAGAAGGTTACTTGCACTGGAGTCTGTCAGCAGGTTGTATGATTTATTTTTTTTTTTAAACCATGAGTGTATTTATATGAAATGTATTTTATCTAGACTGCAGGTATCTTCTGTGTCTTGGCTGACTGAGGATTGCTATTTTCAATATATACACAACATTAACATTTCAGAAGTGGAATACAATTTAAATGGTTGAACAAGTTTGTGTTATGAAGTGTCTTTCTCTATTGCACAAGTCGTCTCTAGTTCCTGTTCAGTGCCTCGTTCTCTCCGAAACTCAGCACCCCTTCGAAGAGCGGCTCGAGGGTGGCAGCAGCGAGTACGCTCCACAGCGGCTGGGAACGGCCTCGAGTGGGCCTCGTTTTTAAGAGCTAAATGTGGATGTGCTGCAAAAGACAGTTCGATACACATCAGCTTTTCAAGCGTTTTTGGAGAAGAGGAAGGATCACATCAGGCTGCCTTCAAATATGGGGATTATTTCCAAATATAATACTTGCAGGTTGGGAAGAACTTTATCCTTATTCTTAATGAATTCTAAATCCTTCTGCGGCAGAGCTTGTGGAGAAGTAAGACATGAGGATGAGCAAAAATGTCATTCTTGCCATTGAAAATAAGGCACTAGATGCAGATGAAGTGATAGGACATGGCTTCAAAGCCATTACGTGATAGTTAGAGGTGACACCTGGTGCTTGACTGGAAGGATATACAGCATGGGGCTGAAGTGTGAGGAAGCAGTTCAGTTACTAAATGTGAAGGTTCCAGAAAGCTCAAAGTAGCTGCAAGTTCTTCAGAAAAGCAAGTTCAGAATTTAAAATTATCTTCCTAAGTCTGAGAAACAAGTTCAAAGAGAAACAAAATCCAGTTTGGGCATGTCTGATACGCGATGATGTTTAGACTCTCTACTTCAAAAACCATGGGATATGTAGAGAAAGCCAGGGTATAACTCTAATATTAAACAGTGGGGCTAGAAAGCTTGGTCTATGAAGGAAGATTTTAGTCGAGTTTAGCTGGGCTGAAGAGAAACGGTGCATGACAAGAGATGATTAACCTTCAGCTCTGTAAAACGTTACCCTAACAAAGGCACAAGAGAGTCACCCACCAGTGAGCCCGAACAGAGAGTAAGTTTCCAGTAAGTGACATTTATGATTAGACATTTTGAAAGACAGACACACTTTAAAACAATTCCTTACTAAATACCAAACTAGTTGCTCAAGATCCCTGCCACCAAAAGTCTCTAGAGCCTCAGAGTGAAGGTTAAACAGACACCTTTCAGGAACAGCTTTAACACAGAACCTCGGGTGGGGGCTGGAGGAGGAGATGTGGTTCCTGTACCTCACGCAGCTGTAACGCTGCTCTAAGGTGCCATTAAATGGCTTGCAAGGGAAAAAAAACAAACAGAGAAAGCCAGGAGTTATTCCCTTAAGAGTAGGTGAGGTGGTGTTTAACCAACCCAATGCAATTTTGGTGCCCATTACAACATCAGAGAACTTTGAGCAGAAGCTGATGTAGAGCGCTGCCTGCCAGGTAAGCCAGCAGTGCCCACCCAGCGCTTTCTGGCCGTAGAAGGAACAGGACACGAGAACAGGGGTCACTAATTTTCAGTTAAAAAAGAAAACCAACCCCAAATCTACCACATCCCAGAGGGATAGTTTCAAATAACTATGTTGTATTCTAATGATAAATAAGTGATGTTCTGCAATTACATGCAACACCAGAAATAAATTATCATTATGTATTTGGTTTTGGTACGGTTTTGTTGGAGTTTTTGCTTTCTGTTTGTTTTACTGAGCCTGCCTAATGGCTAAGCTCCATTTACATAAATCAGTTTGCCTTTTGCAGGCTAAAATTTAAACATTAGCAGCTTAAAAATAACAAACCTTGTGCTTCTTTCGCATAAGATGCCACAAAGATGATTTACGAAATACAATCAGAAAAGCTTGCAGTCGCTGCTTACATGGAATTATGAATGATGCACGTAGAGTAAAACTCAGGTATTCTACAACAGTGTGAACTCACCTGGATTAATAAACAAAACACACGTCCAGTGAACTCAGTGCTGCTGCAAAGATTATTGATTACCATTTTGAAATGCCAATAACCTGGTTAATCATGAGCATTGACAGCGGTGCCAGAGGTCACAGTGTGTTTGTTACACGTGCTTGTTTCTGCATTTACTCTCACCCATCTTCTGTGACGGAAGCGTGACCACCACATCTACACCATCCCCGGTATTCCTGAAAACCCAGCCCCTGAGCATGAACACGGATCACTCTAAGACAGGATCTCGTATCATTAACATGTTATATGACATCTTTTTGCTTTAAGGTGACACATAGGGGGTTGGACTAAATGACCTTTAGAGGCTCCTTCCAACCCAAAATATTCTATGATAAGTTTTACTTTTCTAAAAGACCGAGAAGGAAGTGGTAGGTAAAGAAATTGAGCCAGGCCTATTGTATTGTTGAGCCTATTTAAGAATAAAAGTAGCCCAGCTATGATTTTGGGTAGCGAGTCCACATCATTGTTCCAACAGTTAACAGAAGTCCCAGTCCTGGGAGGTGTTGCCGGGTTTTTGTTTGTTTTAAACAAGGTATCTAACCCGTTGGATACAGATCAGCTTATCACTTCTGGTGCTCCCCCAGGGAACGAACATGAAGAATGATCCCGGCTCTCTACAGCTGCCTGCCCTACTTCACTTCCTTTCAAGTCTAAGCAAACGCAATCTCTCCCGATGAGCCTGTTTTTATGATATTTAATCAGGGTCACTTAGCCAGGGCCACTCTGTCCCTATGTTCAAAATATCATCCCCGCCCCATCTGCCCTGTACAGCTCAGGGTAATTGCCTCCCAAAGTCTCTACCTTCACCCCATTCCAGAATGTATTTGCCTCTCATTGATGTAACTCTCCCCTTACTTTTTTCCCTTGTTATTCTTAAAAGCTGGATCTCAGAACACTTGCAGTAGCACAGTAATGACACTGCTGTGATGAGTGGAAATGCACAGGGGGTGACAGTGACTTCTGGAGGACCTCTGCAAACCAATGCTATACCACAACCCAAGCTCAGTTTCCAAGTCAGCCTGAATCAGTTTAAACCTACATACAGCCACTCTGTGCTTTTACCAGCAAGCAGAGTCCTCACTTTCAGAGGAAAGATAACAAGAAAATTGTTCATGCCAACAAAAACCGTACTTTAGAAAAACAAAGTCTGGCATTGTGTGAAGAAAACCTATCGGATTGGGTTTTGGCTCTCTTCAGGTTCTAAATGGACATTCAGCCCTTCTAACTGCAGTAAAAACGGTGATCTGTTGTACTCTCTATTTTATTTCTGTTGGCTAGCCACCAACACGCTTTCAGTAGGTCACTTGTAGATAATGAAAAAGCAGGATGTCTGCAACATGTCTGAGCCAAAAACTTTACTTAAAGAGACATTATTTTGTAAAAAGGACCCATAAGAGGAAAAACCCCCTCCATATGCACAACAGCAACATGTCTTACTGACTAGGCAGCAAGCTCACAATCTTATTTGTGCCCTATAGCTTGCAAATTCCACTGATGCTGGGGCAGGGAGGAGTGGGGATAACTATCCTTGAACCACAGGGTTTCTCTGTTACATTTTGCTGACAGACAAACAAGAAATAATGAATTGTGAGTCTTAGAAAAAAAAAAGAGGAGGGAGAATATATTGTTGTATAAACACTCCGTTTTACTAGTGTTTCTTCTAGAGCAACTTAAAGAGAAGCATTATGGAAAACCAGCTGCTGTTCTTTCAGAACATAACCCAGCAGGACTGCACTCTTTCCTACTGCTGTTTGCAGAGAAAAGCCCAAGTCCACACCACACCGCTGCCTTTCAGGCTGCCCTTCCAGATGAGCACTCATTCTGGTCCTCAGTTAAAATACATCCTTTTCCCTGAAAGCAGTGAGAGGAAAATGGGACAGAACACAGTGATCCTCCCCAGACACCTCCTGAAAACAGGCAGACTGCACAGTGTAAAAATTACTCGAAATGCTGGAGACTGTGAATCTATTGTACATGCAACTGCCACATTCACCAACAAGCATGATGACAACTGAACTTAAAAAGTTACCAGTCAACCAATCTGTAAAATCTGAAGCCCTCAGAACATTTATAAGATTTAAAAAAAAACCCCAAAACCTAACTATGAGCACAGAGCTTTGGGAGGGGGAAAAAAAAAAAAAAAAGAAAACTTGCCTGTCTGCTGCAGCCTCAGGACCCTCCCCGGCACAGACACACTGGGAACAGCCCAGAACCCAGTCTGCTAACATTCAGCCCTCTCCAAGCCTTTCTGCCCCAGGAACAGCTAATTGGCTTTAATTACTCCAGTTAATTTTGCCTCTGGGTGTCTGACCACCACAGCTGCTGCTGCTCAAGCTCCAGTGCCCCACCACGCTTCCTCACACCACTTTCTTGTCTCTGTTACATGCCCCTCAACAGCAGACCTGCTCCATGAGCCTGCCTAGGATCTCGGTTTCTGCTGTTCTCAGAGTGACATGGAGATTTTTCTCAGTTCTCTCCCTGTTCCCTCCCAGAGCGAGAGGGATCCCAGCTGGTGCTCAGCAGGGCTCAGCAGCCTCACCTGCACAGGACTTGCTCCCAGGGGCGCAGGCATGAGCACTGCTCAGCTGTTTTCTACATGGCTGCTTCTTTCCAGCTGCACCTTTCAAACAGAATTAGATTATTTTATCCCTTCTGGCATGGAGTGTGCATTTGAATGAAAGCTGGCTCTGTGAGGAAGTGGAATTGGCCTTTTCAAACACTAGGCTCATATTTGGGAGGTGGCAGGAACACAGGTCGGGGGAAGACACAGCCTGAAGTCACCAGGCAGGGAGGCTGTGGCTGACACTGCTCGAGCAGATGGCTCAGTCCTTGGGTTTCTTGCTTAAGCCATTTTATCCGAACTCCAGGCACAGAAGCATAGAATGGTTTGGGTTGGAAGGGACCTTAAATAAAGATCATCTCGTTCCAACCCCCCTGCCATGGGCAGGGACAACTCCCACTAGACCAGGTTGCTCCAAGCCCCGTCCAACCTGATCTTGAACACTTCCAGGCATGGAGCATCCACAGCTTCTCTGGGCAACCAGTGGCAGTATCTCACCACCCTCACAGCGATGAATTTCTTCCTTATATTTTATCTAAATCTATCCTCTTTCAGTTGAAACCGTTACCCCTCATCCTATCACTACATGCTGATAAAGAGTCCTTCCCCAATATTTCTGTAGCCTCCTTTTAAGTACTGAAAGGCAGCAATAAGGTCTTCCTGAAACCTTCTCTTCTTCAGCCTGAACAACCCCAACTCTCTCAGCCTGTTCTCGCAGCAGAGGTGCTGCAGCTCCCTAAGCATCTTCGTGGCCTCCTCTGGAGCCGCTCCAAAACGCACGCTCACAATTACACAGTGCTGAAGCTCTCCAGCACCAGTACGGCTCTGGGTTACCGAACCCACTGCCAGCTGCTCGCTCCAGCGCCAGTTCAGCCCCGGAGCTGCCAGCAGCTCCCGCAGCCGCTCCGCCCGAGCGCAGCCTGCCAGCCCCGCTGCCG
>VZZY01008935.1:436651-449963 GCA_013400335.1 Eurystomus gularis | reverse complement strand
CGGAGCGGAGCGGATCGTTCCTGCGCAGCGCCCGGGGCTGCTCCTCCGCTCCTCCGCCTGACCCGCGCTGCTTGTCTACAGCGAAGCCCTGCGTTCCGTACGTACTGAGCCCTCTCTCCTCGCTCATCTTTAGTTTAACACCTTCCTCTCGCTGCGCCTGCGGGCGGCCTCTCCCCTCACGAAACGCTGGGTTTTGCTGGTTTTGCTGCTGTGTTCCGCACCCTCCTCGCACTGCAGATCGCCGATAGCTGTGCCAGGCGCAAGGGACTGGAAGGGTCTTGTCCCTTCTGTTCAAGCAAGATTGTTTTGGCTTAGACAAAATTATCAGGACAAAACGAGCTTAGAAATGGAAGCTGTTGCCAAGAGGAAAGCATCAGCTCCTCGTCTCGGTACCCTGGCTTTGCGATGCACGGAAGCGTCCACAGCCCTCGCTAACATCCTCCCACGCACAGAGACGTGTAATTCCAAGAACATCTCAGGACAAGTTAAACCTTGAGATGAGAACAGAGCACAGCATAGGCTTTCTACAAGAGGCTGCGGTTCCTTGGTTTGGGGTTGGGGTGGGCTTTTTCAGCTAAAGATTAATGAACAAGTGCTGTCACCGGCAGTGCTGCTCTGCCCCATCAAACTGTGGTTTGGGTTCCATCCAAACCACACTGCAGGAAAAAGCAGCTTGGACATAAACTTCAAAGAAGGGGAGATTTTTCTGTTGCATACCTAGATTTCCTAATGCTCGCGCATATTCTTTCCAACAGCTCAACAGTCTGTTTGGCAACGACTGCGCCTTGCTCTCGCCGCTGTACCTTTGTGGGGAATCACTGTAAACTGAGTACCTGAAGTGATGAGTTTCAAAAAAAAAATAATCCTTGGCAGTTACTGAGTTAACTTTGTCACTGTAGAAAACCACGGGGATAGCCACAGACCGAATCACAACGTATCATTAGGTATCAAACAGTCTCTTGTGAATACCCAGACATTTTAATCATTGAAAAGTATGGAAAAAAATCAAGCTCCAGAAACTATTTAGCTGGGAATATATGCAACGGCACATGTGCCAGCGCTGTATCCACAGATGTAGGTGAAATTGTTAGCTCAGCAAAGCAAATGTACTTGTTAGCGTCAAAAAACCATGTCAGAGAAACCAAGAAGCTGCCAATATTCCTAAAATCCCCTATCACATGGTGAAAATTCTCATCAGCCACCTCCACCTGCAAGGATCCACACAGGATCTCGGGGACGCGCAAGTGCTGACTTCGACCTGGACTTGTTGAAGAGACATAAGCCATATATATATATATATACACACACATATACATATATTTTAAGCTGCAGAAGCTGTCTAATGAACTTTCATTCTGGGATAACTAAAACACTGTATCAGCTCCACAAGAAGATTTTCGGCAAGGATTTCAGCATTAAACTGCCTGCGATCAGTTCTCCCCTTAAAGAGGGAATCATTCCCCATATCCAATAACCCCCTCGGCAATTAGCTTCTCTTTTGCCGTCTGATTGCTGCCCATCAGCAGGACTCTGGCCTCGAAGAGGCATCACACACTAACAGCTGGGGAAGTACCTGGACCTACAGTGCCAACTGCTACCGCTGAACTCGGCCAGACTGGGCAAGAGCAGGGGAAGGCCCGTTACAGCTTTCTGAGTACGAGAGACCTGCACACACCGAAGCTCCAAGGCACCGCACGCTGACATGTCCACTTAACTCGTCTTGCTCAGCAGCAGCTGGTTACTGACTGCTTTTCACTGCTTCATCCTCTGGACAAATCCGAGAGCAGCTTGTGGCAGTCCCTGCGAGTCCACGTCCCACAAATATCACTGATAACATCTCTTCATAATCCGGCAATTTCTGTCCCCCCCCGCCTCCGAGTGCAAAGTTTGCGCGACACTGTGTTTGGGTCCTACCTGAAGAGAAGGGCCGCCCTTGTGAAGAAGTTCACCCTTCATTACACCGTTCCCAATTAAGGAAAGCACAGGACCTCCTGCCAAGCGACTAACAAAACATCTAATTCTATCTGTACCTTTCGATACCTGAAAGAATCACAAGGTCTCGGTGAACTGCAGTAATTTGTGATTTACATCAGTCCACCTACTCTTATAGTTACAGTTCAACCAGAGGTTTAAATAACACCATCACGCGTTAGCTGTAGCTACACCGGAACAGGATATACACCACATACACAGGTAAGATTAAATACAATATGCATCTACAAATAGTTCAATATACAAATGCAATTGCCTAGAGACGTGTTTATGCACTTCACACGTTTCTAATACTCATGGTGTCTCTAGTAGGTAATTTTTCAGAATTCTCTAGAGGGACACTGCCCGGTTGTGTAGGGATGGGGTCCAGAAGGCCAAGGTGCAGCTGGAGCTGAACTTGGCAAGGGATGCAAAGAATAACAAGAAGGGCTTCTACAGGTGTGTCAGCCAGAAATGGAAGGTCAACGAATGCATGTACCCCGTGATGAACATGACTGGCAAGCTGGTAATGACAGTCTTCGCTGGCAACCTCTTTTCCCACGCTTCCCGAGGGAATGGACCTCAAGATGGGGATTTGGTGGAGCAAAGTCATGAGGTTCAACAAGGCCAAGTGCAAGGCCCTGTGCCTGGGTCAGGGTAACTCCCAGTATCAATACAGGCTGGAGGATGAGGGGATTGAGAGCACCCCTGCAGAGAAGGGCTTGGGGGCACTGGTGGATGAAAATCTGGACATGAGCTGGCACCGTGTGCTCGCAGCCCAGAAGCGAACTGCATCCTGGGCTGCATCCCCAGCAGCGTGGGCAGCAGGGCAGGGAGGGGATCCTGCCCCTCTGCTCCGCTCTGGTGAGACCCCCCTGCAGTGCTGGGTCCGTCCCCTGAAATTCCAGGTGGGGTTGGCCGGGGCTCTGAGCAACCTGCTCTAGTTGATCATGTCCCTGCTCACTGCAGGGGAGTTGGACTAGATGAGCTTTAAAGGTCCCTTCCACCCCAAACCAGTCCGTGACTCTACAATTCCATGAATGGAGGCTTCAAAGCATGCATACATACCTCCTGCCTTAGAGAAAGCACAGAGTACAAAGGCAGGCGATAATATTCCCAGATTTAGGACAGAAAGATTTATCTAAACTACCTTTCTGTCTACATGAGGTCGCAAACCTCAGAAAGGTCTATGTTATGTTCTAAAGATAGTGCCAATTTATTATTGCCTGCATTTACACCTCATGGTACGTTTTGGGAGCAGTAAGTCTACAAGAAAATAAAAATAGTTTTTATTCCCGACACCTGTCTCACATCTGACCAACCATCAGGGAATAACAACCAGTGGAAGACCACTACACACGCTGCAATTCCATTTACAATCATAGAACCAGAAACTCCTTGTTTGTGCTATTACTATCAAGAGGATGGAGAACCTGTAACTGTAAAGGTACAAAATATTTTTCAGTGCACTGTTCTTCTACACTTTATCTTTCTCCCGTAAACACACAATACCATTTTTTGTTATAGTCCACATACTATTTTAAATTCCATTAAATCAGAAATTAAAAGAGGAACATGTACCATGGGATAGTCATAGAGGGCAGTTAAGAGTCTTTTGGGACTCTGACAACGGAACAATCCACTGAATGAAGCCCTCAGCTTCCTGAATTCTCTCCAACGAAAGCAACACCCATAGAGTTCAGCTTGAAACAGGAACCCTGGGAAACAGCAGTGGCCCAGGACCGGGAGAAATATAAACCCAAACCTTTCAGAGTAGCAAAACTTCAGTCCATTAAGAATTCAAGTCTCCTAAATCAGTTCAGTTACACATAAGAACTCCCAGTGCCCCTACAGATCATTCCATCCAGGTAAGCCTAAGAACTCAGCAAGGACGTGTTGAGTTCTGAAGAAAAATGTGCTGTAAATGCTCAGAGCGTAGGAACACGCTGTAGCTGGCAGGTTACAGTGCAGAGCTGGCAGTGTAAGTGCACATCGAGCTCACTCTTACTCTGCTGGCACGAATACACAAAGTACTCGAGCACCTAAGAGGAATTCCTTTTGTGGCATATAGAGACCTTAATAAATTTGTATAAAGCCCAGCAGTAACAATGATTTATTTTTGTTTGTTTTAAAAAGTCCACCACACTGTGTACTGGTTGGAAACCTTAAAAAAACATGATGCTGCAAACCCACTGGGACTGAACTGAATTTGACTGGAAAAAGACAAAAATTAGCCACTGAAATTCAACACATTTTTTCCA
The DNA here is from genome assembly GCA_013400335.1 of Eurystomus gularis. Classification (NCBI taxonomy): domain Eukaryota; kingdom Metazoa; phylum Chordata; class Aves; order Coraciiformes; family Coraciidae; genus Eurystomus; species Eurystomus gularis. The sequence continues at coordinate 445,731 of VZZY01008935.1, read as the reverse complement.
TTTTATAATCTTAAGGCAGCTGTACTGCTGATGCAGGACAAAATGGTCGTTTAGTCTCCGTAGTCCACTCAATCACTGGACACGAGACAACAAGATAGATTTATGTATATTATTAAACCCAAGCTTCTGAAGGAATAAGCTCAGCTATCAATGACCTACTTCTGTTTGGATCAGAAAAGAAAAGCTTGTTTAGAAAAACTTAACAGTTCTTTTCTTCAGCCCAGGGAGAACATTGAAAGAGCAATTGTGTATTCACTTTCAACATACAGGCAAAAATCTCTTCTGGTTTAGCCCTAACTGTGATTTATTTTTCTCAGTGCTCCTAAACCTTTATGCTGCATCAGCTGTCAGAGCCTTGCTCGGGATAATTACAAAAAGCAACTGCTTGCAAACCTCACTGATATCTACACCTTCAAAGACAGCAAGAACTTTACAAGGTATTTGGCATTAAGTGTTTCTACAACAGTGTCTGTTTCCACCCAAACGGTCACCTTGCATTAGACTCATCTTTTCACTGCCAGCAACTAAACGCTGCTGTCGAAGTGTTCATTAGGAATTTGATGTTTTAAAGTGCAAAATAAAGTGAATAAATCACCAGAGTTATCACATGAACTGTTCCTTATTTGAGTGTTTCACTTCTTCTTAGCAGAGAAACAGCAAGAGGCACAACAATATGTTCTCAGCAAAAATATTTACAATTCAGGGATCTGGCACTAGTTTTGTTTTACTTCACCCAGGTAGTTGTTGGACAGCAGTCTAAACAGCAGTGAATTTCAGAGGGAAATGTCAATTTGAGATTGTTACTCGAGCCAGCTCAACACGGTTTACTGCTTGACAGTGCTCTTGGTGAGGCATCTGCTATAGGGTTAACCACTTGTGACAATTTTTTTACTGCAGCCCGGACAAAGAGCTCACAGGCAGCCTGTTCTGCAGTGCCCCAGAACTGCACTGCCACTGTCAGAACACATAATCCATACCTAGAACACAAGCAGCAAAGATAAGGAAGCCACGAACTATTTCTTGCACTTTTAGTTATCGTAAGAACAAACCATGAGACCCTCTAATAATAATAAAAAAGCAGAACATCAAGTAGGTTTTTGTTGCTTGTTTGTTTTTTTTAAAATTAATCTTACAAGAAGTCTTAATTTCAAAAACTTACAAAATATATTCAAGTGTGGAAAGTCACTTCACTGATAAAACAGCATTTCTTTACAATGTGCTTTTCTCCAGCTGGGATGAGGATGCATACACATATCAATCCCATCAGAACAAATCATTCATACAATCGGAACAAAGCACTTTTCTCCACTCCAAGAAACAGCACAATTTTTTAAAGTCAGTTTAACTGTAGTATGACAAGTGAACAAAGCAACATGAAAACAGTGACTGATAAAGACAATACAGGGAACAGACACAAAAGAAAAGATTTCTCAAGTCTTCAGTAGCCACAATTCAGCATGTGGAAGTGCTTAGCTCTTCAGCCGGCTTTGTTGCACTGACAGGTTGTACAGGAGTAACTTGGTATCAAACAGCAAAAAATGGCACTATTAACTCCTCTTTACAGTTTAGAGCACAAATATGTACACCTGATAAAAGCCCATTGTAAATTTTGGATATTACAGCAGAGTCAGCAACAGGGAACACTAAACCAGCTGGACAGCTTTGTACCGAGCAGAATAAAAAGCATTTTTGTGTTGTCTTCTGCTCATTTGAGCACAGAAGTTTCAACACGCAGCACAGAGCTGCAGCATCCCCACCTTCTCCAGCTAGTATGGATGAGATTTTCGCTTTGTGCCATCAATTACTCAGTTTTAAAATCATTAATTTAATCTAACAGTTACATTATCACTTAGTAGGCTCTACAAAATACTTTGTAAACCAGCATTTTTAGTTACGAATTATGGTGATACTGAATCATCCTGACGATGGAAACAGGCAGTACAGAACTGTCACTTCTCCCCAGGCTGAAGCAACTATGATCTAATAAATTTCTCTCCCCAAACCCCTGTATGCATACCAAGTCCAATTCCAACTACACATCTTACTAAGAAAGAGTTTAAACTGGGTTTGTTCAGCTAGGCCAGTGAATACGATTCCTAACCTGCTCCAGGGGGTGGTGGCTTTGGTTGGTTGGTTGAGTTTTTTTAGTATCAGTTGCAGAAGTAACATTTAAAAGCAGCCTGCATTTGAATAGCGAGAAAATAATTGAGAAGAATAACATCTGACTGAAACATTATCTCATACAATCTAAATCTCCCCGTCTGCCTAGAAAAAGCTTAAAAACTGCTACACAAATTAAAACTTGAATAAAAATATACAGTAAGTATTTATTCTCAGGACCAGCTTATCAGTGCAGATCTAAGCGTGCGCTCTGGTGACTGCCTTCAAAGGTCAACAAGCAAATGCTACAGTTGCACCCACCACTACAGTTCAAAAGTCAAACCCTCTTGTGTATGCAAAGCAGATCTGTCACACTACTCATGTCATCAACGGCAAATTAAAAAACAGAAAAGCACAGCACACCAGCATCACAATTCAACAATGCTGTATCGGTAACTGGCAAATTTAGGGTTAAGGTTTCTTTTCCAAACTTGTAGAAGAAATACAAATATATGGACCTCGCGTATTCTGTTAAGATTAAACAGTAATTAAATAGAGCGATCCTTTTCTTCACAACATACAGAAATAACACTATTTACAGTATTTACAGTTTTCAGAAATTTGGGACTTCTTGTGGTGTTTTACCGGAATTCCTATTTTTCAGGCTGAAAAATAATTACACGATAGTTCAGAAAATAAACAGCTTCCGAATAGACAGGTTAACAACTCTAACTTAACTGATATAAAGACCAGAGTGCCTTAAAAAGAAATAAACCCACTCATTTCACCTAAACATCATATTCTTTGTGGGATTACATTGCAAACTACGGCTGTTTTACACCAGTTAGATATTGCTCATTTTCAGTTTTCCTGGTTTAAGTCATAAAAGGAAGTGAGCTGCAGTCGTAACTGCTTTTGTATTCAGGTTGCTGCTCTTGTCGCAGCAGGTCTCAAGATGAGAGTTACAAGTTCCCCTCATGTATTTTCAGTTACAAGCACGGGTACTCTCGTGTAGAGAGCTGAATTTCGATTTTTATGTACTCAGCTTAAAATGGAAACGTATCAGTTGGAAACAAATCTGCTGATATTCAGATCGACTCTTAAGTTCCCAGGTTAAGATGACAGTCTTAACCTGCAGTCTTGTAAACTATTTCCAAGCAGTTAAAAGCTTCAAACTTCAAATTTAAAGCAAGACACAGAAAAATCCCCCAGAATCAATAATTAAAGGTAATATTTTAAAAGAACAAAAAAACTACAGTGAAAACCTGCATGAGAGGAAGATTGTATTTGTGTTCAGGGCTGTTTGAAGGTGAAAATAATCAAAGCACCCGTTCCAAATAACAGTTCTAAGGAGGAAAACTGAAGGCTTCACAGTAATACACACTTTCAGTGCCACTTTTTTACGACAATATTTCCTGAAAAGACAGTTGGGATTCCAAACTTGCAGACCGAACACAAGACAAAATAGTCCAAACTTTGTAGCAACGGAATTAACAGCTAAAGCTAACAAAAATTATGTGACTGATCTATTCCTTATACTGCAAGGCTTCAAAAGAAAAAGAATCAGTTTGAAGTCCTTCACAGGCACGTGAAGAGTTGTTGGCGTAGGAGCTCTGAATCATCCAGCATGCCCTACATACAAATCGATGGACATGAACTACAACCAAAGCCTGAGAAGCTTAAGCCAAAAGGAAACTTGATGAGATTATTTAGTCCTTTCATATCAGGGAAAGGACCAAATCTATATTTGAGAGATTAGACACTCCGGAGCTATATCTGCTGCTTTTGCAAACAGTCGGAATCATTATCAATCCTTCGTTGCCTGTCACAACGAAGAGCAGGTAGCTCCGAGAATTCTATGTGCCATAAGCATCCTCTTCGAAAAAGGGAAGATGCTACTGTAAAAAGAGCTCTTTTCAACTTGAGAAAATCACACGTTTCCTCGGAATTGTACACTAAGAAGATTTTGTGTTCAGACAGGAGAGTTTTAGCATTACATACAAGAAGTCTGGAAGTGGCAGCACAGCCGCATGTAAGGCATTTTGGGAATGATTCCAACACAGCTCGCTGCCTTCAGCGTTTTATTAGGTTCAACTAACACGAGCAACCTCTCACATTTTAGGATTGTTTACTGCTAAACCCTTGGTCAGTGGGATCAACCCTGAAGCCTCTGGAGACGTTCTGTGATAACAGATGCAGCACGAAGAGCGAGCGTTTCCCACGCGTGGAGAACGGCTGTCCGTACAGCTAACTTCAACGTGTCGGATGAGAGAGAGGTCGCTTCCCGCGGCCGAGCCCCACTAACTGGCCCAGTCCTGAAAGCGGAAACAGTCACTGGCGATCTTCCACACTGTGTTGGTAGGTGTGGCCTGTGCCGTCAGCAAGAAGTTCTGATTGAAGTAGCGCTGCTTGTCGCCATCAAATTTTACTGTCCCACTTGTCACCACGAGGACTGTCGTCTGGCCTTGTGTAGCTTGCTCTTCACAAGGAGAAGTAGTATAAAGAAAACAACTCAAACAAAGACTAACAGGTAAAGAAGCAGGAAATGTACATAGAAGTTTCATTCAAGTCTGGTTATACTCGTTATGGGCTAACGATCGGTTACAGATCCATGACAAGTACACTGCATCATTTCTGTACAGACAATGGTGTATTCTCTCACCAACACTGCTTTTAATGGCTTTTGTTTTCATCTTGTGTTGTTCATTTTAGAGCACTGTAACAAACATCTGAGGTTTTGCTTAGCGTAAGCTCTCATTATTTGAGGTATACATATAAATATTTGCATTTAGCAAGCTGCAGACACTTTTCCCCTCTATCAGTGATTTCACAGCAGAGCAAAGTGAGCGTGCTTGACCACAGGCTTCTTGCTTACTTGTATTCCCAAAATATCCACTAGAATAAATTTATTAACTTCTCAATTACGTAAGCCTTTCTTCAGCAGTCGTTAATCGGAAATCTAAAGAACTTAACATCTACTTTAGATGTAAAGGAATCAAAGTGCATTCACGTTAGTGATTTGTTCCACGTTATACTGCAGGTCAGTATCAGAGGCTACAGGAAAGGTCTCCTGACTCTTAGACATTGCCAAGGACGACACAACCTGATCAGCCCGACTGTTTCCATACATGAAAATACATCACATCTGAATATGATCTTAACAAGAAAGTCCTTACAATATTTTCCCAGACACGAGAAAAAGTGTGGGGTGACTGCATCTCTTGATTTGTGCTTTACTTATGCACAACTTGACATTTCAACCCTCAGTATTTTCTCTAAGCTCGTTGCAAAAGAAGTACGAAGCGCTATTATAGTTGTGGTTCCCTTTCAACGGTTATAAAGGGACTGAGAAATTGCAGGTGTAAAATGTAAAAAAGGGAATTGTAACACAACCTTACCGTGAACGGGCTGGCAATCCAACACGTTAACCTGGAACTCACTAGACGGCAACATTTCAAAAAATTTGTTCAGTTCTTCTTGCCCGGACACTGCATTACCGTTCCAAACTAACGTCGCTTTGTCCAGATACAGTCTTGTTAAAGCCTGAGTGATTATGAAAATATGTAGTTGAGGAAAATGTATGAACGCGTACAACACACAAAACAATATTCTTTGAATCTTTGTGTTGTGAATTATTGATTTCTCCTGTTACTTTGATAAAATATCCTCCTGAAATATTAGCTCCTTTTAACAACTAGTGCTCCTGCTCTCAAATTAAAACAAAATGAAACCTATTTTGCTTTATAACTTGCACAGTGACTCATATGCCTCCAAATTTAAATCTTGATGAGATCCCTTTAATAAAACTAGTGATAGAACTGAACTAGTTCCTAACACAAGGATAGACAGTGCTACCTTTCCAGAATAATTTATTGTTGATATTTTTTTGGGGGCGGTGTGGGGGTGCACCTTTGCATACAACAGGTCAGGAAAGGATAATTTCAGGTTTAAAAAAAAAGAAAGTGAACAAGCCCAGAACACTGGAAACTTTAAAAGGATGGTTATCTGCAGCAGCAGGTAAGAACATCCCGAATGTTTCATAAGCTGTAAGAGTTGAGTAACTGCTTAAGTCTCCTTCAAGCTGTTGATAGATTTTTGCGTAACCTCCCTTAAGTGCAAGGTGACTATGAAGTAATATGCAAACAGTGATATTCTCACATAATCAAAAAGTTACTCAATTGTAATACATTTAAAATTCCAAATAACAGTCTCCGCAGGTCTCTTCCGGTGCAAATATCTATTACATGATACCATGTCAGTGTGGTCTATGAAGACTTTCAGACCCAGATAGAGCTGTTTCTACTTCATCTTCAGGCACCCTTGGAGACTCCCAGAAATAGAAATTATAATTGCTAATAAAAGAAGTGTAAGGGAAAAAAAAAAAAAAAAAAAGCAGCTAAATCCTGACCTCAGAGATAAACACAGCAAGTTTTATCTGCCTGTATTGACCACATCCTGTAAAACAGCTGGACACAAACTGAACCGTCACCATGCAGAAGCCAAAGGCACGTTCTGAAAGGGCCCCTTCTACACCAGTGCTGCAGAGTAACAAGGAACCCTCCACAAGGCAGTCTAAGACGAACAGAAGTCTCAACCTGGCCAACACAATTCATGGTGACCAACATTCGCTTTTAAGTCTAACACTAGTTAGAAAAGCAAACAGAAAACGCACAAGAGTTTTAACTATTGTCAAAATATCTACATACCCTCCTCCTTTTATCCATTGTCTCATAATAAATGTTGACAAATTCATCTGCAGCTCTACAAGCTTGATCCACGTAGGTTTTGAAATCCTGAGGAGAGAAAAATGCTTAACGTGAGTAACTGGGTATGATATTTTATATCACCTAGTCATCTACACAATTTCGCCAGCAAAGCACTTGGGTTGGTCTCCTATCCTCACTGAAAGATCATATCAAATAACATTGAAATGGATTCCAAACTCCTTTCCTACTTGCATGAGGTACCAGCTTTTAGCAAGTTGACAGTTTTAGGATTCATTTCAAAAGCCGATATATTTATTGTATTTAAATTGTAAATATTTACATTGAAAAACGGGCTACAGTTGGCTGCAAGTGGTGTGAACATACAAGTATTCAGCGAGAATATTTGCTGCTGTGATGGCTGTTCTGAAATAAAGGTAAGGAACAAAATTCATTCAATGTATTTCTGAAAATCAGCAAGAACTCCATCATACTACCACCAGTCTCATTTTTTAAACACCTTTATATATACGTATATAAAATGTAATAATACATATAATTGGATATATAGACATACAAATGAAAGACAGCGGGAAGAAACACCCACGCTGGATGTATCCCAGTATCAATCACTCCAGTGCTATATCCACAGGTCAAAACCAAACACTCCTCCTCACATCTCACCATTTTCTTTACATCTCCCCCACTTTTATTCATCCAAAGGAACCAGCTCTTGTTGGCACATCACTGCACTGTGAGCAGCTTGTTTAGCTGTTTGGTCCTTGATCTTTTACAGACCCTGCACTGTGACATCCTGAAAGCAGAATTTCCTGTCCAGACATCTATAAAACTGCATTTGCTTCTGTTACAATATTTTGTTTAAAATATTATAACTTATCATTATTCTACTTCAGCGTTATATTCTTAATATTTGCAACTCATCAGTACTTCTCAATTTAACAATGAAAATTTTCTTGGCAGTCTTCAGTGAATATACAGCAGAACTACCAAAAATTCCTCCAGTATTGCCACAAGAAACACTTCCATTCGGAGAAGCCACCATACTGCAGAACACTTACCAGCCCATCAAATAATCCCTGCTTTCACCACAAACCCAAATACTCTCATGTTACTACATACTATTCTTTTGATCTCCTTCTGTCAGGACATGAGCCTGCTCTTCACCTTCCTGTCTTCTCCAGCAATTTCCCAACCCATGGGCCAATTCCAAACACTTAGGACAAAGTAGTCTTAAAGATGCTGTATCCCAGCTAGTGCCAAGGGAAACTCCTGGGCATGGATAGGCAAAGAGAATCAGGCTCCCATTAAGGGAACAGTGACTATAACTCTGCCTCTTATGTTATCTTGATTATTTGGCTGTTACCTCTCAATCAGCACACGCTTGCACACACATATTTTCTAATCACCACCCAAACATACTGCCATTTAGCTGCCAAACAGACAGCACGGGTGTAAGGGAGAGCATTAGAGAAACACCAGGAGGCTGGAATGAGCTGTTGGGGTAGCCACAACCTAAGTTAAATGGAAAATAAGCTTTGTTAGTTTTGATACTCCAGACAAGTTCCTAATAACCATAGCCTAGAATATGGTTTTAGATTCTGACAACAATTTAAGTTGGAAGAAACTTCTGGAGAACATCTGGTCCAAATCCCTGCTGAAAGCAGAGCCAAATTCCAAGGCTGATCTGTCTTCAAAGTTAGATTGGACTACTCAGTGTCCCATCTCCAGTCATGTTTTGACCATCTCTGAGAATGGAGATTTCCCAGTTTATTCGGGTTCCTGTTCCAATGTCTAACCACCTCACTGAGGAATCTTTATCCCTACTACTTAATAGGAAAGTCATACCTAAAAACACCAACCACCACCAAAAAAACCCAAGCCCAAACCAGAAACAAAACTCCTGGAAGACTCTGACGACAACCACAAGAATTTAGCCAATCTACACGGCCTCTGCAGATGGTCTCTGTAAAAGCTGGTGGTTCGCAAACCACTGTCTGGCCTCAGGTCCCTGCACAAGGATGCTGCGGAGGCTGGAAGTGAAGGTGGAAGGGCCGGAGGCGGGGGGAAGAACCCGCCCAAGACGCACGGACACCGGCTGTGCGGCGGCAGCGGCCAGGCGTGAGGCAGCCGTCAGGAGCCCTCCTTCCCCGATCGCAGCCGGCACCCGGCGGCCCTCCCCGCCGCTTTCTGGCGCGCAGCCGCCCTCATCCGCGGCCCCGGGGCGGAGAACCCGCGCTGCCCTCCACGCCGCCTCTC
>VZZY01008935.1:381158-436419 GCA_013400335.1 Eurystomus gularis | reverse complement strand
CGCTTCCGGCCTCCCGCGGCACGCCGCCAAAAGCCTTCCGCCGCGGCCTGCCGCCCGCTGCAGGAAGGCCCGGCGGGGGAGAACGAGCCTGGGTTAAAATCGGCTTCGGGGTGCGAACAAAGCATTTTCAGTCGCCAGGGTCTGCGAACGAGCAGCGCTTGGGCACGGACAGAAGAACCAGAGCTGCCGGGTTCTGCTGTCTGTAAAGCGGGTGGGCAGTGAGTGCCACCGTCGGTGGGACAGGCCGCAGAGGTGGCCCCGCCGGCTCCGGGGCACGGCAGGATGGCGCTTGTTCCTCCTGCTGCTACGACGGCTGTGTGGTCGCTGCGAAGGTCTGACAGTAGCTCAGGCACAGCTCGGAGCCCAACGGCCGTTCTCTGAGATGGCTCCGCTGGGCTGTAACACGCCGTGATCTTCCCACTCTTAGTCACGGCAACATTGACCTTGTCCGGGGAGAAGAACATCAGAGGCCTCGCTGCGAGACCTTCCAGCGGGAGGAAATAAACAATCAATATTGTTATGAATAAAACCCCGGTGAGTTTGGGTACTTCAACATCTTCCAGAGTTGTGGAAATGTTCAAGAAGTCTGAGGTGCTCCAAGCTGTTAATGGTGTTTCAGCGACCTCTGGTAGTTGTGACTGCAGGCGGGGACAGCGGACGCTGGCACACGTCGGTTCCTCGCTGGACAGCACACGTACAACTCGCTGTCACAGAGAACACGGTCACAGGTACTGCACGCTGTGTGGAGCATCGTGGATGTAAAAATGGGTTAGTGCATCAGCACCGTGCCACTGATCTTACACACATTTTGGACCTCTCTGTGCTTTTCCTACACGCATCTTTTCTCTCCGTGGTTGCCGTCACTCATTGCAGAGAATTCCCGAGATCCCTGGCTGCTGTGCCGGCAGGGCAGGATGCATCCAGGCCTGTGCTCCTGCCGCGGGGAGGGAGCCGGGCAAGGGCACAAAGGAAACTTGCGCTGTTCTCCTGGAACGAGCTGAGTTGTAAGGGCTGGGGGGTTAAATCTTCACCATGCAGTGAATAACAGGAAAAGACGTGAGGAGACTCCAGAGGTCTGCAATTACTTACTAAAAATGATGGGAAGGTGATGACTGGGAAGAAATCGCATAGGGAAGGTGGTTGGAAACTGCGCGGTGGAAAAGGATCTGGGGGTGCTGGTCAACAGCTGGCTGAATATCGGAGAGCGTGTGGCCAGGTAGCCAAGAAGGCCAAGAGCATCCTGGCTTGCATCAGCACTGGTGTGGCCAGCAGGACCAGGCAGGGATCATCCCCCTGGGCTGGGCACTGGGGAGGCCACCCCTCAAATCCTGGGGTTGGATTTGGGCCCCTCACTCCCAGAAGGACATTGAGGGTCTGGAGCGTGTCCTGAGAAGGGCAACGAAGCTGGGGAAGGGTCTAGAGCACAAGTGTGGTGAGGAGCGGCTGAGGGACCTGGGGGTGTTGAGCCTGGAGAAAAGGAGGCTCAGGGGAGACCTTCTGGCTCTCGACAACTCCCTGAAAGGAGGCTGGAGCCAGGTGGGGTTGGTCTCTGCTCCCAAGGAACAAGCAATCGTACAAGAGGTAATGGGCTGACGTCGTGCCCATTTAGAGGGCACAAAAGAGGTTTACGTTGGTTATTAGGAAAATTTTCTTCCCCAAAACAGTTCTCAAGCCCTGACCCAGGCTGGCCAGGGCAGTGCTGGAGTCACCATGCCTGGAGGGATTTAAAGGCCATGGAGATGTGGTGCTGAGGGACATGGTTTAGTGGTGACCTGGCAGCGCTGGGTTAACGGCTGGAATAAATCATCTTAAAGGTCTCTTCCAGCCAAAAGGATTCTATGATTCTATGAGATACATCAGTGTAAGATTAAAAAAGAATCACTCCCATCTGCTCTGTCCATTATCTATTCCATGCTTTCTTTCATCATATTGATGACAATGTGTCTAAAAGGTAGTGTCATGTTCCTGTTCTATAAATCGGATCATTAAGAAACGACTGCTGTAAATGCTGGTGGGCCGAAGGAATCCTACCTGTGTTACCACAGAACAGAAACCAGGTCAGTGTCTGTAGAAGCGTTACCTCTTTGTGTACTCGCATGCATCTGTGAAACCTGGAAGAGTATCAGGCTTAGCACAAGCCTCGTTCCTGGCAGACTGTGCAAAGTTCTTTCAAACACAATTAAAAAAGGATCTGAAGAAAAAAATGTTGAACTCTCATTTATCAGAATAAATTCAGAAATAGTAGAACCTGAAGTAGTTAATTAGTTCACCAGCCTTCTTTCTGTCAGGTCAGGACTTTTCTCTACAGATTATAGTTCTTTCATTCAGAAATACTTGACGCAGTGGGATCACTATAGTTTCTGAGGCAACAGTTAATCAGAAGAATGTTTCTCCAGCAGAATTCAGTGCAGAATTCTGGAAGTTAGGAAGGTAGATAATTTGAAGACTCTCTGTGCCTATTGCCTGCCTGCCCTAGCACCTGTCCTTATTCGGTCAAGTGATGTGTTAAATGGAAGGTGAACTGAAAAGATGGGTGTGAAATTCACTCTCAGCTGCTTCTGAAGATGACACAAAATTGTGGATATCATTTTTAGAGTAATAACATCTTGTTGGGATCAGCTACTTGGGGAAAGCAACAAGAAGAAAAATTCTTCTGTAACACTAAGCAGTATGCAAGACCTGCTTCAAAATGTTACTGTGAAAGTTGTTTCCAAATGGAGAAGCAAGCCCATAAAGTTTGGCTAGTGAGATTTAAAAACAAAGAAAGGCAAATATAAAAGAGTTCTGAGAAACACTTTGCTAAGGCAGAAAGACTACGAACAAAATCCTTTTTCAAACACATCAAAAGCAAGACATCTTGCCAGAAAATCTGTAAGGCCAACGAGTGATCAGTGGGCACCAAAAGGAGACAAGGCTGTAGCAGAAAGCTAAACAAACCCTTCATGTCTTTGATCACCATGAAGGAGTTTATAAAGTATCTTATATTAGAGCCTTTCTTAAAAGGGAATGAAATGGGGGATCTGTCACGAAGTGGAATGTCAGTACAAAAGGTGTTAGAACAAATCCATAAAACAAATTGTGACAAGTTACGTGGCAGGTTCTGTGCTTCTAAAGGACGTACTGACCATGGTATGTGATCTGTGATTTACAATAGGATCAAGGGATGGAAGGTGGCAAGTTTGAGGCCAGCTTCCTAAAAAAGCTCCAAGATGGACCTGTACATCTGATGTCTGTCCTATGCAAATGGGAGAACAGCACTGGTAGGTTCTTGGATAAGCACGATGTATTAGGGTAGACTCAACATAGTTCTTTAACGAGAAGTTATACTCCACAAATTGATTAGTTCCTCAAAAAAAGACAAGAATTGTGGAGGTAAAGAGCTGTGCTAGTGAACAATTCTTCCACTGAGTGATTTCCTTAAAATGACAGATTTTGGTAATGCATTATTCTAGAATTATCATACTTGGAAGCAGTTAAGTAATGAAACAGTTTATTTAAATGTACAACTCCAAGTATCATTCCAAATTATGTTAGTGGAATAACGAGACTCTCTCCTTACCTTCCCTCACTTCTCTACCTAACACAGCTACTGGGAATCTTTGTAGCATTTTTGCTCAAATTTTTGCTGATTGAGCAAAATTAGACTTCCAGAACATGAACCTAAATCTGACTCCCTGGAAATAACATTTTCTTTGCTCGGAAAGTATCATTTGCAGAGGAAAAGAAGGAATCCATCTGAAATATATCACAGATTTTCTGCAGGACTCCTTCAGCTGCTTTCCCTTGAGCAAGCCTTTAATTTGGGTGTTTAAATCTTGAGAGTATTTCCACTTTGTGTTGAACAAATTATAGTTATACTGTATATTGTCCAAATATTCCCTAAATATGCATTTGGATTTAGTTTAAATAACAACAACCTGTAATTTCTCTTCAAAAGCCCAGTTATTCCTACCAGTTTCTCAGCCTTTCTCTGCAGTGCCTCAAGCCAACTCACTCATGGTCCCCAACCCTTCGTGTTCCAGGAGGAATATGTAGGCTACAAATGCCAGGATGACTTGGCAACAATGACACTCAACTCCTGTGCAGAGTTCAAGCAGTTTACATCAAGATGACTCATCAAAATACCTTTACATCTGAAGATGGTTCCTACCATATGTAGCTCTACTACACCCACTTACCATATGGAAGGGAAATTTTGAGTTAGTTGAGATCTCAGAGAACAAATCAGAGGCAAAAACTGTAGCTTTGCGGAAATAGCTGCGATCACTCGTATGCTTGTGAGATGAACTTAGATAGCTGGGGTATTTTTGATTCTATAATCAATAACACTTAGCTTTAAAACTACTAGTTGCTGGGAATCCTCCCGAATAGCCGATACTAAGAACAATGAGTTAAAATTGTAATCACAGTTAAATGGCAAATAAGATGATGTATCTCCGTATCTGCATGGAGATAGGAAGTAATTCTTACAACTTCAGTCAAATTTACTCAAAATACCATAACTAATGAGAAGCAAAAATGTAGGAAGTTTTCAGAAATGCATTCAGTCATCTGGGCGAGGCCACATTTGCTTTTGATTTCATCAGCTGATAAATTAAAATAAATGGATGGGTAATTTCAGAACCACTGACAAAATGCATAGATTTTTACTGTGAATTATTTTGGTACTGGGCAAATAAGAAGCACAGAATGAAAGTACAATTCAGTCTCCAACAAGAGGAAAAGGGTTCACATTTTTCCCATAGCATCCTCACCTGGCAATCACGTACACTTGCATTAATATCTACACAAAAATGAATCCAGACAGCATATTGCTGGGCTGCTTTTCCAACTAGCCTTGTACTGTGTCACAGAAAACTGAGATATTTCTGTAATGGCTTCAGTAACAGACTAAAATGAAGTCGATAGGTCCTGATTACCCTCGATAAAATAATAGTCCTTAGTTTTGCAAATAATCTTGCTGGACTTAGATGAACGTGTCTAATTTTCAAGGGTTTTTAATTTATCCCTTTGTAAGGTAACATAATTAACACTGGCAGATTTCAAACAGAATATCCTCTATTAAAAGAACCCAAGAAACTTCTATGCTTTCTCATCTACTGCTTCAGAACGTATGTCACATTACTGAAATCCGAACACACTTGAATTCTGCAGGTCCAGAATCTCACCGCAGCGTTGTACACAACACTGAAGGGCAAGTCCGGGAGGCAGCAGAAGGCAAGGTTCTTGCCAATTTCAGTAGCCTCTCTGCTGAACAGAGACCAAAGAAATGATCCATCACCTGTGTCAGTCATTACAATTAAACTGGTAGCTTCATGTTGTTCTTATTAGGTTTACCGGCCTTCACTGATTGCACGCCAAAAGCAGCATCCTTGTTAACAATGTCCAATTAACGGGTCGAAGTTTTAGCAGGTATAGTGACATTTACCAGAAGAATTCCCTCATGGGCAGGGATTCACACAACGCTTCAGCTTTTAAGGCAAATCCTGACAGATTCTCATTAAAGCGACGCCTGTGAAACTGGAGCCTGACTCAGTGTTTGAGGGTTTTGCCTGAGCAAGGGCTGAACTCACAGATTTGATCTGTTGATTTTAATGGGAACAGGGAGTACGCCTCAGGTGCTCAGCAGGTTCAACCTATGTGCTGGATACAAAACTACTGCTAAAGCTGGAGCTTGGATTTATTAAACTACAGTGGACTTAGGAAGGCCTGGTTTGTCCAGTTCCTTCTCACCATAAAAGGTGTACTACTCTGGATAGACCCAGGCAGAACCTGTGTTTGTTACAGTCCCATGGGGACTCTGGACCATGCACCCCTCCACCTCAAATTCCTGCCATAGCAGAACTGGGGGGATGTAATGACTCTCATCTTGATAAATACTCTTGGTTTTTAAAAGAAAACCAGGACTTGCTATATATTGAAGCAGTAACCATTCCACAGGCACACTGGGATACGAGACCAAGTACAAATAACTGCTCTATTTTAACCCACCTCAAAGCACTCCCAAGCGGGGATACATTTTCAGAACAGGTCAGTTCAAAGTGTCACCACAGTTGCTAGTTACAGAAACGTTAAAATCTGATCCATTTCATTAGGTAATGAAACAGTATTTGAACTCTTACGAAAACTTGGCCATATGTAAGTAAAATCTAGGTGAACATACGTGTGTTACAGTGGACTCCAGGACGGTTAAATGTAGCAAGCTGATAGCTGCCATGTGTGCGTGTGCACACAGACACAGTTATATACCAGCGGGAGGGAGTGTATAGTCTCACCTGTAAGGCTTGTAAGGTGTTCTCTTTGCACTTGTCCTTTTATCTCAGTTTCAGACTGAAATGGTGCTGGTGGCTTCAGCAGCGCATTGTCCCACTTAGCAGTGTAGTATCAGCTCCCAGTTGTGCCCTGTAGAAACAGAACAACAAAGTTGCAAGTCACTATTATCAAGATATCTGAAGTATAAGACACCTTTTCAATGGCTTGCAACATACACGTCAGCTGAGAAGGATTTTACAAGTGTCGCTTGCACCACATGACCATTTTTGGAGCACTAGTAAAATGACCCCAATTCTAGACCTCACCCTAGGAGACGTTTATCAGGCTCAGAGACAGAACAAGAAGACTTTAATCTCAAATGCCAGTAGCACTTTGCTTCCCAAACTTATGGAAAACTAGAATGAGAAATCTGAGCTGTAACACAACTTTTAAACCTGTTCTAAACTGCACTAGGGGTCCATCAGAATCTGAAAAAAAGGCACTGTGAGACTTGGTGGCCATCGCTGTCTCCTCCTCTGTCCAGTCAGAGTATCAGATATTTATGGGTAACAGCTGGAAAATGAGTTCCTTTTCCATGGATACTTTCAATCAAATCAGCATTTTAAAAAGTCAGAAACACAAACAAGAAACAAGGAAGTTTTGTTTGTGAACAAATTTTCATGCTTTTGCTCAAAAGCCATTTTTCTTCCCAATTTTCAGGTGTCTGTTTTTTTCCCCCAATATCTTTTCCCCTTCAAAAAAGCAAGAGACATCTTTTGAGAATAGTCTAATTTAGTTTAAAATCAATTTTCATTAAAAAGAAAAATTGTGACTAGTTTTTGGATCTGCTACAGATGGAGCACTAACATTATAGATTTAATAGAGCTACTGAGCGAAGCTCACTCAGACGAGAAGGGCCTGCAGGGCTAGAATTACGGTGTATATGTTGTCTGAAATTGTTAGTTCAGGTCAGCTTGTAGCATATTCTGAACTTCATTTACATTTGGCTCAGACCCGAATGCTGGGCATCGGTAAGTAGGCCACAACAATTAACTGGTTAGCGGGATGATGTAACAACAATCAAATGCTGCATAATATTTCTCCAGGCCAAACGTACCTGTGACCATTTAAGGAATCATTTTCCAGAGGAATCATTTACTTCCAGCTGGAGTAAAGAATCTGGCCACTTGCTTTTTTTTACTAAATGGAAGAGTTACGAAAACCCTGTAGGATTATTATTGGAGCACGTGCCTTCAGATCTGTATGAAGATGTGGAGATGGTTGCAGTATTGTAGTGGTTTTGAAAGTACTCTTACAGTCTGTATAATGGGAGCTCCTCTAGTTAGACAGGTGAGGGTATTTGCAATACGTATGTATGAAATCTATTCATTCTGATGTATGAAATCTATTTTGACAGTGTATCTGACTGCCTGGAAGCCTAATTTTACCTACATTTATACCCGAGAAACCACATACTCTTAACATCAGTATAGGAAAGTACACTCATTAACTCACCGCAGCTTGTTGGCACATCTGCTCAACAAACCCCTTCCATCTTTAGACAATAATCCGCACTGAGAGCACATATAAACCACTGAAGTCTAGGGAGGCTGCTCCTAAATGCTGAACACAACGGACCTGATAATTTTAATCTCACATCATACTAATTAGGAATTAGCTAGTAAGGGAAGTTGGAATGTGGTAAATTTTCTTAATGTGAGGAAAGAGCCAAGCTCACTGTTTTCCCTTTGGGAACATGGACAGCAGGGTACTGATGAAAGGTTACTCTGGAGTAGATGAATTAGGTCCTCACCACAAGTCTAACTAACTAAATGGTTTCAGGGATATAAAATGGGATCTGTTTTACCCTTTTTCATTACATAGATTCTGACACGTGGATTGCAAAACAGTCAAATTGCATTGGCAAAGCCAGTACATCTATTTTTATCTGTTGAGTTACTTGTTAAATTAAACAGGAAAAAATGTTGCATCGGACTTTACAACTTGCTTCTCTTATCCCAATAGCTTGCCAACTTACATCCCATAGGCCTCACCTATATAGCTTTCATTTACGGCTTAATGAAATCAACAAACTAAATCAGTAGAGCGTATTAATTCCATATGAAGGGCTTTAGTCTCTAGAGAAGGAACAGGAATCTTCACTGAAACAGATTCATTCCATCTAGTAGACTGTTTCTGTGGTCCTTTGAATGGGCAGAGTGAAGCCAAAGCCCAAAGAGAAATGGTCTGTACGAATCCCTGGAGCCACCTGACTGACTGCAGCAGCATAACGACCACTGAAAGAAGCCACTAAGGGACATCCAACACAAAAGAAGCATTACCACCCCAAAATGTTGGCTCATACACCTTTTGCTTCACCAAAATTTGAAGAAAGATAGTTGGAAGGCAACCTGATGTCAGTGGAACACTTAGACAAGGGATGTAAAAACACAGACCACAGAAAGGAGAAGCAGCAATCATTTATCACTGGGATTTCTGATTATATTTTCAATGCTTCAGTAATACTGATTGTTCCTGACAGACGTAGAGATCAGCAGATGGTGGGGGACTGTTATTATTTTGCAGCAATGATCCATTATTTTACAGTTTGTCATCAGCATTTTACAGTGTACTTTTTAGGAAAGGGGTTATTTAAAAAAAAGCTTTATCACATTATTGTCTCTTCCAGAACGTTTTACAAATAAATGTAAAACTATGAGGAATATTCAGTGGGATTCAATTGACAAAATGTTCCTTCTTTTTCCCTTTGATATTTGAGAAAGTGAAGTGTTAGAAATATGTTGTCTCATTTTAATGAGGCAACACTTGTTATTTGGTAAATAAGCACTGTCTGCTCAGTGTTGACCAAAGCCCAGACTAGGTTTTGAATTTGTACTAAAACTTGGAGCCAAAAGAAACTATTTTGACCGAAGTACTCTGTGCATGTACAATACAAAGCCCCACTGTGAATACAGGTGGGTTTGCACGACAGTTCAGTACTCTATGCTAACTTAAACTGCAAGGACAAAGGTACAGAGTATTCCCTAAAATAGCAGGAGTCCAATAGTCAACTGCTTAAAAAATGGCAAAACTCCCACTAACTCTGATGGGAGATCTGGCCTTTGGTTTGTTTGTTTTGTCTAAATAGGGAACAAACCTACAAAAATGTAACTTTAATCACTACCTCAGTTATCCAGCCTCATTGCGCAGGCTCCTGTTTTAGCAGATATCTTGGTTAAATGTCAAATAATTCCATCAGCTCTTTGAAGACAAATATGAGACAGACTGCATCTGAAATAACTTCCCCAAGCACCATTCAATTAACCTGCTTGGCTAAAAGGTGATGCAAGGATCAATATTTTGTAACAGATGCTCGTGTTTCAGATGAAACTAATCAATAGGCATCAGAGCAATTTCAAATTAAAGACAAATACAGACGAAGTTAAAATATCAAGCGGTTCAGATACCAGATATATTGCAGCTTAAAATAGGTCTATTATTTTGAGCAGGATATTCCCTCAGTTACAATTTCAACGTATCATTGCTTTTATTAAATCATTTATCACTTTTCTAAAATAAAAGTAATTACTGTCATTTTGGGAGAACACACAAAGCAGGTGCAAGTTCCCCTGCTGATCCTACAACAGCTGTTAACTGGAACTGTGCGTTAGGGTTCCTCTGAGTATATCCATGTGAACAGACCTGAATATTTGGAATTTTGCAGTTTGTTTTTCACAAGCAGTTTTTCTCCCCCTATTCCTTCTAGCCTTGCACATACCTAATGAGATGGCAACAACAGGAGACCCAGCTCAGAGGCAAAAGGGTAAATTTTCACATCACAGTGTGTGATATTTTGTACCTACAGATGACTCGAGACATTAAACATGTTGCTGAAACAATATGAAAAGTTGCTTATTGAAAAGCCTTTTAATAGGAACGGTACAAAATGAGCTGATTCCTTTATACTATAAATATACTCTCCTGTCAAATTTACTAACATAAGACACGGGACACGCAGAAGCACTTTCCAGTGAATTGTCTTGGTTCCACAAAACCATTTCACGCTTCTGGCCAGTGGTTAAGTTCTGTTTGGTTGCGATAACAAATTGCTCTCTGGCAGGAAAGTGCATTAATAACTTACTTTCTACACTTAGCGGGGAGAAGATAAACCTTTTTCCAAAGAGATAACCCTCATATGTTCCATACGGGTTGCTCTGCATGCGAATTCTTTAGCAGGGTAGGGCACTGTGAAGACAACCCCTGCTGCACGCTTCCTTTGAAGCTGTCAGTGCAGATGTGGGCCATGGAGGTTCTGGAACTGTCAGATGTCAGCATCACACAGAAGCTGCTGCTCGTCTGTGCTCCCCAGTGACAAAACAGTCAGTCTGTCATCTCTGCTAGTGAGTCTTGCACGGAGGACACCATCTACTCTTCTTTCTCCTGAATATTCTCAGCCCTCAGCCAGACCAAAAGCAAAATGTAAGATCTGATTGTGAGTGCCCCCCTCTCTCCAATCACTTGAAGGAATACCCATTAAAAGAGTGATGTTTGGTCCCAAAGATGAGAAGAAGGGCTTAAGAGCAAGCCCAGACACAAGTTTCCTTTTTACCCCTAATATTTTACAGGTTCTGTTTCTTTATGGACACCCAAAGCTAGCTCTGTGTAGAACCTCTTAAATAACAGCCTAATCCATTTTTCTGTGGATGAGCTATAACTTTCAGAATGGATGTCTCACAAAGCATGTGAATCCTCCTGCAACATTTTTACTGCATTTACCAAATACTCAGTAGGATGAATCCTCATTCCCACTCCAGTTATTAATAACAAACTCTGCATTGCCGCACCCTAACTACTGATTCACCAAAGAACACTAAATCTGATTATTAACTCCTGTGATTGTACTAGTCTGCTGATGAGGAATATATTTTAAAAACAGTGGTAAGTACAGGGGGAACATGAGCTGTGAGTGATTTATAAGAACCTTTATGACTTTGTCACCAAACAGCCAAAAAAGGTAAGATAAATAGAAAGAACAAGCCCTAAAGCATTTTACAAATTGTTTTTCTGCATTCCTTCAGAGTTTACATCCAAGTGAGGAAAGGGATTATCATCTTTACAGATACTATTTCTCCATGTTGCTGTTCTCTTGAGAAGAGGTTTAAGGAGATGAAGATTCTCTTTAGGAAGAAGACGACCAAACCAACTGAGTCAGAAACAGGAGGGATTCCTAAACGACCCTTGGATTTATACCGAGAGAGATTATTTCTTTTTAGACACTAAAACATACCTGCTAATGATGATTCAGGGTACTGGTTGTAGAATCTAACACATTTAAACCTCCAGTCAAATCCATCCAACTTACTCAGGGACCTAGGTGCCATTTGCTAGTGATGCTAGTTCAGTTCTCAGACAGCAATTTCCTCAAGAAAGGCTCAGCCATTGTTGCCCCTGGCACAGTTTCCCAATCAGGAAAATGAAGATACGGATAAACTATCTATAGGTAAAATGGTCTCTCTGCTCCTGAATGAAAGACGAAGTACAAGCAAAGCGAGCGTTTCCTCTGATCATGTTTTAAAAAATCAAGGCGAATATGCTCATAGAATTAAAACAGGCTGTGTCCCTAAGTTCTTGTCTATTAATAATCCCTGAAAATCCTCCCCCTATCTAAATTTTTGCACCATGGTGCAAAAAATGGCTTCTTAAGGGTTGAGAGCAGAGCACCCAAAAACCTGGTAGAATTGCCATCAAACCAGCCAAGAATAAACCAGCGTGCCAATGCCGTGTTGATGTATTCCAGAGCGATGCACCTGGACCCGCCAGCTGTCACACACATTCCATCTGCAGCAACAGCTCTTTGCTCAATAGTTGTCATATTGTCTGACACAAACAATTACTTGTTAAATTTGTCACCAGTGAGTCTCTGTGGGGTTTGAAATGTTCAAAAATGTTACAGTTTGCTCCTGTTCTTAGGTTTTGAGCAGTTTTCTTACATAACGTACAGGGTTCCCAAATGGGATTTTGTGCAGCTGTTCAACTCCAGTCAAAATCACGGGTCTGCAGCATCTGCCAGAGGGTCAAGTTCAAGGTGGCTCACTGTGAGCTAAGGACACCTAAGTAAGGAGAGGTGGAAAGTAATGTTCAGTGGATCAAATTATGTGAGAGAAGATGGGAGGATCTGGTCAGATTGCCTAAGAACACAAGACTAACAAAGATATTTACTACAAACTATGGGGGAGAAGGGAGCGGGAAGTTCCAGATCATGGGAAGCACGGAGGATGTTACAACAGTCAGGGCTGGGCTGGGGAGTGACCTTAGAGAGTCATAGCTATGGGGAAAGAACAATGTGTTTATTAGAAATGTTAGTAAGGAATGTTTTGCATGAAGCAGTGGGATTTGAATACAAGATGAATGAAGCAGAACATTATTACAGGGTTGAGCAACAGGGAGGATTGTGGTGGTATTTCCTGGGAAGAAGATATTCAACAGGAAATGAAGCAACATTATGTGATAGAAGCATGCTTAGAAATGGAGAGGTAGACTTGAAAAACTTCCGAGCACGGAGCAGCTTTGAAGATGAGAGTTGATGAAATCAGCATACAAATGTGCCTAGCAAGAAAATGTGGAAATTGAAGGCAGTCATGTAATATCTCTGAAGAACTGAGGGAACAGAAGTGTAGCCCTCAAAGTAGATGTTTTATGAACTGTAAGAGATAAGCACCAGGAGTGAAGGTAATGAAAAAAGTAGATCAAGATGCATCCTGAAAAAATTGCTTTTAAAGTATATCCCAATGGGTACTAAAAGAATCAGTAAAGCACATAATGGATGGGAAATCTAGTTAGCACAGATAGTACCTGCCAGATAATTATCCACCTAATCACTTCTCTGTAAGTACTGCTTGTGGCACAGGAGAATATGACATGAGTGAAAATACTCTGCATGTGAACGTAAACTGCTTGTAAGGTACAATGAATCAACAGACGCGAAAACTCTCTTCACAAAGCCTTTCCACTACCACACACTGTCAGAAGCGTGTGTTTTATGACGCTCTAGGGCAGACAGTGTGTGCTCCACAAGCAGAACAGCCCTGTCCTTGACAGCGACCTGCGTTCCTCTCAGCTATGTGCATCCGTGGCTTGCTGATGCTTCGTAACACATTTCCTTACTTTTTTTGGACTAAGCTAAAGCCTAAAGACTGCTATAGAGAAAAAATTTTAAATGGTCCTTTTTTGGACCAACAATGTCGACTTATCATAAGTCACCCAAAATGTTATTCCTCCAAAAATGGGATCTGATTAAATAAATATCATTAAGCTTAAGGATTTTTCAAGGGGAATCTGTTGTGTAGAGGAAGACGGTCAGAAACAACCAGCAGATACCTACGTCTCCATCATTTAGTTAAAGAAGGGTATGAACTTAGATCGACTGATGCCAATCTTTGAATTCACTGAATATAGGAAAGACAGACAGAGATGGAAAGACAAAGCAAATCCAGCTGTATTTTCATAGACATCATTGTTCCTCTTCTCACCGAGAGGTGGCACCTGCGGCACAGCCTGACGCAGTCTCGTCCACACCACGCTCTGGAGATAACAGCATGGCCTATTTCCACACTCCAGTAACGATTTCTGAGGTCAGACACGGGCTAAACATTCTTAGACTACCAAGCAGTATAATGGTTTGTGACTGAGGTCAAACAACGGGGTAACATTTAGTCATCGCGCGGCAGAGTAAAGTCTAAAGGACAAAATTTGGTGCAATATATTTACTCTCCACCAATGCAGGAACTTTGGTTTCAGAGTAAGGAATGAAAGACTGGAAGATATATTTGTAAATGTTCACTACTATAGTCATACGTCCAGATTTAGTTGTGGATAGAAGTGTGGCTTCCAGCGGTCTGGGCATTCATTTTTAATTTACTGATCACACCAAAACACTGCTGAAGCAAGGTCCTGGATAAGTAGGTGTTAGAATTTCTTGACCCAGAACTACCAAAACCTAGAGCATCTTTATTCACCTTAGATGGAGACCTGAAAGCTCTCCTATTTTGCAGAGCTTGTAAAACCTTTCAGACTGGGCTGGGACATTGATAGGACTTTTAAAAAGCTTAGAGTACTGAGAGAAAACTTTATGTAAAGTTATTCTTACAAACCACATTTACCACCACCAGCCACCAGCTTAGCCAAGTACCCAGGCTGCCCAACGCCAACTGCAGACCTCTACAAAATTAGTAACAGTAATTAACAGTCAAAGAAATAATTTCATTCCAAGCAGAGCACTCTATAACTGGGAAAGCAAAAGTACCAGCAACTTCATGGAGTCCAGCTGGGGAGTCTCTTGCAATCTGTTAGATCTTTGATGAAATGATGGTGAGAATCTGCAAAAAATCAAACAGATCGACTCCTCTGGAAGGAGAAAGAGATGACACTTGTGTCTTGAGTGAAGATTCCTGCTCCTTATTAAAACATCCGTTCTTCAGATAGAAGGAGCAAAAGGAGAGGGAAGAATATTTATGTAAAAGTCTGACAACATTGTAGAATATTTTTTCTGTTTGGAATTCAGCAGATTGTACAAAATGTTAGATATTTGCAAGAACATTATGGGGGAATGTTCTTGAATATCAAATGTTTTCTTAAGCTACCTAAAAGAGGATGCACACATCTCACACGGAGCTACATGTCTAACATCCCAGCTGTGAAAACAACCTAAAGCAGTATTACTGAAATTTGGAAATCACATTGTAAGAAAAGATCTTCAAACACAGACAGTACATTTGATTGTCTCACATATACAATTAAAGCAAAAGTATAGGAAAATATCCAAAAAGTCAATTACTTCTATATTCACAGATATCTGGAATAAGACTATGTGGCACCTAAGAGCAGAATCAGAATAAATGCTTCCGTGTTCTTTTTCAATTTCAAGCAGAAAGACAGGGTGAAATGACAGGGATGGTATGCATCTTAGCACGCTCACCTGATGAGGAAGAACAAAATACACTTAAATTCACAATGATGATAATTTAAAGTGAGCCCTGGAGTATGGAATAGCCTGATAGATTAATACAGAAAGGGAATTTTGGCTGTATTTACAATAGATGCCCCAGACATTGAAGACTGTTGAGAACCAAGGGAATTTTTCATTGATCTGTGAAGGCTTCTATACACATTGAGTACCTCTTTCTATTTCTGCTATCACAGAGAGTTCTGCAAAAAGAACGTCTCTTCCTAGCGGCTCAGCTGAGGTTACAATGCTCGTCTTTTGCCATTGTGCGCTGAGAGCAGCGCTCGCTGGTGGCCTGGTGTATTCAGCAGTGTTCTATATTCAACCAGGACTGGGAGCATCAGTGTCAGTTCCTCTCTGGTTGGTCTCATTTGAGAGAGGAGACAGAAATGTGCACAAGGGACGTGCTCTAATTTTTATTTTTAGACAGATCTTCACAACCTTGAACAACGATCAAGAAAAAGAAGCCAGAGCTGTAAACAAACTCTGAACTAGAAATTCTAAAGCGGTTCTAATTCAGGCAGTGGGGTCAGGAGACTGCAAAGGGTCTGTGAAGTAAAATGCACAGGGCTTCCTCAATTCCATTTTTGGATCATCAGAGTATGTCTCCTGTAGCCATCCACCTGTGGGCAGGTACCATCAGCCTACTACTGTGAGAAATCTCAGTGTCAGTTGCTTTACAAGTCCACCTGACTGTTGAGACCATACGTATGCCAATCAGAAATATAACAGCATCCTCAAGCAGGCAATGAGAAATTATAACTTCACTTATATCCCAGTGAAGACTCGAACTATAATGCTAACATGCTGGTTTGCATGGAAGAAGGTTTAGAAGATTCTAGAAAGAACAATGATCTGTTGATTCGCTCAGGTTAAATTACTTTCTTATAGCAGCTTGTTGGGATTCTTTACAGCAATTAGATGCTTGTATAAAAATGGTGATAAACTTTAAAAAGTCTGACATGGACTACATCAGCTTCCAGATAAGTATCTGTGGATTTTGCAGCAACAGACCCAAAGCCAATGGAGTTACACTGGTCCACCAGTGGGGATGTTTTATGGACCAGTAGCACAATTTAAAACAAATTAAATGCTTAGGGCTTTTAGGCTTAGGGAAAAGTGCAAGTAGCGTCTCCTCATTTGTGAACGGAAGTTTACAGACAAGATGTGATTTATTAACATGAACCACACTTCTGTCTTCCTGCATAATGTTTTAGGATGTAGACAGAACAGCCAAGCTCTGAGCAGGTATGACATGAGAAATAAATTCTGCTGACTCCCCCCCCCCCCCCCCCCCCATTTTATTAAAAACAAGTTCACTAGTCCTGTAAAAAAACAAGTGGATTACTTGTGGTCATGTGGTGATGATGCTTCAAAATAAAGAATTTTAGTTAAGTTTTCAACCCATAACCCCAAGTCTGTACACTCCTTTTTTAATGTGTCTTAGCCGACATAAGGATGGGCTATTTTGGGAAAATCCTAGCTGCAAAAAAGAGTTGTGAAATAACATAAACCCTCGAATAATAATAATAAATTTGTCATGTTTTGAACTTAAGCCCGTATCTGCATCCTCAAGCTGGCATGATGTCTCTGCAACGTGTGACATCTGTTATTGCAGAGGCCCTGGAATGGCACAGGTTTACTTGCCATGACACTGGCAGCTCTTCCAAATAAAGTGATGCCTATCTCGCTTGCACTGGTGGACATCCAGCCCCTGCCAACTCAGGCAACGTGCCTGCTTCCTAGCAGATGAGAGGGTGCAAGTGCCCTGAAAGCAGGCATGTAAAACAGGAGAAAAGTTTAATTTGCATCCTTTAATAAAATATGCCTTTGTATTTATAAGCCCAAACATGGAAGCTCGCATAGACAAAGCAATTTGGGCACAGGAAGAGAGAAAACATTCTGAGCAGTTACATTGTTGTAAATCCTGAAATGAAAGTCATTACTCACTGAGTTGGGAATCTAGCTCCTGGAGTACAGTATATTTTTATTTATTCCCTAATGAGGATTAAAGTTAGTAGCCTCTGCACAATGATTAAGTTTCATGATGAACTTGGAAGGAAGATGGTAACACTAATGATGCAGACCAACCTGCTTTCTGTGTCTACAGCAGTGATTTGCAAAGGAACTTGCCCAGGTATTTGCCTCTCATCTCACAATTGGTTCTACTTAGCTCATGGTATTTCAGTTCTTGAGGCACTTTTGGAATGGCAACATAGGTTTCTTTCCAGATGAAAGTGATAGAAAAAAGGAGATCCGCCCTTTTCACGCTGCTCCAAGAGGGAATCCCCCAGCAGTTACCCAGCACACCGTGTCTGCAGACAAGCCTCTCCACTTTGCAAAAACCTCTCAGCAGCGCAGTACAAAAAATGAGATGTAATCTGCTTCTGCCTCTTCTTCTTTACTTGTCTTGATGTTTGTCTGTCAGAACTGGGTTTTGCATCTCTTCACTGACTCTTTTCACTTTCTTCTTTAGCTTTTCATGCCTCGTCCTGCTCAGCCTGCCTTCCCATGGGAATTTCATGACTTAACCTCCTCTCTTCTTTTCAGCATCTCACCCCCCCTTCATTCGCATACATTTCTCCATTTCATTTACCTTTCCTCCTTCTTTTCAACATATCTTTGTTAGTATCCCAGCCACAGTTCCCCAAAGGAACCAGAAGATTGCACTGCATTGTGTTAGGAGACAGACAAGGGCTTTTGAGCTCTAAGAATTCTCAGGAGGGGATGGCTGCCTTCTGCGGGTTTGATCAGAACTCCCAGCAGTGCTATGTTAAAAATGAAGATGTTTGTTCCAAAGATCCACCATCTCAGATGTGTCCATGTGACAACAAAACGGAGATCTTCAGAAGGAAGAAAACTACAAAATGCTTGCTCTCTCCCGCTGGCAGAGGAGAGACTGTGCCTGAACTCTTCACCTCTGGAATTGGGGACAGCAGCCTGGTGAGGTGATGTTGTAGGACATCCCTTCCCAACCATGCTCCCGGCTTCACTGATGACTGCAATATGAGATTACAGAAAATAAAAAGATCATCCATGCCTGAGCCCAGGGATGGCTGGGGATGTGTTTAGAGCTTCATGGTCCACTGATGGAATATGTGGAAAATATGGGAGCAAGTAGGAACAGGGGGAGGAGCCACAACAAGCAATGAGGTCTTGGTGTGGTCAACATGAGCAAGAGGAAGCTCCTACACTCCAGCCCTTGGCCGTGTTTGCTAGTACGGAGCCTGGCTGCTGCCATCACCACTGTGGGACAAAACTTCGCTATAGAGGCCCAGACTGTAAAGACAGCACTGGGTTTTTGTGTGCTTTTAAAATGAAGCAGATAGCAAACTACTGCTGCTCTAAGTCAGACAGCACCTAACACCAAATCACCTTGCATGCAAATCCTGTGAAGAAATCAGCAACAACTATTTCAGCAGTAATTCCATTACTATGAAACCACAGTCATAGATTTTACTGAGGGAAGATCACTGGGAGGAGCAGAGGACATTGTCACACTGGGGGCAGAACGCTAGGAGGGAGGAAATCTTACTGCAAAGTGAAATGGTGAGGTAATGGCAACATTATTTTATGAACTGCATACACATTAATGACAACTTTAAGCTTAACGTACTGGAATGTCTTGAAATAACAGAAAAAGAATTCATCTGACCAGATAGCAGGCACAGAACACTGTTAATGACAATGCCGGCAATAAACCCAAGAGGAATTTTGTCGGCTTACACTGACCTGGGTTGCAGACCAACATTCCTTGTGTGTGTGTCAGTTATTTATTTCTTCCCCTCTAAAAGGTTAGTATAGGAAAATGTAACAACACGTCTACTAGCAATGAAGGCTCACATGAAAATGAGGCCCAGATTGTCCTGCACATTCGGTGAGAAAATAAATCAGAAGTTACTGAATGTACTTATAAAAGTAGTGCAATACAAACCCAGAGAGTAACAGTGTCCTGAGCACTCTGGTATTGTGCGACCAAAGCACTTGGGCTTTGTACTTCGCAAGAGCAACGCCCAAAAAATTGGTGTGACTAGGGAAAACAGAGGTGTGGCCAGAACCACGGCTACTAGGAAATGATGTTGACGATCACACGGTTTGTTATTTTGCCCTATAATACACTTTTCTGCATGGTAAGTGAATGCCCATTTGTCACTATAATACAGAGAACGCTAGAGAGCATATAAAGACACATCGGGCTGGTTTCTGTCCTCAGTCTAAGAGTAAAATAAAATGTCAAGACATTTGGAAAAGTTTCATATTGCTGCTTGTTAGATTTTGGGGCCTGAGAACAAAATCGTGTTTTCATCATTAAAGAATATTTTTGATGTTTTCCTTGACCACAACTGACTAAAAAATAGCTTCGCTGTTGGATTTCCTTTTCCTTTGAATCTATGTATCAATTAAGGAAGTTGTAATTCTTAATAAATAAGCACATAGGCCAAAGAGGAACCAGTGCTACCATTGTTTAGGGAAATAATTTGACATTTAATGAGTTCTTTATGGCAGCTGAAGAGGAAAGTAATTAACAATTCATGTTTGGAGGGCCCCTGGCACTTCCTTCTAGCAAGCACAGTAGTTGTGTTTTTTTATAGCACAATCTTGAATATTTGCTAATTCATATGTGTCCATGTTACCCTGACTTTTGTTTGATGGGCAAATTAAATCCATATGTAAAACCAAACAGCTAGAAAACAACTGAAATGTTATATATGAAATGCTGATTTGGCCCTGTCTATCTTGCAGAATGCTCCATAAACGACAGTTTAAGGATAAAGGGAAACCTGAAAGAGGAATTCTATCAAAAGGTGAAATTAGACAGTGATTCTTCCATCACCATCACCATGAATCCAGTCAGCAATTAGACACTGGAGGAATCATTACATGCTTTGTGGACAGTCTTCTGTGTTTTTTATTGTTGTATTTTTATTATTGTTCCTATTCTCCCTGGTTTGGAAAAACAGTCATTGAAGTAAAGTCTAGACCTGGAAATTAAGCTTTCCATTGATTTATAGTCTAGAAAAAGAGAGGAGGTAAGAAGCAGAAAACAGACGAATAAAGCCTGAAATGTTTTAACTGTGAAATCCAACATGTACTAATCTTTTTTTTTTTTTTGACGTTCTTAATTTGGTTAAACTGATTCAAAAAACATTTTGATTTGCTGTGTAAATCTGTTCCTAGCAGAAGAATAATTCCAAAGAATGGCGCTGAACATTTTTGAGAATGGTTGATTTATCAAGGCTCAGAAGATGCTCTGAGAATAACAAAACTGTACAACCTCTGGGCATTGTGTTTCCCAAGCTCCTATTTAATTACTGACATTTTCAGATAAATGAATGCTCAAAATGTTTGCTTCTTGTGTTTTCATAGATCTAATGTATCCAAATAAATCCAGCGTTCCACTGACTGAACCCCTAGGTATCATCTCAGTAAAAAGAGTGTAAATCAAACCAAAGGCATGTAGGAGAAGACCAAAGTAAAAAAAGGCTCTACGTTTGTTTTTTATAATCTCTTTTTTTTTTTTCTGATTGCTACTCTATTGACTAATGGGCAAGAAGGCACAGAGCGACTGGTGAGAGCAGGAACAGCCCGGTAACACCAGCGGTGCCTCGCTCCCTGCCTGGTCGGCGTGAGCTCCGTACCCACGGATGAAGGCAGGCGATGCACACTCAGACACAGGCTCTTCCTTTCCTGCCAAAGGGAACTGGAAGTGATCTGAAGTGCAAAAAGAGACAGAAACCACTGACTTCAGTGGAATGTGAGGCATGCTCTCTCCTTTGTTTTCCAGCATGTTTGACTATTAAAAGAAAACATTGTTTCTAGCTTTGAATCTTTCCAACTACAACACTGGCCAAAGCGAAAAGGTGCTGAGCACTTTCTGAGAAGGTACTGAGCTCCACGAACTCCTGCTAAGGCAGCGTGACAATCGAGGGACAGTCTTCTGACACCGCAACACGTTTGCAGCTTTCAAACTCTAATGTTCCTGTGCAATAAAACTGCCCTGCTGGTACTAAATCTAATCAGTACCACGTGCCCCGTCTCTCATGTAAGCATGTTTTGGAGAATACTTTCTACAATAGCTCATCTGTGGATTCAACCACAAATGAAATGTCTTGCTTATGCTGCACTCCCTCTCCTGCCTGCCTGCACAGAATAAAATGAACTGTTTCTTCAGTGCTCAGGCAGCCTGTCTCTCTCTCTTCCTCGCTCTGAACATATCCAGCATCCCCTCCAGGGTTGTTGTATTTCTAAATTCCCTATAGGCACATATATGCATACACATGCAAATAGAAATATATCATGATAGTTTCCTGTTGCCACGCAAATTGGAAACAAACATGGAATATTTTTGACTTCAAAAGCCTTTATGGAACATTTTATCACTGAAAAGCTGTTGGTTCTAATATACACACAGCTGAAGTCAACAGCGCCATATAAATTGCTAAGTGATTTCAGTAACAAAAAGAATATCTTTCCAGCTTTAAATCTTGTAAAAATATGAAAACTAAATGTTTTAATATTAAAAACTACCTAGCTGTTTCCTTACACACTGCCACTATCAACCAAGTCACCTAGCCAGTCACCACCATCTCTGAGGAAGCCTTCTATCCACAGTTGGAGCTTATTACCATTCCTTAGGAAAAATGTTTGGGAAAAAAGTATTTTTATCCTCCAGCTGTGTTAAAGGCTAGTAGGTTCTCCTTTTATTTATTCTCTCACTTTTTATTTCATGGATTCCTTGGAAAAATGGGCTTTTCTGACCCTTTCATATTGGTCTCTCCATAGAAGTTCTTGCACTGGAGTTCTCTGCGTTCCTTACATTGTATGTAGGAAGGTTTCCTAATTCTTGGTTACCTGGGAGAACAAAAGACTGCACCGTTCCCTGTGAATCTGTGCTGGTCTTGCCACTAGACTGCTAGCCTGGCTCTCAATACCTCGTACTGCTGAAATGAGTCCGATTTTGACACAAACTACTGCTCTGTTTCCTTAATTGAAATTTGAACAGGTTTCTGGTATGCTTGTCCTGTATGCTTTGAAAAAAGCCCCGTACTAGTTTGGCTTTAATTCTTAGAGAGCTCTCTAGCATTTCGCGGCTACTCTACCGTTGTTTACTCGGTGCCACTCCCGAATGGCAGAGTAGGACCCTCAGACTTGACACAGGAAATCATTAAAATTCCTGGCGTTTGTGTGTGAAGCAAACCTATGCACAGTTCCTTCCCCTTTCCACTTGCCTTGCACCAAGCTGTAAAAAGCCAGCTACAACACGTAACAAACCTCTGCCATCAGATGGACTACTCTCTGTGATTGATCAAAAGTGCATTTTTTTAAGTCAATCATATAGCATATGGGAATTAATGACAAACACATGGAATACCTTTGTCATTTCCTTACAATATGTTGCTGTCCTTAAAATCTTTCTGAGGAACTAAAAATATTTCATTAGCATTAATCAGTTAATCCTCATAACCCACTTGTGAGTTACTGTCCCATTTTAAAGTTGAGGAAATAAAGGCAAGGAGATCAAATGGCTTCTTTAGAGTCACGACAGAAGTAGTAACATCTGTATTTCAGCAACATGCAGAGGCTGCATCTGAGGTTAATGCCTTGGGGGTCACACAAATGAACAGGTTCCAACCCCACAGAACTGAAACTCTAAATGAAGACAAACAAGACGTTATGGTGGAAATGGAGGCACAGAGGGGAGAAGTGACTCTCCTACAGTCACACAGACAGGAATCCAGATCTCTGATGCCACACTGAGATAAACACAGTATAAATGTCAAACCTGCTTGCTAGATAAAATCCAGACGTGATTCCATGCCAGAGGAACCAAACTACCCTTTTATTCCCCCCATCGACCTTTTCTCATTCTTCTTCCTTTTTTATATGGTCTCAATCTCATGTGTTACTACAAATGTTGTCTGGTACCTAGATATATTCTTGGATGAGAAGCAAAGTTTTAGCCTTCTCAGAGAAGAGAGCCACATTTTCCTGTGTAACATCATCACCGTGAAGAACATGGCCCTCCCTTTAGCTCCTGAAGCTGCAAATACTTTACAACATACGTCCCACCAATGTTTTGGCAGTTATTCCAGTAATGATTGTAGGGAATATTATATTATAAAACTTCTTGTGTGCAAGCTCACAAGAAGATATATTAAATGTTTGCGTTTTTCCTAATCCTTTTATTTCAGTTAGCAACACATAAAGACTGCATGGGTTCCTCTCAAATAAAACCAACAAGTCAAGCAGGCTTTAGGAACAGCTGAGATAGTTAATGGTAAGATGAAGTCCAACGGGAAATTATTGGGATTATTAAGACGTTCTTTTTTTTTTAGAGTTCAATTCACTTCAGGATTTATATGAAAGATTAAATTGCATATATCACAAGTTTTGGGGGGTGTTATTGGGCACACTTGACTACCAGGAGTCAGAGTCCTAGTGAAAATGATACTGCGCAAAGCATAAGCTATTGCGGAGTAACCCTCTGTACAGTGAGACCTGCAGCGGCTCAGCCACATTCATGGAGAGCAAGGCCCATCTGCCGTACTCCTTCTTCTCCTTCCCCAGTCAAAAGCACAGAGAAGGAGACAGCAGGTCGCTCCCTGCTTCTACTCAAGTAGTCGTGAGCACATGAACATCGGTGAGACTGGGTGAGCTCAAGAAAAATGTGAAATCAATGCAATTTTGAAAAAATTGCAGTCTTTGAAAGCATGCAAAAGCCTGTTGTCTCCTCCTGGGCTGCTCCTGTGACGGCTCAGAGAGAAGTCTTCTGTTAGCTGTAAAAGTCTGTACCTTGTCAGCTTTGACGTAGGGTTTATCCTGACTATTTAATACCTTCATATGTGAGTGCCTCTTTATGAAGATTAAAAAGTTTTCTTATTGTGATATTAAAAATAGAGCAAAGTTTCCCTCCTCTTTCACCTACATAGAAAATGCTATTTTTTTTCTGTAAGAGAAGTGTTTTTATACAAAGGCCAAGTCTTGTTAAATTGGGTCTAAAGCAATTAACCTATTTCTTACTGTCAGATTTAATTGTAATTTGACCTAATTGAAGACCAAACCTGTGCTATACCTGTCTGAATTACTTTTTGTACCGAACCTGAAAAAACATCACATCTGGAATAAGCTGTGCACAGAGGAATTAAAGAAACTCAAACGAGGGTCTGCTATGCTATGATAAAGGTTTTGGAGGCTAAATATTTCCAGGAGATGTTACGTTGCTTTTGGTACACATAGAATGTGTTTCTTCTAGCCTCTCCCTGAGTAAATGTCAATTAAATTACTCCAGATATACATCAGTATTAGTTACAAGTGAAACAATTCATCCGATTTTAAGGAATGATCCAGAACCTAAAGAAAAGACAAAGGGAAGCTCTATTTTAATAGCTTTCAATTCCTTTCATCCCTTTTTGTCAGACGAGGGCAAATCACACCATCAGGAATTCAGCATGCAATTTGTGTTCTGTTTTGGTGTAAAAAAAAGGATTTGGAAAAATCCCTTCTTTTCAAAGACATAGCTTGTTCAGCATTTAAGTTAAATAATCAGGTATATAATAAAATGTTACACCTATAAACGATCCAAATATTTTTTCTATACTACATCTATTACATATTTGAGCTGCCCAGATGTGTTCCCTTTCTACTTTAGGGTCATGCTCTAAATTACAGACAACCAGAAGTGGGAGGCAGTCTGAGTATTTGCAAAAAAAAAAGAAGTTAGAAATACTCTGTAGCAGCTTGTTAGAGCAGAGGAAATCACTTGACTGGACCAAGGCCTGTGGCATTTGTCATTCTGGTAGAGCTTGTTTTGACTACACTGGAGACCTTATGGGATGACTGAGTATTTTGGTTTCTATCTCTTTGGCCTGAAAAACGACCAGAAGCCAACACAGTCCCATCTTGACAGATGGAAAACAACTGTGCAGCCGGTTCTGTAAGAACTTTTGGGTTTGTTTTTGTTTTGGTGGATATTCAACAATGTACTTCTTCCTCTGCTGTATATAAAGTGTCTTTCTTGTTGTAGCAGGTAGGAGCAGGATGGAAGAGACATTTTGAGATTCGACTTAGCTCATGTATTCCTGATCTACAGCCTGATTGTACAAAGAACTGTGCACAGAGAGCCTATGACCCCATAAATCCTGCAAGCTGTAAAAGGCCATGGCTGTGTCAACTGATTCATTTCTCTGTTACTGGAAAACTGACTTCGCTACAGTAACATGCTGTACTTTAAAGGTCACGGTGAACAGGACTCTGGTAAATCAGGCTTGACAACCACATAGTGGGTCCATGATAGCAAAACAAGAAGCTTTAAAATAAGTCAACAAGAAAGAATGTAGAACAGGCAGAATTCTATTTCAGCCTGATTAGAACAGAAAAACTCTAAGTAGGAAAGCAGCACATTTTCTGGTGTCTGGGGCATTTTTCAGGTGGCCATCACAGTATTAATTCCAGGAGGGAAGGAATCTCATACAGTTCTCT
Organism: Eurystomus gularis; assembly: GCA_013400335.1. NCBI lineage: Eukaryota > Metazoa > Chordata > Aves > Coraciiformes > Coraciidae > Eurystomus > Eurystomus gularis. Next base: position 410,687 of record VZZY01008935.1, on the reverse strand, counting down.
ATCCCATATACTCACTACTAGATACAAGTAGACAATCTGCTCATTTCTTCAGAGAAAAACATTTAAATTCCTAAAATTATGCTTCAGACTTCCTGCCCATAATGGTAACTGCCGTTGTCACCTATTATAAGACTGAAAATAGAATGATGAGATTAAATACATACAAATAAAAATTAAAATACCAGATCAGCTGGCATAACAAAGGAATGTTTGATAGATGACCAAGTTGGCAAAAAGAGGCTTCTGGTTCACAGAGAACCAGTAAATAGGTGTTTTACTCTCACGATACACTGAGTATAGTGCAGTTGATTATTGCTTTCTGTGCATTTTAAGCAAGCACAGACTCACGCTTGATATAATCCAGCTTTATCTGCACACTCAATGCACACGTTTGTCTCAGCAGTCAGAAAGGAACATAGTGCATCCCCAAGGGCTTGATCAAACTTTCAAGTTGCTTATCTAAGTTCAAACATAAGAATTTCATTTTAAAAATACAACCCATATATTGAAAATCCTGCTTTAGTGAAGCATTCTGGTTTATTTTAGGTTAATTTTATTCTTATACCGCTATTGTAAAATAAGTCTAAATACTGGACCCCCTTAATCATAACTAACTTAGCAGGAAAACACAGGTATTCAGCATTACCTGGGATCTTTGCATCCAAAAAATAACATCTGTTTATCAAACAACCCATGCTGTGATCCTAACTACCCCTGTGATTGAAATATTCTGATGTTTCAGTTTTGACTGAAGGTATGTTTTGTTATCTCAAGCTTTCGTCTGAAATTACCTTCCTGTACCTCAAATTATTGCAGACTATAGACCTAGAGAAACTATGTCAGTGTCCCTATTTTCACCAGCTTCTTTGAGCTACTGTAACAATCCTAATAGTGCTAAACCCAATTAATTAAACTGGGATTATGTTTGTTTTCCATGATCATAGCAATCGCAGTGTGATAGATTACTTTGCTAGAAAAAAACATGAAGGGCTGGGTGCGTCTACTTTGTAAATTAAGGTCCACTGCAGAGACTCATGAGCTCCTGCTACCCCGAACCAGCATTTTTATTTGGCATGACATTCTGCCAGCAGTGATACAAGCTTAGATACAAAATCCCAGGTAACCCTCTTTATTATTTGCTTTGAATACATATAATTACATTTTTTAATTAAAAATAAGATCAAAATGCCCCATGTAATGGTGACTGAAAATTAGATTCTATGACGTGAATGGAGAAAAAACCCCATCTTTCAGGATGGCTGCTGCCGGTTTTTTCCATAACGAAGAGCTCAGATAAAAGCTCTGTGACCATGTAGTCGGGCCAGAAAAATGTCAACTGATCGACCGTAGAGAAGTTTGTCAAAAACTGTAAATAGCTCTGGTTTGATACCACAAATAAAGCACTTCATGCAGACTGGAACGCTTGGTTAATTGTATGTGACTTTTTCACTGATGTGATATGAAAGCTCCCAAGGCAATGTCTAAATTTTATCTAAGACTTCCTTTTCCTCATTTAAAGCTGAATGATTTCCTTCTATGGTTTTATCAAGGGGCCAGAAAGGCTGATAAGATTGCTTCCTTCCTCTGGTAGATGTGTTTGGACTTCTGCCATCCCGACTTGAAAAGTAATACATTTGCTTTCCCGTCCTGGGTAGGAGCAACAAGTGGGAGGCAACTAGCTTCATTCATAAAATCGAGCCGGGAGATTGACGCAAGCAAGAGAAAACCAGACTGAGAGACAGGTTTGCATTTGAGCTACTCACATTCTCAGCTGCTGCACCTCCAATAATCTATGGCTATAAAGACAATTGCAAGAGTACTGTGAAGCAAATCTCTCTGCAGAAAACTGCCTGCCTGTGAAGGACTGTGAACTCTCTTCATGAGGGAGGTGGTCAGGGTCTGAAAGCCTCCTCCTGCCTCTCCCTTATTATTCCACTCTCCCCTCCTCTTCTCCATTACACACTTCTCATACAGAACTCTACTCTTATCAGTTCTTTGCACACCAGAATGAAGTGGGTGTGAGGGACATGAAAGTGTGACCTTGTTCAATCCTGCACTGTGCCTCTCCTGCGAAGGAGTTTCTAGGGCTGCAGCCAAAAGTGATTCTGCACTTTTGTGGCATAATGGGAAAGCTCTTTCCCTTCCTATTTCATCCTCAGTGGGAAGAATAATTTTGGACTGAACAGAATCTTCAGTATTTATCATACTGGCTCTTGCATCCCATATGGGACATCAGCCCACCATGTGAGTGAGTGCCGCAGCTACAGGGAGCTTCATACGGCTCTTGTGTATGAATGTTACGAGGCGAGAATCATTACAGTTATCTGTTTCCTGAACACCAGCACAAAGGCAGCAGCTGTTTTTCCAAGATAAACAATATCACATCCTCCTGGACCTCAGAGAAAGAATCCGTTCTGAACTGCTATATCTTGCTTTAAATAAAAAAGACCCCTACCAGTTAATAAAGTTCCCACCGCTTCTTTTGTATCAGTTTGAGCCCTAGTTAATTTGCGAGGCATTTTTCTAGTATAGTTAGCCTCAGTCTGATGTAGCATCCTCGTTTCTTTGCCAGAAACACCTTCTGCGGCACTTAATGCCGCGTGTACGCAGAGCACTTCAGATGCTCTCCTCCTAAGGCTCTACTAGAATTACCGTTCCATCCTTTGTGTCTCCTCACCCCCCCTGCCCCAGCAAACACGGAGATACTGCAGAGCTCTGGGCAGATCTATCATTGACTTAGAAACCCCGTGACGTGTTTCCTGCCCAGAAAACTATTATGGGAGGGGTGGAATCAGCTGCCTATGTCTATGTCAAATTACACAAGGAATGATTTTCGTCCAATGGCTTTTTCTTAGGAGCAGTGTCTGCATGATAATACAAATACAATATAAAACATCAGCCAGGTTACTTTCGAAATAAAAATACACATCTATAAAAGTACTTCTATACATAGATGTATATATGTATGTACTTAGTGTATGCACACACATAAGCACTTACATAGAAGTAGATTCATCTGTTTTTTTTAATTTCCTAGATTCTACAACAGCTTAAGCAAACAAATTCTATGCTTGCAAGCTTCAAAAAAATAGTGTCATCCATTCAGCTGCAGAGAGCAGCAGTTGCAGCAATATGGAACAAATTAAATTCCTAAATTATGATACGGTTAAGTTGAATATGGCTTGGAAAAACTGCACTTCTAGTGAAAACCAACCTCCTGAGGAAATTTAAGTGGTGAAGTCATAATGTGGGTTACTTACTGCCAGAAGAAAACAATATCATCCCATGCCGAAATGCTGATTGATCTGGCAGTAATCTAAATATTGGGGGTATTAAAAGTATTTTTCTTCAGAAGATTTTAGTTTTCAGATTTATTAAAAGCTGAGTTTTAACTCTAAAACCTGGATCTTCTATCTTTACCACAGCAAAAAGCAATGCAGAAGAGAAGCAACACATCAAGGAATGTTGCACATTAATTTGGTTTCATCTTCCATGACATAAAAATATGTGGTCTAGTGGTCTGGGCACAGTAGCAAAAGTCAGAAATTTCATATTTCCAATCCTGCCTGGATCAATCAATGGCCTTAAGAAAGTTCTGTTGACCTTTCTGCCTTAGTTTTTCAGAGTGGAGAAACTCCAGTAAGAAGCAATGATAATAATCTAACAAGATTTTTACTGTGAAGGAAGAGATCTGTAACTTTCACATGAGACATGAAGACTTCCTTACATTGGTCCATAAAGGAATAATACCAAAAGAGTACAGAATAAAATATCAGTTTCTCTCATGGACAGCAGTAAAAGCTGGATCTTTGCAGAAAAGGCCTAAAAAATGTAGCATAGACTAAAAAACCACAGGTTTTACAGAAAGAGAGAAATGTTCTATAGGAACATTACTTGTCTAAAAAAGCAGGATCATTTTCTAGAGAATGAGAGGCGTTCTTTGGAAATTTCAGAAGTTTATAGAAGAAATATAAATTTCTGTCTATATTGATGTTCATTATTGTGACCTGATGTCAGGTCACAGACAGCTTGTAATTTTCTGTAGAACTGAAAAGAAATCCTTTAAAGCAAGAATCAAACTCCCATGCTTGAAGCTGTACGTTTCCTGCTTACAGTAAAATTTTACCTAAGAAGTTCTTTGCCCTTGCTTTTATACTTGGCAACTTAAATACAACTTAGAGTAAATATCTAGATTATAGAAGATGAATAAACATCAGCGAGTGTTTGAAACTGACTCTTGATCTTACCAGAGACACTTTTCTGGTTTTGTTTTGCTCCTCTGTGTTACACAGTTGCCACTTCACAGGCTGTTACCCTGACATCAGTTCTGAAGGTACACACAACCCGAACAGTCAGCACTTCTCAGAAAGATGATGTATGTTCTCTGCTCCCCCAACTCCACGTGTATCTGCTCGTCTAGCAGTGAACGCCTGTGTGGTGGCAGAAGGATAATGCAGATGGCAAGCTGGATAAATCCAAATTTATATACTTTCAAAATACAGATTTAGGAAGCTAACTATATACCACTCCTTAATGTATATGTTCTGCCATATTAGTTTAATGAAACATCAAATCAAAACTATTTGATTGCCTCTGATTTTATGAAGTTAGCCAGCTTTTTAACATCATACTGCATGGGAATGGGATCAGACCCTGACTGAAGTTATGAAACTGAAGAAACTTCGCTCAAAAGCAAGTTCACTGGATTCTCTGAACCTGGGGTTTTCTTTCCTCAAAATACATCCTCATTCCTCCTGTTATTTTTTAATGTAACTTGAGATATGCCTTATCTCAAACAGCATCTAAAATTGTACACAGACTCTTGGAGGCCCTCATGTCATTTGCTCTCTTTGCTAGAAACTTCCTGATAATTTAATTCTTTTCCAAAATGTAACTTTGTACCCTGGGACCATTCTCCTCATTTCTGGAAGTCCTGCTTAGAGCTGAAAGCTACAGAACACCCGCACATCTCCAAAGGAACTGGACACGTTGCCTTTCCAGCCACGTGTTGGTTAGGAATGTGCGGCATTCCCAGTCTCAGAAGCATTACTGTAAAAGTTGGAAAATGGAACAACTGCACACATGAGAAATTGCTTATTTAATGACTTCTATCTGCATGCAGCTTGAGAACCTGTGAAGCCTGTCATTTTCCCTGACTTAAATAATTGAAAATTAAGCAAGAAAATGTACAAATCTCCAGCACAGTAACTCCTAGTCTGTTCTTTAAGTCCTTCAGTATTTGCCATTCCAAATGTGCATGTGGAGAGGTGTTCCCAGAAGCTTAGGTCAGCAGAGAGGTTTTTTGCTCCTTTGTTGACAAATCACAGATAGGTGATTATCATATGGAAGTATGGAAAACTGATTTTAAAAGTGCTGGGATTTTTTTTAAGTATTCTCCCAATTCCAATCAGTCCTTTGCCTCCATTCCCCCACATCCTCTGGTATTTCAGTCCTTTCAGAATATCCTCTAAAATTTCAAAAAGTCATTCAGAATAACACAATCATCCTCCTTCTTTAAACCAGTCTCTCCTCTTTTCTGTTACAATGCAGACATTTTCAAACGGTGATGGGTAGAGAGAAGTTAGACTAAGACATTTACACGGTTTTATGCCTTTATGACCTGCCCTTACCCCGTATGTACCGACTGTGAACAGCAGTATTGCGAGTTTCTCTGAATATCTTACACTAGTTCTGAATTCCAAGTGTTAGTGAGACAGTATTAATGTGAATTGTGACAGTACCTGTGTCTATCACAGCTATACATACTGTGATATCTCCTGGACAAAGTAATAAACAATAGTCCCTGACAATTTAAGAATGAAGCAGTCGGTTGCTCTAAGGCACGATGGTCCCCTTCTATCTCCAGTAGACTTTGTTCGTCAGTTCCTCAATGTTCCAAGTGAATCTGTTTCCACATTTATTCTGGAAGAATATTTCACAATAGGTCTCTCTGTCACAAAGTTCCTCCTGCTATTCAGCCTACATTTTCTGCTTCCTTTTTAAAGCACTATGATTCTGTTTGTATTGCCCAATACCTCTCTGTTAAGGCCACAGTGGGGTTTTGATGGTTGGCTTCTTTCACATTTGGGATAACTTTACAGGAAGTCATATGCTTCTCGTAATTTTCTCATTGTATATTTTGAAGCAAAAATTAAATAAACAACTATAAGGAGCCATCGGAATGCTCAGCAACAGAATAGTATCAGCTTGCAGTTACAGAGAAAGTAAAATTTCTTTATCCTAGGCTTAATCTGTAAGATTTTCTTCATACACTATCCTGTTTGCCATGGGACTGCTTTTGCTGTCATCATTCTTGCATCATTTTTTGCTGACCACTCTACTGTGCAAATTCTGGTATTTTGACACTTCAGTCAAAAATGTTCAACCTGCATCACCTTTCCCTTTTTCACTTCAGTTAACATGAAGTCATTTATTTTTTGGTTTAATTAATTTGGGAGAAGATGGAGACAACCTGGACCTTTGCCTGTGTCCAGACCAGATCAAAGCCCCTAAGCACCTCGCTGTTAAGTCAGATTCTTCTTCAATACAGGGGAAAAAAAGAGATGTGCTTTTAAACCTGAGTTACAACATTTTTAGTATTTTGACATGGTAATTGGCAACTGTGAAGCTCTGAGTGTCTGAAGAGGAATTAAGAGGGTTATATTTAATGCCTCAGCTTTTAGATGACCATTTTTTAAATTAGGTGGTATAGGGAAAACTAAAACATCCCTTTATTCACAGGCTGGGCATAAATGTAGTTTTTAACTCTGTGGTTTTTTTCTAATCCTTGAAGAGCATTTACAGATACAGTCTGACTTTAAAGGACTCAATTAAACCCTGGACTAAATCTACTGGCAGATACCATTCTACATGAAACAAACATTCAACCCTCTACGCTTTAAAAGATTTCAGTAATTTGATACATTTAGAAAGACTATAATACTAGTGATCTACTTTTTAAAATGTACTGTTTTCTAGTTGATAAAGCTAAATCACAGGAGACGGAATCATTATTCTATGAGTCTACACATGTCTACTGGTCACTGTATTCTTCAGGCAAAAGAAATCCTGCTTGCGATTAGAGTGAAAGCACAGCGGCTGCCAAACATCTGTGAGAAATTGAACACTGTTCATTTATAATCTGAAACCTGAGTGGACAACTAGTTGTTGGCCTCTTCTGTCTAGACTGATGTTGTTCCCCACCCCCACCTCCACGTAAAAGGGTCAGCCAGGAACCTGAAGGACAGAACGAAAATGGTCCAAATGATGAACGCTTCATTCAAGCAATCAGAGTTCACTTGTACACTCTTTTCTTCCACCTCCATCAAAAAAAACAGTAAGAGGAAAGCATGGTTTTAAAGTTGACAGCTATGAAAATAAAATGCCTGGCAGAGGTTCTAAGAAAAGGCATGCCCTGGTTTTAATTTGTATTACGTAGAGGGCCTCTGAAAGTAAAAAAGCATGTGGTATGCTCGAGGCCCCTTGAAGCTAGCAGAATGGAATGAGAGCAAGCTCATTTCTGCCCTCACTTTACTTACAGTCCTTTCCACGTAAAGGTGAGTTTCATCCTTAGCTCCTTCTTTGGGCTTTTAACTCTACTAAAATCCTGTCATAAAACAACACTGTGGAGTGTTCCCAAATTATGCTTAGGCTGAAAAATTGTAAGTATTATTGTCCTTCATTTGACGGACTGGTAAAGGGATTCACGGCAATGTATTTTGAGACAAAAACAGCAAGGGAGATGTCTAAATTTACAGGCCAGCATTTCGAATTAAGACCAACTATAGGTAGTTAGAGGCTGACTTTTCAAGGGTTGATCATTCAGAAATTCAACTAAGTTTATTTACTAATTTACAACATAAACCAGCCTCACTATGAAGTTGCAGATACATAAGAAGACTGCTACCTGCACTGTATCAGTGTAGCTGTAATGAATTAAACACCATTACACTGGCAAGGTGGAAAGATTTGGATTCAGTTGATGAATATCAGCATGACGCCAGCATAAGACAGTTAATAGGTCAAGATCTCCACAGAAGCGATTCCCAGGGAAACTGGAGTAATGCCATGACAGATCACAGCATCAGTGGCAGGAAGCTGGAGAAGCACGATGCTGATGACGTCTCATATTTAATCCATTTTTAAATGTTCTTTTTTGTGAGTATGAGCTATGCTTCTACACTTCAAGTTCTTTCTAATCTGTGAGGTGGGAGGGTATCCGCTTGCAGGATGACTCTATTGTATTTAAACAAAGCTTTTAGCATCCAACCATTATAATACAGTTTTGTACCAAGTAGATTAGGTGTACGAATCTGTATGGGAACATCTGTGATTAACAAGACAAAATGCCTCTTTTTCAGCGCCCAGGGCATTATCACTACTGAGAACTGGATTTTTTTTCTTACAGAAATGTTAAGTAAATCTGTGAATTCTATTAAACTTTTATCTTTTTTAATAGCGTGAATGTTCTGAGTCACAGGAAGCACTTTTTCCTTGTAATGACACAGTATCTAATAGGTTTATGCTAAATCCTTATTCGTGTTCCTCCTGTTTAGCTTTTGTTCTTGGGTACACAACCAGAAATGGCCACAGAAGTGCGAGCTTGGAGAAAGATCAAAGAGACGGTTAAAAAAATCAAGTACACATAACTGCAAGGAAGATTCTGATAAGCACATCACAGTTGGTGTAGTCATCACACAGTCCAGTTATGACCACTCTCAGAGTTTCAGTTGAAACTTGGTATTTGGCTGAACAGAGACACAAAGCTTGTGAATACATTACAGCTTACTTCTAGTAAAATCATTTTTTATTGCCACAGAGTCTAGACTGAATTGAGATTGGAATTCAACTCTTTATAGGTACTATGCAGTTAATATACTAGATAATATTTGACCACTATACCTGCCCAAGAAAACATACAATGTAAAGAGGATAGAAGGAAAAGAAAGGTGGTATTTTTTCCACTTTACAGGTTGGAAACTAAAACATGAAATGGTTTCAAGCTTAACCCAAAATAGAATGATTTCTGTGGGCTTTGGCTAGACTCTCGGATGGTATCAATGTTGTTTCCAAATGTCACCTCGGTAACTGCCAGAGTACAGTGCAAGGGGTTTTGGCAAGGTGGTGCGATAACGCAGGCTGCTCTGTGGAAAATGGGATACAGGCAGCGGAGACATCGCTGGTCATCACTGTGAAAGTCTGCAAGGACGTGCGGGAGGACTCCGTAAATCTGGGTGTTTCTGGAGACTTCCCTGACTTCAGCAACAGTGTGACTTTATGACTTCCCAAGGGCCATCGAAATTTAAGACTAAGATCATGAGGGAATTTGGCTTTAAGGACACTACCACAGGCATACTTTATCCACACGTGATATAACTTAAAGTTATAGAGGCATTTGAATTGGAACTTACGCTTCCCATAATTCAGAAATAACCTGTTCCTCTAGTCTGAGTCCTTAAGAAATTAAACAGTTTAGTTAATCCAAACACATGCAAGTTTGGATGCTTCTCTAGGTCTTCGAAGTCTGCAAAAGTAGGGCAAGAGATCTCATAAAAATGTGTGTGACTTCAAGGAAAGGTCCATGCCAGGAGTGGCTGCAGAATCAGACCTGGTGAAGTTCTCCTTTTGCTCAAACTTCCCAGAAACCCCTCAGCTGGTCCAGTTCTGTGCGTGTGATCCTGGGTACGTGTGTTTGAGCTGCACAGACACCCCCTCAACACCCCAAAGCGGGGCCTATTACACTCTATGGAAGATGGGGAGAAATTCTCCTTCCAATGATTTAAGGAGACTACAATTAATGAACTGAATCCGTGACACTGCCAAATGAAATTAAATGAAACTGAAGAATTCAAGGTTTTCTCTACATTCCATTCTTCACTAAAACTTTGTCAGTCAGCTCACACTTTTTGCAAACACAACAGATTTGTGATTGCTTGATTTAGTTTTGTACGTGATTGTTTGATTTTAAGCCCTATTTTGAAAATAAAAATGAATTCTATGTTATAATTTATATTCTCATTTAATCCACACTGCATTTCATAATGTATTCTTTAAAATGTCAAGTTGAAATGGTTCATCATTAATATTGCATTTCCCATTGTGTTTACACACACAAAATCACGGCATTGTTGTTACACGATTTCTGTGAAGTGTGGAACAAAGCGCTTGCAAAAGATGCGTTCACTGCTTTCAGTTTTCTGCAGGGCATATTAGGCCAGTATTTTAAAGCTGCAAAATAGATATACCCTTGTATCTCAGATAAATATAACGCCTTTGCTTAAGATTTTAACAAGTGATATCTAGCCACAGGTCCCCAGAAAATCAAAGTTCAACCCATTTACAATGTGCCTTACAAATGGTCTCTAATGCTGCAGGTTCTGCAGACTCTGTGTGTCCAAAACTGCACAATAAGGTGTTATGTTCTATTGGTTTGTTTCCTTATTGCACCTGATCTCCCTGGATTTAAACAACAAATGCTGTAAGCCAGCAGCCTTTGACAGCTGCAGTTGCTCTGCAGTTTTAGTTCTTTGAAAAATGTGTTTTATCATCTTTCTTCTTCAGTATTTTTGAAGTTTCTGACACTGCAAATTACCTGTCTTTATAACTAATATGCAGATATGAGTACATATTTTAGGACTCAAATCAGGATGCAACAGTCATAATAATCTTTAAAACTATTATTTTGATATTCTTTCCATCATTGACAATATTCCTCATTAACAGCCATGTTCACGCTCCAAAAGATCTCTCCAGTAGAGAACGTACCATATAATAGCACAATGACAGAGACTGGATGCAACTGCTGTACAAAAAATATTCTTCCCAGCTTCTTTTCATCATTTTTACTGTCTCATTTAAGAATATATGAAATTATTGAACAATGTCAAGATATTTTTTAAACTGAAACCTATAGCTCATGATCTAGCATTTGAACAAACGGTACTACAGGATGGTTAGCTGAGTCAGTGAAAAAACTCATGGGAATTTCCATAAGCATTATGTCAGATATTCAACCAAAAACTGTAAAAATAGTTTCAAAGAATTCCGAGGCCATCCCTAAAATGGCATTCCAACCTGCCTCATTCTTTTCAGATGAGGCCTTTCTTCTCTTCTGTCTGGGCCCTGAAGGTTATATTATGTATAAATGTGTACAAACCACATTGATTTGCATATTACACAAACACTTCTTCTATTTCCTCTACAAGTCTACTCCACATGTTCAGTACTTTTATTTTACATTGACTTTTAATATAGATTTGTTCAACTTCAGACACTTTAGCCATCTGCTTACCTTACGCAATTTATTCCAGTGTATTTACTCATTTATTTTACGAGTAGACACCATATCAACATATACAGTCCGGTGTTTTTCTGCAAAGTATAGCCCCAGATTTGAGGACTGAAGATAAAAGTAAGCCCATGAGGAGTTTTTGATGTTCGAAGCCTTGGACAAAGATCAGACGAATTTGATTTGCCTGACAATTTATTTTATATCATCTTTCTGTAGTAAACCCTTTCTCTGGTGGGTTGAAGTACCTCCTTTCCTACTAGTACTCAAGTTCAGACCCTCTGACGTAAATCCTAGACTGCGCTGAGTTTGTTCTTGTTCATCAGGAATTCTTGGAACGATACACACACATTTCTATTTTTAGTACTTAATGTGTCTTTTCCATATGCAAGACACTTATTTAAGCCACTTCCCTCTCCTACTGGCTAAATGACTTTATTATTCTCAATTGATTAGACTGATTTATTACCATAGTCTTATTAGAGTATGAGATGATATTAGAGCTTCTGCTTTCGTAAAGCAGGCCAAAGAAATAGGATATTAGAAATAGAATTAAAATTTAAAGGAGTATCTTTTACACTTGTAGCATTTGTTATCACTGGAACAAAACATGACTTCGGAACAATTTAGCAGTTTACGAAACTATTCCTCATAAACAAAGGCCCTCCATTCCCAGCGTACACAACAGATGCTGAACACAGCCCAGCCCTGGAACAGGCTGTAATTTTGAACTCTGTAGCGGCCACCTCCAAGAAGAGTACGAGAGAACACGTAAGTAGAAAGGAGAAGAAAAGGGGAAGAGCCAGGCAGCAGAGGTGCAATGTTCCCTGGAGGGTAAGCTGGTTATAACAACTGGCTAATCAACAGTCTAACCTATCTCCTGCTAAGCTGACATTGCGTTTCAGTTGATAATGCAACTTCTCAGCACCACTGTGTTTCAGAACAAGTTGTACTTGGCAGACTGCCATGGTGCTGAGTGATCCCTCTCCTGCGGGATTCCAGAGCTTCCACAAACACAACAGGTCACTTTCCACTAATGTGACATAAAAGAAAGAGATTGAAAATGTCAGTGTTGACATTGGCTGCCTGCTGAAATCAGTATGCAGAACCAAGCTCTGTTTACAATGCCAGAGTTAAAGGGAAATCGCAGAACTCCCTCTTCCCCCAGCCCACTTCACCTCTCCCACACACGGACACACTACCGCGCTCAACAGCTGGCTGGAGGCTGAAAAGAAGGGCCACAAAGTGAGGAACTGGAATCATTTTTAATGAGCACACCTCCAGCTTTAGGACGCCAATGGTTCAATACCAAACGCCGTCTTGCCGTGCTGCCAGGGCTAACCTCACTCTACCTGTGGTCCTAGCAGGAACACACAAACATCCAGCAGCTCGCACCGAGGGTGTTTCTCTCACCTGCTTACCAGTGAGAACACCCTCTGTAGCATTTTGTACATTTGAGGGATTTCCTCTTTTCTGTAAAACATTCAAGAAATGTAAAACAGTGTTTTGGCTGTAAACGAGTACTGCACGGACTCTTCCTCTTAACCACTGGTTTAGTAATGCCCTTAATGACATGCAAATGTTGGAGAAACGCCTTTTTTCTTTTCAGACCAGATTCATTTCAATGTTGCTTTCAGATCACACAAGCAAAACCAGTACTTGAAGTCTGAATACTAAGTATGAATGAGTAGCATGGCATACAAAAACTGATGACCTACAGTAGTGATCTAGTTTTTAGTATTAGACAATGTGAACACAAAACTATAAAATAAATCAAAGGTGAAAATGCTTTGGAATGCAATCCATAGTGTTACTATCGATAGGTCACTTACGCTTCAGAAGAGGATAAGTCAAAATACAGAGGGGACTAGTGCTGTAGCTCTAGCAGGCTTACGGCTACCCGGGTTTCTCTCTCAAAGATGTGCTGTGCTCATATCAAAGAGAGTAAATTATCTACAAAATTCAAGAGGACCAGATCATTTCACACAATATATATAATCCACAGTGTCCAAGAAAAAATATAAATTTAAAACAGGATGGATTTGCTTCTTAAACAGACTTCTGAAGCAGCAAAAGCCTCTGTAGGCCATTCAGATGGGAATGCTGGTATTTTAACCATGCACCATCTTCTACATCCCATTATTTTTACATTAATGAGTAAATGAACTGTGAAAGGCTGTTGGAAAACACAGGAGAGAGCACATACATTGGTTAGCCAGCCAGCTTTTCTGGATTTTAAAAACATTTCATTTATGTCATGCTCTGTAGTCTAGTTGTATGGCACCAGCATAGGCTGGCTGGCCACAGACTGCTTACAGTGCTTGTTTGTACCTGCTTGTGTTAGTTCTGGAGCTGCCTGCTTACACATTTCCCTCTCTCCACGGATTATCTCCTCTATTTTGACACATTTTATGAAGTCCTAAGGCAGCTGAATATTAAAATAAAACTAGAGTATTTTTCTGAATCCTTGCAGTAAATGTAAGAATTTAGTTAACCAGAATTTCTCTTATCACAGAAGTGGGATTCAAAATCAATCATTACATAATCACTATCGTTTTTATTTTGGAAACAGCAATAGAAACCTGTATCCGTTATTTTAAATGGAATGTTGGTCTTAAAAATCTTGCAGCTTTTTTTCAATGTCAAATATTGTTTAATAAAGGTATTATTAATCTCTATTACTTCGATATTCTTCTATATACTATTCATTGGCCCTCTTGCCACAGTAGTACAAAGAAAGAAGAAGATAGATCCTCCCCCTGCGCTTGCAATTCTTCATTCTGTTTTTGTGAAGGAGTGTTCTAGTGCACTGGCGCAATCCATAACTAAAAATTATATTCTTATTTATAGATGTTCCTAAATCACAGTTACAGGAAGGCTAAAATTTGACTCTCCGTCACTTCTGCATCTCCTATTACATTGGCCTGACCTAATGTGTTTCATAAACATTAAATGTTGGAAATGAAAGATAGGATTAACTGAAGTTCTCTCATTTATTATACTTTAATTACTATTACTGCAACAGCTTGAGCTAGTTTTCCTCTGTGGATCTAATGATGGAAAGTTTGAGTAGTATTTTTTTTCCAAATTCTACTCTAATTTCTCCCAGTCCAAGAAACTGACATCTCAGAAAGGCCTTGTTTTTCACAAATATGTGAAACCTACTCAAAAATAAAGAATCAGGTGGCTAGACTGCACTGAGCTACATACTGTCACAGCTACAAAACCCACTGTGAAAACCGCTTGTTGATCCCTCTATCCTTTAACTACTTACTCAAGTGAGGATCTTCCCTTTTAACTCTGACAGTTTAACTTCTACGGGAGCCTTTGATACATGTGGGGTTTTTAAACTGGCTTTTACAAATAAAAGTAGACTGTCTAGTGGTCCAGGAGATGTTGGGATGAAGGTTAGACTTGATAATCCTCGAGGTCTTCTCCAACCTAAATGATTCTATGACTGTATCAACTGTTTTTTTCTCATTCACCTGCTCAGTGACTTCTTTAAGGATCCCAACAGATTTGTGACAAAAGCTGAGCTGACTTTTCCTGAATATATAATATTCCTTACTGTGTGAACTTACTCCACTCTTTAAGTAGTTTCTATTAAATTGCCTGGTGCCGTTTTCACCATATTAGGATTATCATCCTAAGAGAGGGAAACACGATGCATACTTTCTCCTGTGTATCACAAAGCCAGACTTTCATTTAGCCATACCTATTGCACATCTGTTAGCAGCTGGTGTGCAATCAGTTGATCTTGCACAAGCCAGTACATTGCACTTAATGTTCGGTGGCTGATTAGAGAACTTCTAAACTGCTGTATTAGTTCACAAAAAGCAATTCTAGCTACTGAAAACAGAGTGCAGGAAGTCCCCCAGGGTAAGAGAATTCAACAGAAAATCATTGAAAAAGCTTAACATGAACGTGCATAAATTAATCAGAATATTTTCTATATGTTTTATTTTCTATTTTGCTCAGTTACAAGGCACACTGTTTAATAAAATCAGAGTGGCATCAAAAGGATAGGGTATCTCTGGCCTGCAGGGTGAAATCTGTCATGGAAACACCCGAACCTCTCTTAGAGGGTTAGCTGAGGTGCCAAGACCAGTCTAGCTGGGGTGTCAGGGAATTCAGTCAGGCAATGTATCAACTAGAACCCTACCCTTGCTTAAGGTGACTCAGACCAGCCATTAGAACAATAGCTCAGGAATGCTGGGCAGCTTACAATGGAACTATCATATTTTTTTATCTAATAACAACATATTAATACTTAATTAAGATTTTCTGAAACCCAGATTTGCTCACAGTACAATGTAGGGCGCTGCACAACGACTGCCGCTACCTACGCTATACTCAAAGTGGGGGTTACAGGGAATGTTTACACAGCAGAACGCTGGGCAAAGCAGCTGTAGAGTTATTTTGCAAAGGCTGTTGACCTAGTAAGTCTGAGCAGAGTGCTCTGTGAATGTAGCTCGAATGCCTTCAGGACCTGAGCTCTCTGCACTGCAGAGCACCGTGTAAACATCCTTGAGACCCTCTGTTTACCCACAGATTGGGCACAGCAAACATAACAACCATGTTAGCTTCTCAGATCACCTTTCTAACATACCCTAAGGTCCTTCAGAGGAAATATTTCTGTAGGTAAGAAGGCACACCAAGGTTTTAAATCCTCCCAGTATTAAGCTCCTCCACTGAGATTACCAACTGCTTTGTTAAGCGAAGCCAAGCTGTGATGTGTACCAGCTAAGGGGCAGCTTACTGCTACAGCTAAACTTACTTATTGTTAGCTTCTGCCAAGAAATGTTAGTGCCCCTCCCTGTCAGTTCCTACCCCCACATTCCCAGTCTCTTTTGTGTCATGGAATAGCCTAAAAATTTTAACATCCTATCTCCAAATTCCTGCTATAGAAATGAAAACGTTTGCTTATGTCTTGCAACCCCGGTACCTACAAAGTAGAAGGTTTTGCTCAATCTCTGCTACTATACCAACAGAGAATCATCTGGCATCAGGCCTGTGAAACCAAAGGCTAGCCTTGCCCGACAAATGTGTATCTATTTTTTGACCAGATATTACAGTGGCTTCTTTTGTGGGAAAAAAATTAAAAAAGCTTATTCTAATTATGCACCCACAGTCCTCTGCTCCTGATTTATTTCCAAGGTTAGTATCACACTGTGATTATATGTAGAGAATTGCACAGGGAAAACTTGAGAGTATAAACAGGAGACAAAGCACACATTCAGCAAAATGGTATTTTAAAATAGCTTTGCTTCTTCATTTTTAGAGCTATCTTGTGGGTTTTTTTTTTGTTAATAACAGTTTATGATTTGTAGAAGAAGGATTTTCTTATTGAGCAGAATCATCAGGAATATCTCATAGCAAGAACTGCTCTCAAGCTGGGAAAGATGACTGAAAGGAGCGTTACACCGCGCCAAAAGCCTACAAGAGGAACGTTAAAAAAGAAAAGTACATTATGAACTGAGATTATGGACCTGGTGGTGTTCAAATCTAGATACAGAACTGAATACAAGGTACGTTCTTCCCATAAACCCCATTTCTAGACTAAAAGTGACAGGAATCACAGACAGGTTGCCTCAGCCAGCCCTTGGAGTGCGCTGCTTTGTCTTGCAGCAAGTAGTGATGAGGAACTGAGCAATGTCACTGTGTAGGACAGTAAGAGCCAAACAAAAGGTTCTTAGTGCTTCTGCTCCTTCAATCCCAGCCTGACCTTGTAAGATGGTCTTGGTGGTTTTTTTTTCTCTCAAGCCTAACTCACAGAACCTGTTATCCTTGATTCAGTAGTATGGCTTTACTGAAAAAAAGCAAATGGCACTTCTGTCAGCTAAGAATCTAAATCAGACCTGCACCTCTAGTTTTGTCAACCTTCCTTTGCGTGTTCTATTCAACAACAACCCAAACTCCTGCAGAGCTGTCTTAAGAGAAAATGAAAAGATCTTCTGTTGGGTCTTGCAGTTTGGTTTCGGTAACAAATAAAAATACAGCATGTTCCTCTAGGGAAGTATTGATATGAATCATCCCATTTAAGAAAAGGTGTATTAGAAGAGAATGAATCATTGTTTGCTCTCTGCAGTTCTCCAGCACATTGCAGGTACAAGTGTTATTCATCTGGATGTGTAGTAACTTCACTAGAACACTCTTCTGAAGGATTTTAGCCACAGACGCATCCTCCTTCCGGAATTCAAAACTACTCACTTTGTGAACAGATGTTCCATTCTGTACATATTGATACAAACAAAGGCACTGCAAGCAAAATAGCCAATCGAGGATTTCCAGGTGCGTGTGTCTTTTTTCTCCTGGCAGTCTGCACGCACAGACTGAAAGCACTCAATCACGTTTCACCTTGGAAACGAAACGTTACTAACCCTGGTTATCATTCAGATGGGAGATGGCAAAATGCAGGATCACACCTGGTGCAGAACAAAGAATTGTGAGTGACTATTCAAGAAATGTCAGGCCTCGTACATCAAAAGATTGACTATTTAGTCCTACTGGTGCTGCTAAATTGACATGGAAGTAAAAGAAAACAAGAATGATGAATTCCTATGCTCTAGAAATGCAATAATTTCACAGAAAAATGCTATTTTCCACTTCTAGAAAAGGCAGGCAAGAAAACAAAAATTATCAGGATCACTTCTTTCTTTCTTTGTTATTTCAATTCATGCTGAATAAATCTATAAACCGTTTTAGTTCTCAAAAATGAAACAGTGTTAGCAGTTTAGTTAGAAGCACAGATACACCTTCAGCAAATAAAAAAGGAAAAAGTATTTCAAGAAACACATAAAACATTTTCTTAACCCAAACTAGTGCTATTTACAGTTAATTACAAAAAGTAGTCTATTAGAATACAACTAAAAACATCTGCAACTGAATTTAGCCCTGAAGGTTTTTACTGTTTGCCTCTGTAATAGGATAACTGAAATCTTTAAAGTTACTAACTTGTATGAAAAGGGAAATGATCATTTCTTGCCAAGAGGATGGAAGACGGACAATAGTACGTCACTGTAATTAGGGACTTGTACACTCTTTCTGCAAAAACAAAAGTCCTGTTTTTCCCTTAAGGTAGATACAGATCTTCCGTATTTTATCAATTATAAACTTCCCAGTATATACATTTTTTCATTCTGGTGATTGAATGCAAGATAAATACAGCATTTAAAGTACCAATCCTCTCTATCAGTAATAAAATACTTACTCAATAAATTACTTACTCAGTTCACTATTAGGCAAATAGCACTTTGACACAGCTGATGGACCGTTGGAAAAGTAATTGGTAATAAAATGCATTGAAAGATTTTGGAAAGACTGATCCTATCAGCATGTTTGGCCTCAGCAGAGCATCTCTGAGAATTAAGTTCACTTCACAAGGTTTAAGTGCCATGTTCTCTATACAGCCATGTTACGTGAGATGGGATCTCCCTAACAGGACACACGCGTACCCTCTCAAAATTAGCTTTGTCTATATTTGCATAGTGTCTAAAAGGAAATGGGAAATCAATATTCTTTCTCTTTTTCG
Organism: Eurystomus gularis; assembly: GCA_013400335.1. Taxonomy (NCBI): domain Eukaryota; kingdom Metazoa; phylum Chordata; class Aves; order Coraciiformes; family Coraciidae; genus Eurystomus; species Eurystomus gularis. The sequence continues at coordinate 391,869 of VZZY01008935.1, read as the reverse complement.
TTTGATTATTTATATTGATCTTTGTTTAGTTTGTATTGATTTTAGTTGATCTTTTAACTATTCTTATGCTGTCTATAGAAGATTAGAAAACCATTCAGCTGCAGCTTTGCCTGAATAGAAACTGTCCCAGAAAGCTTACAATGGCATTCTTACATATTTTTAACGCATTTTCACAATTCAGAATTTTTTCCCAATCTTTTATAAAATTATTTATGTCTAAGAGTACATGCATCACTAACTGTGTACTATAGACCTTTAACAGCCTGAACAGGCTTTGCCCCCAACAACACTGAGATTAGAAAGAACAAAATAATCCATTTGCCTTTTGCCCTAATGCACTGTAGCCACCAGCACTGTAGCTCTGTGTAAGACATTATTAACAACATATATAGAGCTCTTAAATCACACATGACTCATGAACAGTTTGAGTGTGGCTCCATATCAAACCCACATCACTGGACTGGCAACAAAAATGTCGGTATTTCAAATAACAAAGGGACTAGAGCGACTTCTGGACTGTCTTGGGAGTGAGCTGCATCCTTACTCAGCTCTGTCCAGCTGTGGAGCAACATAACCTCTAATAGCTGCTGTTACTTCCCTTCTCTGGAGCATCTTTCTTAAGGCTTTATCTCTGCGTTACACAGGTACTGGAGATGGGCCATGTGTAGGTAAATATATTATTACACAGCCTTGGTGTAAATGTCCAGTTTTGAGTTTATAAAAATTACACTTTTTTTTTTTTTAACAGAATTTGTGTTTCTAGATTCAATTGGCCCTGCAAATTCTGACATATTTTACAAAGTCACAAAAAGCAGTCAACTTCTGGAGCGCACTGCTGTTGTTCCGTGACTATGGCTGGCTGCATTCCAGCCCGATATATTGACTTAGGAACTCAGCGCCCTTCTGTTCTGCCTATAAAACTTTGTTGTGTGCGAGTCAAAAGCTTAGGATTCTCTTAAACAGTAAATTTCTAGAGTCTCGTTCTTGGTTGTCAGCTAATCACCTGTGAACTCCCTGCAAATATTTAAAAAACAAGCCAGAACAGTTGTGCTGACTCAACAGTGCCCTACACCACCTTTCGGTCAGGTAATGTACACAAGAGGAGTCTCTCTCATTAAAGACACTGCCAAAGGGCCAAATTCTTGCCCTTTCTGGCAATTCAGAAGAATAGCTCGATTAGATGCTTTAAAATTTAGAGAAATGGATTAAATCTTCGGCACTCTTACTTGCTTCTGCTTGTAGAGGCAGGCTCTAGCCCTTTATCCCCTTCAAATGAAACCCTAAACACATCGGAACACAGAAAAATGAAGGCCAATTCCCAAATACTCTACTATCTTTCCTTTTTATAATTCTAAATATCTAAGTACTCTCAAAAATGTTACTTCCACTAATTTCATCTTTGCATTTTTCATACGTTGATTGTTACATATGCACAAACATTTCCGTTTGTACAGACAGATCATAACCAATTATTTTAGCGTTCTGCAGATTTTACAGGAAACCCCACAATTTATCAACAGCTATGGAAATAAAGGGCACCGACTTTTTGCATGAGCATCTAGACAAGCAAATTCAAACTGCATATAACCATCCACAGTTGTAAAAACTTTTAGAAGAAGCTTGTTCTTATCAGGGGTTTGACAGGGTAGGCTTTCCCCACCGTATCTGGAATAAAAAAAGTTACAGTCTTTGTCACCTTTTCTTCCGTTTTGAGCAAATCTAGATCTGAGTCTTAGCAATGCAGTTTTAGACATCACCAACTTTCAATTCTTTGTTATCCTAACTAGTTGTAACTTGCCAAACAATATTCAGAAATATTTCCCGTAACGTTAATCACAAAATCATTTCACAAATACAAGCCCAGAAACAGCACACGGCACGGAGATTTGTGTGAAGGCACCAAAGTTCAGAGATAAGGCAGGTGACAAATTGACAGAAACACCAGGCTTCAAGATACAAAAATTGTAATTTAGTATAAATTGTAAAACCTTCCCTAGCTTTACGAAGTGGTCTCACTTCCTATGAAGCTGCTCTAGACTTACTATGCACCTAAGAACAGAATAAGCCTCAGAGAAAGGGGAATGAAGGACACTCATACTCACTGACATACAAGAAGCAAATTTTTGCAATGAAAGCTCAACTTTGCCTCCCTTTTGCTCTTATATCTGTAAGATGGAATCCTCCTTCCGTAGCTTGCAGAAGGAAGGTTAACTAACGTGCACAAGCACACAGCTCCAGCCCAGCCTCCCATTTTAGGCTGCACCCTCTCCCAAAACAGCAGTGTTTGTGCCACTCAGTGTCAGTCCACTCAGCAGCAGCTCCAGTGGCCACGTTTTTATAATGTACTGGAGCCAAGGAGGGGAGTATTTTATAAACTGGGTGAATAGTAAAAATAGGAATTCTAATTTACAATTGAATAAAAGAATCAAAGCTGTTTACCTAAGAAATGTAGTATTTGCTTACAAGAAGTCCGAGAATGAATACAGTTAAACACGTATTTTAGCTTTGCCTATGCAAATGTGAGCAGCCTTCGGCAAACTTCTTTGTTATCAGTACTTATTCATTACTCCAACACGTAATTATTTTACAAATATCACGATGACATGATGTTTTTGCAGAATATTATCTGGCATTCATTTGAAAACCAGTCTCTGTCAGCTCTCCCATGAAACAGAAGAAATCAGATTTGTTACGAATAAACCTCACCCAGTCCAAGTAACATTTCTTCTAGTATGTAGCAACTCCCTTCACTCCAAAAATACGGAAACAAATCAAAACCTCTCTAAAAATACTGTTTTTCTTTTCCCACATAAATAGGCAGAGGCAAAGATAGTTTAAGTGATTTAAGTGTGAATATAATCCAACAACCCACTGTAAACATTATATTAGACGATCTTTACCTTCACCTAAGGAGTCAGGAATGATACCTGATTGCAGATATATTTGTCATCCTATTCCCAAGAGATATTATGCAACACTGTTCTGTTTTTTAATTCTCGAGATTTATGATCAATAATAACGTCAATTAACTTCATTAATGACATTTACATCTTATTGGCACACACAAACTACTTTGCAGACCTTGTAACTATATATTATAGTTTCTTTTTGTTTTTCTATTAAGAAGTGTTAACAGTGGTTCATAAATGTGGTTACTTTCCAGAGATAGTGGCTTTGCTGGATCACAGGCAACTACAAAGGACTGAAAATAAAACAACTCCAGAAAGGATTAATTATACACTGCGTTACACACATCGTCTTTTGAGTTACTCACGTCAACAGGAAATACGGCAGATAATACAGCAAACACTGTGTACAGGATGTAAACGGTATTATCTTTAAAGAAATATTAACGACCTCTTCTTTGAGAAGTCTGCCTTGATGTCCTCTGAAGGGAACGACAGCTCAAGATAGAGAAATGTGACGGAACAGTGGGGGATATGTTTCTCAACCAAGTAGGAACAGGAGTTTTCTGGATGAAGATAAAGGGGTTTTGCCTTTATCAACAGAAACAAAAGAAACAGGAATAGAGGCAAAGACTTTCTATTGAAAATTTCCATGCAATTTTTATTTTGCACAGTTTCAGAAATTTACTTTCCTTTTTTATCTTCAGCAATCTCCATGTTAATTGAAGATATTTATGTCCCTGATTTGCCTCTGGCTTTTTTTGTTTGAAAGGCTAGGTTAATAGCTACATCAATGACAGAGCTAACCCACAACAGAATTAGATCCCCTGGATTTCAAAGCAGCTTTGGAAAAACAAGAAAAATCACATTCAATCCAACAAAACCAAGAATAATTTCTGGACTCTAACACGGTTCTGAAACCAGACCTTTCAAAAAAGGTGAATTTTACACCACATTCTAATTCTCAGAGCAAACTATATTTCAGCAAGAATGCAATTTTAAATTGCAATGACTATACTCACCATGAAAAGGTCTGTTTTTCTTGTATTAGCTACTGTACCACCAGACTTCAAACAACTTTTTGAATGATTCTTTTCAATTACCACCAAATTTTCTTTAGCCCTTCCATTAACAGACTTTGTCCTTTAATTTTCCCATCTCAGTTTTCTAGAATTCCTAGTTTTCAGTTCATTTGAAGTGTTATTTCTGGGTTTTAAATTTGTATTGTATATGATACAACACACATTTAGGTTTTTTTTTTCCCTTTCATCAATTTTCCTCTTATTTTTTTTACAAGTAAAAAATTTGGGAGCAACAAAGAAATACGGCAGCGAAACTGCAATGATGGTCATATCCTGCTAGTGACTCATGCTGAAGAGAAAAGGTATCGAGTGATTAATAGCAATAAGAACTAAAATATATTTATGTTACCTTAAAACTATATCCCACTGTCAAACTTTGCACGTTTTCTACAGTTTCCATGAGGACGCTGATGTAAATTCAAGACTAAAAGCTTTCCTAAACGTAATGCCCCAGACTGTGGATCCAAATGCAAGCCTAACCACTGCAGGAATGTGGGATCCAGTCCTAGCAGTAGCCTGTTTCCTTAACACCAGAGCAGGCATGACTTCAGCCCTGACTCAGCCGGAATGATGAAAGCCATTAAACCACTGACATCCTTTCTCGTAATACAATGAATTTTTCTTACACATCTCCCATTCAAGTACAGACGAGGACCAGCTCTGCTCAGTTTCTGAGATATTACAGGATCCTGCCTCAAACACAAAAGCGTTCAAACTAACATTCTTATTAGCTTTCTTAAAGTGATTAACGTGTTACCTCTTGCTAATTTTGTGACTCAAAGAACAAGACCTTTGGCACTGCTGATTTCTGGAGTTTTGTCAGATTTATTTACCTTTTTCACTACCACAGTGATTGCGACCTGTGTGAAATGAGACACTGACTGAGATACCATTTCTATAAAAATCTTTTTCAATATCTAAATATATCTATTTTAGTTACAGAGATGTAGTAGGGTATGTGTAACAAACCAAATTACCTCAAGTCCTATACTATACTCAGGGCTACCGCTGATTACCTAATGACTACATCTATTAATTCAGATACCCGTAATTTATAAGTTCTACATTAAGTTTCTTTTCCGTTCTGGAATACTCGTTCCCTAGTGAAGCTGCCTTGCGTGTGGGTACTGGGCAGTACTAAACAGACCTGAACTCGTGCTGCTCCTGTGTTATGCAGAGGTAGAACCAACTTTGGACAAAAACAGACGCACAGACTAAGGAGCCTTGTAGCGTGGCTGGACTCAGCCTGGGCACACTGTGACACTAAAGTACCTGTGTGGCTACCGGACGCCACAGTGGGGTTCTCAGCTCTGCGCCAGCACCGAATTAATGCTGCTGAGTCACAGCTAGATCGTGGCTATCTTGGACTAAAGGCATTAAAACTTGGGTCTGCCTGCACAGACATGCCCAGACCCATTCTAGCAAAGATCTCAAAATGGTTTTATTTTAGGAATCTGAAGCAAATACGTAGGGTCATATACTACCCTTACCTACACAAAAGAAATCAGGAGTAACTCATTATTTAGGTATTTCATGTGCAGATCATTAACTTCAGGTTTGCTTCTCCAAATTTGCACTAGTGCCACTGAAAGAAAAGATCTGATGTAACTTGGAGGTGGCAGAAACAACCACTCATCCATTTCAGAAGAGATTCCGGCTCAACTTGTACTAATATTTACCCTTAAGAAAGCAGCATAAAGATAGAGCACCATAAATTTTCAAAACAAAGAGAGAGATTTGCTGAATAAAGTAGGATTAATGTTACTGTTTAGTTTAATTATTTATTTGATCTTAGACTATGAAGGACTAATTAAGGGTAGCTAGAATCTGTCAACAACAGGCAAATTATTAAAGATCTCCCTTACCTCTCCCCTACGCACCCTAACGCCACCAGTTCCAGTTTTATTCTTTCAGTTCCAGTCTCGCTACTAGACAAATGACTGCTCCCACTATCTTTATGTGTGGCATTCTTAATGGGTAAGAAAATGTTTTTGCCTTCCTTCTTTCATTCTTTCTTTCCTCATTTCCCTTAACTTCTCAGATTCCACTTCGATAGTCTTCTAGCGATTTTCAACCACGCTGCGTATCAGTGATGCTTTGATGTTAAATAGTGTTACCAAGGTCATTCTGACAGAAGGACTGAAGGAATGTTTGTTTTGAAACCGAGCGCTCTGTTTAAATCTGTTTATTTCTGTACTAAGTCTAGGCACTTTGAGCTGTCTCCGTGACTCAGAGCAAAGTTGCAGAGCCACAGTTCTACAAAGAGATTAGTCACTTTGTTTTTTTGCACTGAGCTGCTCTGAGTCAGCTTCAAATTGTTGCACACAGAGTACCTGAGTACATCTTCAAATAGTGCAGGTAACTCCAGTGCAAATTTCTGAACTTATTTCATTAACTATTTCAGAGACTAAAAAATTAGACACCTAAAGGTTTACTTTAGTTTTGTCCTTCCAGTCACTGGAAGTATTTCTTCTGCTTTTTAATCTCAGCAAAACTGAGAATGAGGTTTATACAATTAGGCCAGCTGCTCTGTGCACTGTGATTCTAAGCAAGTGACTCACTTGTATAGACCTGGTTTCACTGATTGTCTGGACTGTATCTCTTCTTTCACTGGATGTACGTACATCTGTAGTGCGTGTATACACCTATGTGAATGTGTGTGTGTGTGTGAATCCACATTGTTAATTACGACTGGAGCTGACACGGTATATTATTTAGCCTGTACACTATACATCATGTGAATACAATTCACACCATTTACATTGTATGTCAAAACTCAGTGTATTTGCCACAGAGTGTGAAAATGAAGTGTATAACTATTGTAGAAATCTTTACACATCTATAGATGCAAACTCTACAGACTCAATAGAAAACACTAACCCAAATTGTCCCTAGCCAACAAAACCATCCTGGTGCTTTCTGGAGAAAAACACACAAGAGCCCTCATAGAAGAACCTCTCCGATTTCTCTGAATCTGTGTGAATGCTTTCACGGGGGTCTGCAGAGCAGCACGTAAAAATAACCTGAAGGCTGAAAGTGGTGAACTTTAGAGAAGGAAGGAGCAGGAAGATGACCCTGTCCACCTGTCAGTTATAACAAATTAGTGCAGCTCTAAGGCCATCTGGAGTTATTTCCACCTGTACAAGGCATGCGTTTGCTCCCCTCTCCTTACTTGTCTTGCCTTTCCTCAGACCATTTGACACACCCTGCTGTTTTACCAGGCACTCAGAAGGCTTTAGCATGCCTTCTTACCACAGCATCTTAAAGAACAAGCAAATGTTCATGTCTGGATTCAAACTAAAGAGAAATATTGTGGCTATTTATTTTTATTTAATTTATTTTCTAGAGGAAAATATTATGACTAACACCCCCCAGATGCATAATCTCTGTATGAAGGAATCATATAAAATACAACTTTTTCTGCGTACCTCCTTGCCACCTGTTTATATGCTGACTTATTTAACAACTATTAACTAATTGCTATCGAACCAACAATAGGCATTGAAATATGTAAATAAGAATAAACATAGGGGTATTATTATCTGTTGCACTTGTTCATTCTTCAAACTTCTGTCATTTACCTTGATTTGTTCTGTAACTACCCATCTAAATGGCAAATTAAAATGGTAATGAATCCTATAAACTTTTTTGGGACATAATTTATTGGTCAGACTGTATGAAATACAGTTTCATTACATCACATACTGCTTTTATGTTGAAGGGATTAGCATCCAATGCCATGTTCACTTTGCAAGATTCAAAAATAATTGTTATTTGGAACATGAACACTTCAGAATCTGATTTAAGGAGCAACAGCAGAGTGTTAGGCAAGATTTTGAAATCTTCTGAACACTGTTCCTTTCTAAACTGTCTGGAGATGAGAAATACGTTGCTATGAAATGGAGTGATACAAATGCATACCTTGTACACTTTACCTTCAGGAGTTTTAGGATAGAAATTTTGGGTAAGATTTTATTCAAAAAAATGCAGATGTACTTTATTTCAAAAATATATCAAATGTCCTCATGAAAAAAAGAGACGTAAACCTGCTCTAATCTAATATGAAATGTCGTCTAAAGACCCGCTGCCCCTGTATTATTATTTATTCTTCATATTGTGGTAGAGGTCATTATGCTGCGTGTTGTACAAATACACAGAAATAACACTGAACTGCCAACAGCACTAAGTAATAGAATATTCGATTACTGGAAGCACAGTAGTAAGTGGAGTCAGAAAGGCATTAAGGGATTGATTTTGCACTGATACAACATTTACACACACTCTTTCCTCTCCCCTACTCTCACAAGAAGCCATGGCATAGGGGAAATGACCCTATTCTCCACGATGCGTTAGTACCAAGAAGTGCTGAGTTAATCTACACTGATACATTAAACATAAGTACAATAGAAACTGAATCATATAAATGATGTCACAATTACCCAAAAAAGGCACTATAGATAATGCCTCTTCTCAGAGCTCTACAAAACTGTGAGTAATACGATGGAAGCACCTAACACTTGTTCCCTGGCCACATGGTATGCCGGTCACAGACCTGGTTGACCAGTTTTACCTTCTACACCGTAAGGATGTATCTTTTACAATTACTGTTAGGTTCCTAAAAAACACAGGCACATCATAATTCTTATAATTAGGCTAATTTATTACTCAATCTATTCTTCATAAAGGGAAAGAAAGTAAAGCTTGGCAAGCATGAAAGATGAACAAGAGTAACAGAACAACCCTGACAACTGAATATCAGGAGACAGCAAACTGTGACAATTTCCCGTTGTTTCAATTTATTGCAACATAATTTTTTTCCTGGCTTTATCATAAACTATTTTCTTTTGTAAAAATGTTTCGTTGTTTTGAAAACCACTTGTGAATCTGTGAAAGCTCTTTCTGAAGAACGGACGTAGGTGTAAGGATCATAGAGAATGGAATTTGAAGTTACATACTTAGAATTAGATTGCACAATCTATATTTGTGTTGGTGAGCAGCTACTTATCCAAGCAGTCCCACAGGCTAAACTGAACAAATTGATATTTCCTCATGCATTCATTCCTGTATGGATAGGTGCACAATTTGTCCCTTAAGTACACGGTTCAGGTAAAATTTTCTTAAAATTTCACTATAAAAGCATAGATGTCTAACACTGAAATGACCAATTTCATCATACACTATCTTATCTACTTGAGATTTTCCTCCTTCATAAACCTGGCAAGAAAATAAATACTATTCACTGTCAGGCTTCACATAGAATTACTGTTGCTACCAAATTAGGAATTGTAAATGCCTGATTCCTAGCAGGTTACCAGAACCATTAACCTCTTTAATGATTAAGAACAGACTTTTGCACTGCTAGCTACTCTAATACCAACAACTGAATACTTTAATCTCGATTACTCACAGGTAAATCACTGTTCATCTGTAAAATCTGCTGACTGAATCTGTTAAAAGTCATTGCAGAGCTATCAGATTCCTATTTGATTATGCTATTCTTAAATTTGACACATAGGAAATAGCTGCTTTTGTTGGTTTGCATGTGAGTGCAACTGATTTTTTGAACAAATAAACAAATAAATAAATAATTACCAATAACTCAGATTTGTTTACTCGTATTTTACTGGGTGATTATTAGTCTTGCCAAATCTGCCTGGAATCAGGCTCAAATGGTGCTTTTCAAGCCATGTAGGTGTTGCTGATATATGCTCTCACTGCAACAGATTTGCTTCCTATAGAATGGAAAGTGAGTGTCCAAGAATAAGCATTATGTTCAGATCTGACAAGCGACTACAGTGTTCCACCTACCTATAAATGAACAGTAAACCAGACTTAATACACCAGCCATCTGACAGCCACAAAGTTCTGTATGGAAGTTGTAAGGCACCCTTGCCTTCTGTGTCATCGTGCCATCCTTCCTGAAAGCTATACTAATGGCATTACATTACTGAGGAAAACGTCCAAGAGACACTACTTCTTTCCATGAGCAAGCGGACAAGTTGAGGAAAAATGGGTCGGAAGTAAACATAATCGTCATTTTTGCTTCCTTCTGTGTCAGCAAAAAGCTGACTGGACATGAGAGGGAACATGCTTCATCTGGCAAAGGGCTGCCAGCACACTCCCCGCTTGTGCAATGCTACAGCTCAGGGGAAATATGATTCAGAGAACTGCCTCTGAGTCATAATTTCTCTCCGAGCTCCTTCTGAACTGGGAAGGCTTCGTTTTGTCCCGTACTTGGAACCACAAGCAAAGATTCCACCTCACCCTGCATTTTGAAATGTGCCAAGGAGCTCTAAAGCACTAACTTTGTGAGGGGCCCTTACACATTAGTTTCTACTGAGCATTACTTCACTTTGCAATAATTAAACCAGACTAATATATTTTATATTACACCGCTGATGACTTTAAGCAGCAAAACAACCGGTGTTTCCTACAATATCTCTATTGTCCTGCTACACATTTAAGATCACTACATATATACAGAGGATATCTATACATGATACCTATGGGAAGTGGGGACGCTAGGAGCCGACAGCTGACAGAACTGCTGCACCTCAGGCGGTCCCCGGCGGGCTCCTGAGGGGAGCGGGGCCGGTCCGGACGGGCTCCAGAGGGGAGCAGGGCCTGGAGCGGGGCGGGCTCCTGAGGGGAGCGGGGCCTGGAGCGGGGCGGGCTCCAGAGGGGAGCGGGGCCTGGAGCGGGGCGGGCTCCAGAGGGGAGCGG